>JARYHS010009186.1:119421310-119485883 GCA_031002005.1 Vandiemenella viatica
TGTAATAATAGCTGAACTTATACATTGTCCTAAAAAAACCTGAACTTGTTTGTAGGAACCGATGATAACAAACTTTTCTTAATATTTCGTTGGTTGTCGACAGCTTCGCTATTTGTTATTGAACCAAAATCTATTCAAAGGGCATTCTAAAATGAAACATTTGGAATCATGTTCGCATGGACATAAAATTGTGTAACACAGCTGTATTATCAAATTAAGAGAAAGTATTTGTTTTCTATGCAAAAACTAGATCCTAACTTCGAAATCAATGTTAAAGATCTGAATATTTAACCAAACGTATTATATATTTATTTGCAGATTACTTATGTTTCTACGTATTTCGACTTTTTGGTAGTACTGGTCACATGCATATGTTACGATGTAATTATAATAATGAGCTGTTAATAGCCTATTAATTTTTTGTTCTGTTCACCTCGGGAACTTGCTAGTAGTATGTCACAAAATTTAGCTGAATCTACTGATACACTATAAAACTTCAATCACATAAAATAAACATAAAATCAACAGATGAAACGGACGTGAACGTTGCTTACGTACACTAATAAAACAGATGCTTCTCTTTGTATTCACACCAATTACGAAAAATAACTGAATAATTAAGTAGGAGTGTTAGAAATAATATACAACACGTCAATAAAGCTGTTAGTCCGCTCGATAATATTGCCTACAATCAGTCTTTCACTTTACTTAACACGTAATGCATAAGTTTTAATCTCTCGCAGTTTCTTGTTAAAATAGGAATGACTGCACACGATTTCTTAAGTCAGATATTTCCCACTTGTTCACTTATGCATACCACGATAAAGAAACTACAGGACTATCATTCCACAGCAAGATTGTCAACGCTCGAGCATGTAAATACACTTAGACAAACAGTCCTAATATCGAATATTAGGACTGTATCTAGAAAAGAATATAACTCCCAACAGTTAAAATATTTAAATAAAAAAAAAAAAACTACAAACCTGACAATATACATGGCAATATCGGGTAAGACGGGTTGAGTCATGATGTTAATATTAAACCTTATTACGAGGGTTTATTTCGATTGGAATTCAACGACTAGCGCAGGTTTTCCCGCTAAAAATTGCGGACGTAAGCGCGGCTGTCTAGCAGTCCGATAGTTCTGTATACTTTGCTCCACAGTGGACAACTTGCAGAAAAGAAGTTCGATCGTTGCAAGAGAGAAGAAATGTTGGTAAGAAGCCCGACTGGGTCTTGATGAGCACTTCGGAGCCTGTGCCGTGTCAACAAGGGTCTGGCCACGCGCACGGGAAAACATTTGTCCATTAGGGCTCCAGGCGAGCACTCAGCAATAATCTCGGAATCAGCGCGCATCCCCGCATCTGCAATCGGCCGCCGGTGTTGATGGCACTCCCACGCACTACTGGACCGGTCAGGAAAGAAAGACCAGCGCAATGTCATATCAGAAACGTCACAAGTTTGTTAATTTGATTAGTGTATCGCCAAACATTTATTCCGCCATGTTGGCTTATTTTGAAGTCCCAACTACTTCACTAACGACATGTTGTCAGCCGTCATTCGAGGCTCTCTCTATTCACAAGTACCGTCTCTAACAACAGTTTCACATTAAAAGGTCGTTACGTCTTTCGAAAAATTGATGATTATTTTATATTTTCGTTTGTTATGTATCCATCCTCTTTAAAAGATACGTTGTGCCTGAAGACTGGTCACACCTCTATAACTCGGCACAATCGACGAGTCTCGATAATACCCGAAGTGTTAGTTACACCGATTGACACAACAGCGCTGGCTAGCCAGGAAATTTCAAAATAATAACTGTATTGGCTTCATTTTAGTTTTTATTGTTAAAAGGATGTGTAAATTTCAAATTAAAATCTAATTTTATTTTATTTGCAGTTACACTGTTGAAAGAAAGTGTAACTGCGATGCAACTGTCTGTTGTGTAGCAGAGATAAAAAATTGTAATGTGAGGTTCGTTTAAATTTGAATATGACTTTTTATTTATTTCCGACGACTAGATGCAAAAAATTTTGTAAGGATAAAAGAATCCCATATTAACGGTGTATCATCTGCAGCAGTTACTGGAACCAAGTGACCACATAACCTTAGATTCCTTTTGACAGAAGGTTAAAACAGAAAAGTTTATTGAATACTCAGGGAAAATTTACGCGAAGCTTAGAAAATCACGAAATTTATCAGTCAATTAAATAATAGCTATTCTTTTAAAAATTATTTAAAATCAAATACATTTATTTAAAAAATTCCCTAGCTAAATACTCCGATAACCTAAGCAGAGAAAGTTTTCTCACATTACGAAGAAAATCTTATCAATTAATTGTTATTCGTTTTTACTAAGAACCTTTTCCAGAAAAAAAACTATTACCAAGAAAGATGAAACCCGTCATTTTCGACGAGCGTTTAAACTCGTAGTTACAATAAAAATGTCACCGGGAAAAAAAATTATGTCACTTTTAAGATTTATTTTTTTTTTTTTATTTTTTTTTTTTTTTTTTTTTTTTTTTTTTTTTTATGGTGAGCTTTTGTTACTGGTAATAAGTTACAGATAAGGAATCAACAATTTTTAAAAATTTTGTCTCCGTCTGTCTGCTAACTAGCATCAAGAGGATTCACGCAGAAACTACTGGTCGGATTTTAATTGGGTTTCGATGAATGTATAGGCATTGGACCCGCCTGTAAAACGTGGTGTTCTACATTTGATGTGATATCAGAAAGCTGAAAAATTTAGGAAAAAATATCGCGAATTACATTTTTTGTTGTTGAACGCAATTTAGGGAAAAACTATTGGTCGAATTTTTATGGGCTTTCGAATAATCTACAACCCGTGGTCCCTGGGTAAAAACAGGAGATGATTCAAATTGATGTGAAGACGGAAAGCTGAGAAACGTAAATCAGTATCGTTGTATTTTTTGGAAGAATTTTTCTCATCGGAGAGGGAAAAAAACTTCTCGAAAAGCTAAGCTAGAAGAATAAATTTTGGAGTTAATGGATCAGAGTGGGGGGGGGGGACGGGTCAGGATGAAGCAGATAGGGAGCAGTACAGATAGTTTAGAAATCAAATAAACATGAAATACAAGAAAATAAAAGTGGCTGCAAGAAAAATGCAAAGAAGTATAAAAGGAAATGGTGATAAGTTAAATACATGTGGGCTATAGGACGATCAAACAATTTTTGAGAAATGAAGACTGGATGTATAAACATTAAAGCTGCTGATGGAAAACTTCTTTTAAGGTCGGAAGACATAGATAAACGATGGAAATGTATGATCTAGATGATTTGAACAGCAGTGTACTGGAAAAAGTAGGCGCTGTCGACATTGATGACTTAGAAGAACCTGTGTTAATGACAGAATTTGATAGAACTATGAAATAAGCCGGTTGGAATTGATGAGATTCCTCCAGAAATTACCAGCTAGACAAGCGGCCAAATTGGGGGGCCCGAGGACATGTCGGTAGGGGGGGGGGGAGGGGTGCGAGATAGCTACGCCATCCTTGTGGACGATACCGTAGCTCTACAACGTCGGAAATACTATTTCACCTCCACTGCCTCTTAGAGCCGAAATCCTTTTTTCTAACATCTACATACTTTGTAGGTCTCCTCTGAGATGTCATTGTTAGTACTGAGAAGTAGGCATTTGCGTTTTTAATAACAGAATTTATTTAATTCTTTTGACGGCAAGGGAGCATGTTAAGAAAAAGTTTGGGAACCGCTAAGCTAGAGGCTTGTAACGGACGGGTGGACAATGGAGCGACAGAACTAGAGTGGGCTCTGTTTTCCTTTGGGTATGTAACTCTAAAAAAGAATGCATTGTTTTACCGACTGCCAATAGTAATGTCTTAAAAGTCTTCCACCATCTTAGCTCTACAACATCACTTCAGATGACAGTTTGGTGGAAACCTATTTTCTTTTGTTGGCCCATTGGAGTAAAATTACTGTAATAACCGAGGATTCAGCAAGTCGGGTCACGTCGGAGGCGTCCTTGACAGATGCTGGCACGTGGTGCTCAGCGATGCCGCTCAGCAAGGGTCTGCTTAACGCATGAGCACGTCGCAGGATCGCGATCAACAACGCCACTTTCCCACAGCGACGGCCAGCGTACGAGACGTGCAGACCTCCCCACACGACATAAACCTCACCTCCAGTTCCCGACAGGTCAAAGGACTACTACCAGTGGTGTCTTTCTGGTTGTATAAATATCACAATCTGATCCTATAGTGAGCGACCGGTTTCTGTTGTTGTCGTTCTTATTAGGGCTTTAGGACGCATCGACAGCGAGGTAATTACCGCTATAAGCAACTGATGCTGCATCGTGACATAAGAATAGATGAATTTACTGTTTGCATGGCCGACTGTAAAGAGAGGTAGGATATATAGGTAGAAAAATAATGTAAACTGATAAAAATGGCTGTACAGCGGTCAAAAGAAACTAACATCCATCAAGCAGACTGTAAAAGGAGCAGCCAGAAATGAAAGAAAATCATAACTAACGAATCCAATAAAAACACATGGTGGTTGTAAAGAGACCACCAATCCATCTTAAAACCTATACCGATTTATGGGTAAGATCGTCTAGTAAACGAAACCTTGGCCACGTTGCCGCTATCGTTATTTAAAAGGATGGACAGATCGTTGGTGATAGTTTTCTATTGTCAGATAGAAAATGTTTAGTTAAATCTTTGCGACACAGCAAGAACCACTCTATTTGGTACAATCCTGATCTGGGGTTTCCATGGTTTCCCTAGATCGCTCCAGGCGAATGCTGGGATGGTTCCTCACAATAGCCCATGGGCGCCACCTGCCATATCCCGTATATCCCTTCCAAACCATACCTTTCCTGATAGGTGCAATGCACCCTCCGCCAAACACTTTTAGTGAATCGCGGAGTAATTGTAATAGTAATAGTAATTAAACATGAAATATGGTTCAAAGTTTTGTTGTTTCTCTTAGCTAGTACTTCAAATATCGTAAAAATTTACATAAATAAGTAGCATTGTTTAATCGAATGGACCATGCTTTCATATAATTTGTGGAGGAATAAATGAATGTAATAGTTAATGGAAATAATTCCATGTCTTTGGCGTCTTTTGATTTGCGAAGCTGGCTGCAGTGTGGAATTACAATATTCCCCTCAAACAGCCGGTAGAGAAAAAAGTAGGTCTAAGATAGGTTGCCTTTAATATTACCCACTTTGGTATATTTTGTACAATGTACAGTATATGATATAATTTTGTTGTTTGTAGAAACTGATTTGAAAAGATAAAATCTGTTGACTACCAGTTTTCGATAAATATTTTGCCTTCATATTATTTATTTTTCCTCGCTAGGGACACTGCGGAGAACGTGAACTGCAGTTGCCTGAATAATTAGTGCGAATCAAAATAACGGTGGTCTAGACTAGTTAGATCTCAGCATTTAACTCCACGAAAGGAATGTTTGAGTTGCCATCTGTCTGTGAAACGTGTAACTAGAGTGGTATGTGATAAGTGTGTTTTTGTTTGTGAAATGTGCAGTTTATGAGGTGAGGTTTGCGAACCGTCCTAGCATACGGCTAGATGATTGCGGAGAACAGTCTAAAAACAGCAGTTAGGACGGAAGGTAGCGTGGACCAGGACGCGAACTTGGTCCCATAGTACCCTCTCGATCCGCCGTGGTGGCACCTCTATTAGTTTTCAATTAACGTAGTCCATTCTTTGACGAAATTACTTTTTGTATAAGAATTCACCGAGAGATCCTTTAGGCAATGGTTCAGGGATGCGATGGTTGGACCTACATTTTGCGTATCAAATACAGGAATTGGAGAGGTTGCAAAAAAGAGCTGCTAGATTTGTTTCTGGAAATTACCGCAGAATGCGATCAGTGACAGATAGGATAAAAGAGCTGGAATGGGATTCATTGGAAGACAGGAGGAGGGTGAAGAGGGTTATATAAGTGTACAAGTCGTATACTGGTGATGAGGCATGGAAAGATATTGGTGTAAGAATGAAAAAGTAATGCATGGAAGGGTAAAGATGACCATAACCACAAGCTGGAACTCGATTTCAGGCACAAGGGTGTGGGAAGATTCTATTTTTTGGGTGAGGGTGTCAGGGATTGGAATTAGTTAACAAGAGAAATGATGAATCATTTACCAAAAACGTTGAAACAATTTAAAGCTAAAATTTGCAGAAGGCAATTGTAGGTGGGTGCAGGAAAGGGGGAAGATGGATGTGCAGGGAATACTGCCACCGGAGCATGCGTTCCATCGCAATTTATTTAAATATTATATTATGGTAGCTTTGTTTATAAGTAATTACGTAAGTAAATATTTATATGCTTATTTACTACAGTAATGTTGAGTGAACCATAATTTAATTGATTTGGTATCTATGAATATATGTTTCTTTCTAAATAATTAACGTATTTATATTTTATGATTTACTGTTTATCTTCTAGCTAGCTACTTTTAATTATGAAAACAATATTATTCTCATAATTAAATATAACTAGAAAAATGTACAAGTGTCACACAGATACCACTGAAAATCGTCTAAAAATGAAGTGAAACGCGAATGATGAAATTTAATCAAATAAAATTTGAATTACATTGGCGTATTATTAATTTTTGTATAATCTGATTAACTTCCAGTTAAGAAAATGGCCCGCAACATCCACTTCTTAGTCTAAGATTAGTTAATCGAATTTGTTACAGCGTGGCGAAAGCCATTGGCTTTGGATTACGAATTAATGCCTTCAGTTTAGATTTTCCGAAACCGATGTACAATATATATATATATATATATATATATATATATTTTCAGTTTTTTTACTTACAAAATGGATTGTTATATTTAATTATATCAGGAATTCCGGATAGTAAAGTTCTGATGCAATTTGCTTAGCTCTTTACGTATTTTTTTATTTTTTCAATGTGTGAACAATGGAAATAAAATCTATAGATCTTTAGCTTATTAGAATGCACGTAAGTGTGCTGTGTTGAGAAATGAATCAGAATCATGTAGTAATTTCGTGTGTAAGCTCCAGCTCCCTGTGTTAGTGTAGACAGGACGAGAAATGCTGCAGAATTCGTAGCATATCGAAATGCTTTTCATTACCTTCCACTTATTTTGCATAATTGATTTAGATGAAAACTAAAAATGTTCAAATTTTCTAACAGTCTAGAAAGTCTCACCGCATTGGATCACGCGCATTTTAGAAAATCCGTGGCTCGTGACGGATATGTAGCGTAAGTATAGAGATGTTTCAACGACATCCTCATCACTTTTGATGGATGAGTCTTACGCCACTCCGTTGATGTTAGTAATCCAAAAATGTATACGAGGGTGGTCGATTCCGGTGAAAAAAATAATGAGGATCAATCTCATTTACTTCAAGAAAATAGTATTCGTGATGATGGATTGCTACTCAATACCGTTATGGCTTGGTGCGCCCTACCTCTTTGAGATGTTTATGCAAGAGTTCTGAAATATCTGTAGTGGGAAGTAAAAATGAGAACAGTGTCATGATCACCAAACGTATCTTGATGATATGTCAACTTAATCTACACATTTAGGCGTATGACTGAACGATTACTATAAGAAGCACAATGTATCGTTGAATATAAATAAGAAAAGAAAAATTACATTTGAGAATCAAGTTGATGGATTATTAGTCCATGTATTAAACTGAATAAAATACACTGGGCACCTGAATATTGTGACACACTGTAAGCCATTATTTCAAAGAACGAACCCTTTGTCACAAGAGCAAAGGTAACAAGAAAATCTTGTATTTTTATATTACGAGACCAAACTGTGTAAATAACATTAGAGCCGTATGAGAGAGAATATACATATAACGAATAATGAAAATATAGATCACGTTCATAGATGTGCCTCGCTTCTGGTGGCTATATGCACTTAGTTTGGGTTTGTTTATGTATAATATGACATTCCAACATTGTTTTACGAAAGAATTTTTAGAAAGACAGATAGTGAACACAGAGAATTTCCGCCAGTCACTGTTCTGTATCTGCTTCTGTAGGCAACCATTTGTATTTATCTCCTGGTGATGGTGTAGCATTAATAAAATCCCTTAATTATCACTGTGCAATAATATGTAACACTGTCTATTCAGATACTCCAATGTTGCAAGTAGTACAGCTGCGAAGTCATATGAATCGTTGCATTACATCTGGAATGTCCACTTCTATAATTACTTAAACTTTTTGAAGATTTCTCTTTTCATCTAGAGACCCTTGAGGTGCATGCTGGGTCTAACTCCTCGGTGGACAAAATTGGTGCAGCTTTTCATTCTCCTTTGAAGTTGTTTCGGGTTGTCTAACAACAGGTCTCCATTGGATTCTGATTACAATTGAATACCGCTATAAGCTGTAAAGACATGGAATTTGGAATTAGGGAATTATACATTTTACTAGTAATTTTAAATATTTTTTTCTATTTCTTGTGAAATTATTCCATCTGCCAAGCAGAAAAAAAGACCTGAGCTATAAAACAATAAAATGAATTAAGGGCCACACACAAGAATGCAAATGGTCTTCCAACAGTGATTTGTGCAGGTATAAAGCTGATTAGATTGCGTAGAACTCTACAATTATTACATCAAAACAGTAAATATGGAAGGAATGCAACAAGTAGATTTTAACTTAACCTACAATTTCCATACAGGTTATTTTTAAGATAGCCTTACGAAAAGACGGAAGATAGTTCTGGATTTGGGTTTCGGCTGTTGCAGAATCCTCAACTCTTTGTAATAAGTCGAAAGTTATGAAAATATAATCACTAACATTTTGATTCAATATTTTTGTTTTAATTCAATCTTGCACCTACGGTGGAAGGTTGTGGTGTAAGCTATTAGAAGTGAAATTCCGTGGTACAGCGTAAGATTCGAGGGTTTTAGTAGTTAATTTTAAATCACGTTGCTCTCATGTGTCCCATGCAATTGACGTCATACATAGTGTGATTAATGTGCTACCACAAGTCTTGTGATGTATGTAAATATGATCACAGTTATACATGTCATTCGGCGGTAAAATATTTGGCACGAGGATTTCATTGTATAATATTAATGTACGTTGCTTTCATGAGCATAAGGAGTCAGTCGTATGTAGGTAGTTCCTTTCGGATAGCGATCTGAAATCGCATTGTTGTAATTTAATTTAATTATTTTAATTTAATTTAATTGCAATGGAGCACAGACTCCGGTGGCAATTTCCCTACACACCCATCTTCCCCCTATCCTGCACCTACCTACATTTGCCCTCTACAAATTTTTATCTTTAAATTCTTTCAAAGTTTTCGGTAAATTAATCATGATTTCTCTTGGTAACTCATTCCAATCCCTGACACCCTTACCTAAAAAAGAGAATCTTCCCCAGCACGGCAACGGTAGTTCTGGTCAACAATCGACTGAACTATTTTTCTAGTTTCACGCCATTGCTATGGTAACGACAGCAGTTCGATCACGATGGAGAAACGTGTAGCTGATATTATCTTTTTTTATTATTTTTTTTTTCCTTACGGCTTTACGCCTCGCCGACGGCTAAGGTCATTAGAGGCGGGATGGGACTGGGGACAAGGAACGGGAAGGAATTCATTCCGGCATTCGCCTGGAGTGATTTGGGGAAACCATGGAAAACCCAAATCTGGATGCCCGGACGGGGATTCGAACCACCGTCCTCCCAAATGCGAGGCCAGAGCGCTAACCACTCACCCACCACGCTCGGTGATATTATCTACTACAGTCACATATTCCTCTCTCCTCAGGTATGTAATACTTCATAAGTGTGAATAACATCTCGATGAATTTAATTTAACCTTAAATTATGAAGAACCAAATATTTCAATTTTGTGGTGTCAACACGACATTATTTATCTGTTAATAAGTGTGTGTGCGGAAAGGGAAAAGAGGAAGGGGAGAGAGGGAGAGTGGCAAAAATCGACGCATTGTGACAACTAATGTGATTTAATTTTATGATATATAACTTGATCTGTGTAAGGGAATTATAGTAAAAATCGCAGGGTGTCCACGCTGATTGAAAGTTTAATTTTAATTTTGTGCCTTATACTGTTTGCAAAACACATATTTCTTAGTATTAGATTATTTGCAAAAACCTCATAGAAATCTGAATGGACCTTATATAGGCATCAGGTTTGCACCAACACTTATTATTCAACACAATGGCACCTTTACGAATTCTGTCGCACAACTGGGAATTTTAAATGCAAACTATAAATTGAGGAAACGAGTTTCGTATAAAAGAAAAAAAAAATGCGTACTTTAAGCAGAGTCATTGTATTTACCATAAGACATAAACAATGTGCTGAAGAATCCGTAAAAATGAGTTGTGCATGTTTCACTTTATGTAGGGTTAACAATATTTTGTAATAGGCCTAAAGTGAATACTCATTACTTTAAATTAAATTAAATTAAATTGTGCCAGCATTTTTGGATACTACTTCTTGTAATGATATAGGGAGAAACCCTGTGGTTTTAAGGTGTTAATTGTGTGAGAATTTTATTGAATAATACTACGCAGAAGAATTCATTTTAAAATAAATCAACGAGAAATTTTTTATCGAAATTATGAAGTATTAATTTTCCTAAACGTGTAAATAATTTTCTTGCATTATTTTACTACCCTATCTTTCATGCAATATTTTATTTCCACATTTTGTAACATTTGTTGTTTTATATTGCTTCAGTTGACTTCCAACTGAATTAGAAACGACAGACATACAGTATCAAAAACATTATTTCTGTGTAATGACTGGGAAATCATTACATAAAATTTAGAAAATTTTAGAAAATGTCAATGTGTTATATGATTTCTGCGTTATATATTACTCTCTATATAAATGTTGAGCAGCGCCACGTTGAAAGGGAAAATGAATTTTGTATGCTGCCTAGTTTACAACTTATTCAGTAGGCATTCATTATATGGGACAGAGGGTCTCTATAATCATTTTTACAAACTCATATTAATTTACAATTAATTTTTGAGGTTTCCTGCATTATTTAACAGAATTTATAACCAAACTTTTACTACTTTCTGAATTTTATATAACAATTATTTTTTGTTTGCTGGTACTACTTTGCATGTCTTTTTATTTGAATTCTATTTACTATTTTTCGTAGCAATGTGAAATAACAAGCCAAGTTTTATATAGAAATACGAAAATCATTCAAATCTAAACTACAGTGCCTAATGAAAGAAACCAGTTCCAAATTTGGTTTCACGTGCCATATAACTCGCTAGTTTGCTGCTGTCACTAGTGCCTAATGATAATTGACCAATAAAATATTTGTCAGTATTACGATTCATTGATGTTAGATAACGCTGCAGATTGCAGGTTACCGGCAAGTGGTTTTGCTCCCACCAAAATAATTAATTCCCTCACACGTTTATATGCAGCTACCATTTAAACAGTATTTCCCATTTTGTCTCTAGTATTACCAACAGCTCTGCTGTGCGCTCACGAATCGACTTTTTATTTCCTATCAAAGAAGATTTCAAAATCTTACAAAGACAAAGAACATACAGTACTTAAAAATAGTTAAAAGTTTCTTCATTTTGTTTGAAATCAATCGCTATAGTCTTAAATGGATATAAAAACAATTCTGACATTTCTTTAAACATAACAAATAATTTGTAACCATTTGAAACACACCAAAATATGCTAGGTGACACATCTCACATACCAAAGTTTTTAAATTAAAGTACTAAATACCAAAATCCATTAGAAAAATTACATATTCTCACACACTCATTCAAGGTTATTTCGCGTAGTATTTAACGTAGTATTTACAGTGTAACAAACCAATCTGACACAGCAAGAATAAACTAATAACTGTTACTTATTTACATAGACTTAATTAATTAAATGCAGGTAATGAGGCTGTAGTATATTACCTATTGTGCGAAACGTGGGAACATGTATTAATAGATTCCAGTCATACAGCAACCAGTGTGCCGTGATATTTGTCAGAGACGTGGGGTGAGGTAGAAGTATATCTAAGTCTGAACAACCTTTTTTCTTTTTCTATTGGTAAAACAGTCATAAATTTGTACAAAAGACTTTAGACATAAGCATTTATAAATGGCCTAAGTCTTTCAGATATGACCAAGTTTTTGTTTAATCTAAATTGCATTACCTGTACCTTTCTCAACGTAAGGTCTCGGTAAAAATAGAAGCTATGCATTGAAAAAGGTGGACAATAAGAGTACTGAATTACTTTGTTAATATTTGTTTCTGAATGAAGGTAAAATTATATTTTAAATCTGATGCTTCCTTGCGAATAATCTTAAATGTAGATTTAAGGTCACTTCCGATCTGTTGTATATCAATAGGTTTAAGTAACAAAGAAAGAAATTTCATTTACAAACATAAACTGGGTAATAGTGTCATACCACAACCTATTGGTCTCGGAAAATTTTTATTCATTTTAAGTCTCTTCCCTTATTTCTGCCGGGATTTTACAACTGTATCTTCGATAGATCGTAACTGCTCAGTATACAATATTTTTGACGGAGATACACATCATTGTTTTTTTGTATTCCTAAAGAAGTAGCGGTTTCGTGAGTTTTTACTACCAGTATACTGACTGTGAAACGTTATATGTATTAGCACCAGGGCCGAAGTCCGGAATAAATCATTTATCGATAAGCAACATCGTTGGTATTTCTTCAGAATAGCCACGTTCGCTACATTCGTGATAGCTGTCACAATTTGTCCTAAACAACATTTTATGAAGGTATGTACACTGCGCAGGATCGATTTTTATTTCAGAGCATCCCGGGAATAAAACTGGCCCATAACAGCGGCATCATAAACAGTTCTTAATGTCATAATACGAAAAACACAGGTAGGAAGAAAGGCAAAATATAATTTACGAGCTTGCTGTCCACTAAGTGGAATTTCTGGCCAGCCCATTAGTAGCGCTCTTACTGAGAGAGTGGGTTCATAAATATTGTATCATGGCGCCACCCACGGAGAGACATGTAGAGTCGCTGGGAACAGGAAAAAACCAGAGCAAAAGTCCAACAGTCGAAATTATATAATCGCCACGACATCATCATATAATATTGTGATACAGTACCTTTTACGAACTCACTATTTCAATAAGCTAATGATAAAACGTATGACGAAAAAAATTTCCGGTTTCCGTAAAAATAATCGCAGAGAGATAGTATTCACTACCGTAAAGGCAACAAAATATTTTTAAATGACACCTCTATGAGTTAGTTGCACTAGGCTTCAGTAATCTAAATGTTCAATCGAAAAACTTTTAGATGTCTGTAATTTACTTTCTCCATTATTGATTTTTAATATGATAATGTGATAGCTATCTGAATAATGGCTAGACACTGTTCACTTATGATTGTATGAGAAGTCTATATGCAAGCTGTATCCGTGTCTCTATATCCAGGCATCAATCAAAAACTACCAATCCAGTTTGGATGGAATTTTCACAGTTTAAAAGCTTATGATCTACCTTAGAATCTGCGGTGCATCTTATAAATCCATGAATAGATCGGATCAAAAAATGATAATTATTTCCTACCGTTAACAGATAAGTGCCACAGAACACATTACATCAGATGAATTCTCCTTTACGAGATATCGACCAAAAATTAATTAACGTCATAATTAATATTATACTTTAACTACTTATTTATTTAAAGAGTTTTATTAATTACAGTAGCTTTGAACACGCGGAAATGAAACTACTACATCATCAATTAGCACAGAAATATATGTACCAAAAATGTAGAATTTAATTACGGCGTAGATTAGAAAAGTACTACAATACATCAAAATGTTTATGCTTTGCACTAGATGTAAAACGAATGGAAAACCATTACTATGCACACCAAGGTCCAAGCGGGAAAATGTTTGTTATTAACTACAGACTATAGTTCGAACCTTAGCGGTGGCCTTAAAAAATGCCAACTTGGGAACAAAGAGTAAAATATGGTTGGCTGCCCTTAAGACAAATACGTAAAAGCCACCTGTTTGTATTATTATTATTAAAAAAGTAAAATAAATCGAAGAAAAACAGACAAATGCTAATCGATAAAAGCGAAATTATGGTTCAGTTCTCTAAAGAAACAGATATCACCCTTGTGGTAAGTCTAGTGGCAGAAGCGTGATATAAAATCTATTTAACTTCAGATTAGGAAGTGAACTACACTCTACCGATCTGCAATGTGTTTGATTCCCGGGCGTTCATTTCCAGTTAAATTCATTACAAATGCATTGAGACACAGTGAACTCTGAATTAAAAGCACATTACACAAACGTTTTTAATATTTAACAATGTAGCCGTAAAGGCTATTAATTGCTTCGATTTATTACGTATCTGCCAGAAGCTCTGAGTCTGTTTTCCACTATACGACAACACGATGTCAAACCAAACATAAAGCACAATGACCAAGGGGAAAATGTCTTACGACTTCAGTGGCGGATCTAGGAACTTCCCTAGTAGGGGTAAGAACTATGGATTACCACCCCTTCGAACATTATTCTGCCGCCCATCCAATCTGCTTTGTAGCAGTCCTAGGCAAAAATGTTCCTGCATTATTTCTCAGAGAATACTGAAGCAACTTTCTTTTCGACATCTTGGACAGTGCAAGAACCTGAGCAATTAACGCAAACGTACATACAAGATTTGTTGGGGCTGTATTTTGTGAAGCCGCTATCTGGACGTTGAAATATTGACATAGTTGATCACATCCCAGTGCAGTGAAATCGCAATTACAAACCATATGTTTGCTACCATCAAGTTTCACTAAGTAACGTAGAAATGCAACTTCTCTAATCAAGGCTGAATTATTGGATTACAGTTCCTTATCTCGATGCAAGGTGTCATAAAATAGCCGTTTTGCATTCGAGCATATATTCTCCTTGCATGCCGTGCCAATCTAGTCCTTGTATGCACGATCTGAGTTATCGATATTACCACGACGTAATTTTTCCATCTCTGGAAGCGTAGCAAGGGACGCACATAAAGTTACGCAGAAAAAGCGGCAGATTTAAATCACAACCGCCTTTTAACTTAACGAGTTAGCGGTCAGATGGAATCTAATGATAGAAATTGAGTTCTATATGTTAAGGATTTGCATTGTAAATGTTGTGCTACAATTCACAAACTACAAAGGATATATCATTGGCGTTTCTATCCGCAGACGAAGTTTCCAAGAAAATCGAGCTGCAGACGTTTCATTTGCATCCAGCTCGTTATTTTTAACCCTTACAGAATGCTCTTTTGGTTTTCCCAAGAATGGGTTATTGAATTCCAGATTCAATGTAGAAATCTTTTTCAAAATTCATCCTTATTTAATATTCAATAAAATCTCGTAGAATTGTAACCACGCACCTGAATTTAAATGTAGATAATACATCATGAATCACCTACTATTGACTCATTGATTTAGATTAATTTTGTTGGTAGAATCAAGTTCTAACGCACTAGGCATTTAGTTTGATTTTGAGCCTTATGAAATATCTTCACTCTTTTCATCTTGTAACGTGTGTGAAACTTGCCAATATTTTGTGATCACAGAAGCGTCTGTAAGTTTCTTATTACAATATACACAAATAATGTGTGAACCTAAAAAAAGTTGAGTTCATTCACAAATAATTTAACTTGAGTTGCATTCATTTGATGAGTTACTAACTTGTTAAAATTTATTCCTTACATTAATAATTTGTATTTATTTTCATTGTAATCAGTTGTAAAATTTTCCGATTACGCCCAATGGCAGATTTACCGCAAACGCTGTAAATTACCTGAAAATAGTAATGTTAAAATTTTTAGCCCACCATTAACAAAACAATTATATATTATACACTTCTCTTTTTTCTCAATAAACCGCTATTCTTTCAGGAACTTAAAATTAAATGGTTTTATTCATGTGTTACAATTCGATAACTATTATCGATTACTTTTGTTTGATCTCAATACATATGTCTTCGTTAAAAGATTAACAACAATTTATTAATACAATCTTACTTTTTCATGCTCTCAGGCTTATAGTTTCAAATACTACGATAGTCTACCAAAATTAATTTTCATTGTTCCAATATTCGAACGTCTCCATTTCTCATTCTTTAACTGACTGTATAAAACAGCAAATCAAAGATTTTCCTTATCCCTTGGTTAGACGCTCTTATCGCCTTAAAATTAAACAACATAATCAGTTTATTCAATCACCAATATTTGCCACATATACATATATGATTTTAACATTAATTTCTATAAATAGTTAGGTCATGTATCTCACAAGCCCAGGGTGTGATACCCAGCGTGGTAGGTTAGTGATAATCCTCTGGCCTCGCATTTTGGAGGACGTAAGTCAGAATCTCCTTCCGACTATCCGAATTTCGGTTTTCCGTCGTTTCCGGAAATGGTACCTTGGAAAGGCCATGGCCGAATTCGTTCCCGTTCTTTGCCTTCTGTCCTTTCTTACCTCTAGTGATTGATAAAATCACAGATTGGCAACCGAGCGTAGGGGGTGAGTGGTTAACGCTCTGGCCTCACATTCGGGAGGACGCCGGTTCTAATCCCCGTCCGGGCGTCCAGATTTGGGTTTTCCATGGTTTCCCCAAATCACTCCAGGTGAATGCCGGGATGCTTCCTTCAAAAGGCCATGGCAGAATTCCTTCCCGTTCCTTGTCCCCAGACCCATTCCGCCTCCAATGACCTCGACGTTGACGAGGCGTAGAGCTATAAGTAAAAAACAAGTAAAAAACCGAGGAAAGAATCAGTGTGTACACGCACAAGAAATGAAACCTCTGTGTGTTTCTTTATGTGCACTATTCCAGTGTTTTTTTTCCCTTGACTATATTTTGTTGATGTTTCTTTTGCATTGCCTTTGTACGGTAAATAGGAACTTTATCCAAATTATTCTCATAACCACATTAAAATTATTGAAAAGTTAAAGCCCACTCCGATAGGTTATTAAGTATTGTATCTAACCTTAGTTTGTACTTCGTAGTTAGAGCTAGGACTGTTGATAATATATCGAAGTGTCGATATTATTTTTTGAAAATATCTATATTTATGAATGATATTTTTAGGGCGATACATCGATATTTCCATACTGAAATCTGGATATCGGCGTCGATATTTTAAAAAATAAGTTATCATTTTTCATTTGCTCTGAATGACACTGTGTACCTCAAATTTCTGTTACGCATAGAGATCAGCAGACTTATGTAAATCTTACTACGTTTCTATCATTAATTTGGAAGTTATAGGTACCAAGTCTACTCAGATGGTGACAACAGTGTAGGCATGGCATTGCTCGCCCAGCACGATTCGAACGCGAGCCCATTGTTTGAAATGAGCGTGCGCATTGTCCAGGGAACTCCAACTTGAAATTAGTGTGTTAGGAATAGTGTGAATTGTAAAAAATAAATAGTTGTTAATTAGAGAGAAAGAGGGAATAAGTATCAATATACAATACTAAATGAAATACCAGAAAAAAATATGAAAAAAGTTAGTAACTTGTCCAGAATGTATGCTATGATAACTAAACTTCTACCTGAATAAATGCCTGAACTGTATTGCTTATCAATCTTAAAAAATACGCAAAATACTATTTGCCTCGAAGCTATTTCAAGTTTTATAAATTTTTATAAAAATCATGACACGCATAATGGTCATTTAAAAAAATGATAACCAAGAGAAACTATTTGAAAGTGAAAACTTGACCAAGAACAATATCACACATCTGTTTATCAATGGACAAGATTTGATTTTAAGAAATTGCATTTATTAAAGTATCGATACCTTTTTCCGATATAGATAATTTTTAAAAATATCGAAAATCCGATATTTTAAAAATACCAATAGTAGAGCTTTTATATGAGAGAAAATCTTGGACAAACTTACCTGGAAACCGTTGTAGCAATCAAGTTTCGTTAATGACTAGCTTCTAAGACATCAAAAATTGCAAGTTTAATAACGATTTCTATAATATATTTATTATCTATTAGATTAATAAATCGGTTAAGTCAGGGCATTAGACTTTTATATATAATTAGCTATAATCATTTCGGCTGCGAGAAAATATTCTGTTTCGTTCAGCACGATTTCCGTTGTAGCAACAGGACAGATTTTCCTATGTTATGCAGCCCACGGCCCAGGACTAAAATTATTTACTTTTTATCACAACGCGAGTTCCAGATACTGAGAAATAAACAAAAAGTGTCTGTTCCTTTCGTTGATTTTGATGGGTGTTTGAATACTGTACAGCCCCTGGTCCCAAGAGTAAAACAGGACATGTTTTATTTCGATATGAAGTCAAAAATCTAAGAAATTAAGATAAAAGTGTCGGCAAGTTAATATATTTTAAAAGAAAAGTCAACTTTCCCTGTCGAAATATATGACGGCATACTTACCAACGGCAACGTATATTCGAAATTAAAACTGATATTCATCATCAATCATATGACTTATTTCTTATAGTCATAACCCTACCGCATTCTTGACTATGTGTAGACTGTAAATTAGATGGTCAAATTGTCTGTGAGAGTATTTTCATCTCTTAAACCTTTATGAAATAAAAAACCTCAAGTAAACGAAGTTACGGGAGACGGCTAGTCTAAAATAATTTTTAAAAACTTAAGTAACTCCTTCAGTATGCTGTAAAGACAAATGATAATTTTTCTGTATGAAAATGCAAGCTTTTATCACACACTCACTAATATATTCACTCTATCGCGATATTAAAGGGATTCCATATTTATATTCTTACTACAACAGTGATCAGAGAATACAATGAAACTATCTACAGCGAACGAATATCTACTGTGGTAATTTCGTAGCGTAAACTTTAGTCTGATAAAACGTTGATCTGTTTGTGAGTAACAAGTTGCTAATGAAAGCAACTTCAAAAAAATGTAAAAAAATTAAATTACTCATGGTCTCTGCTGTAACCACCAATGTCAATTGTCATTCTGGCTTATGATAAATTTCAATTTAGTTAAAACTTTCACTAATTTTGTTGCTCGGCCAAAGTTTATGAATTATGGTTTATTTTCGTGGCAATTTTCGTTAATGATCTTCCTTCATATTCAGTGTACATGATATATTAGGTTATTTTAAGTGGACATCAGACCAAATATCTTACCGAATCAACTATTCTGGCAATTCATCAACTGTTTAATAATAAGGATTGTGTATTACGTTCTCTTGCCGTTACAGATACTATGACCAATGATTACATTATGAATGTTTGCCCAGTCTCAATTAAAAAAAAAAAAAAAAAAAAAAAAAAACGTGATGCTTCCGATGCAAATATGATTTTTTTTTAAAAATTTTGCAGAGTGAAATTAAAGGCTCAAATTCAAGTCAATTTTATATTTAAGCAAGTTAGAGTCTACGACCTTTGAAACAATTATACCATAGTGCTATCGTCCCTGTCCGTGTTTAATAACTACGTCTATTGATACTTCTGAGTTCTTCAAACTCAAGAGATGTTATTTAGCCTTGAAACACAGATCAAGTTCATATTTGACCAGATGAAGTCAACTTGTCGTAATTTTTGCACTAATAATTGGAACGGTTCTAGACCCGTGACGATACACAAAAAACGGTCACGGGCTTGCACTAGTAAACAGATAATATCGCACGGCGATCATTGCATTCACTGTATCGCGATATAAAGGTGATTCCATATTCCTTTCTTACTATGACAACGATCAGAGAATAAAATGGAGCCGACTACATGGAGCGAATATAAATAAACAAAATGCAACTAACAAATAAAAAAGTGTCTAATAATACTGGTGCATGTATCAGTGTATAATAACAGCTACTCCTCCGGATGTAAACATGTCCTATGACGTAGTCACGTGATTTTAAAGCAATTTAAGCTTAAACATTTTAACTGCACAGGTACAGAACTTTGCGCTGCATGCGCACTTAATGAGTAACGCCGAAGGCTACAAATTTTTTCCCAACCAAAGCCAAAGAAGTTTCACTTCAAAAAAAGTTATTTCGTGTGATATATATTCTTTTTTTTTTTAGCGAATCTGCGTGATTAAACTATATCAAGTAGGAAACCTGTTAGGCCGTAACGGCTCGGCAGCAAGTGGTTGTCGCTTGTTCCTGAGGACAGTGTTGCGACCTCTGACTCGCCGCTCCCGCTGGACGTGTTGTGCCGCTGCGGGGCGCTGGCAGCAGCAGCGCCAATCCAATTTGGGGCCGCAATAAAACTGCCAAAGTTAAAGCTCCCGGCGATGCCGCTAAGTGACGTGAATTATCCGCCCCCGCTGCTCGCAGATTAGGACATGTCGGCTAATGACCGGCGCACGCTGTTTCATTTTATTATGTCCCACCCTCCTGCCATTATGCCACCCGCTGCGAGGTGCGCCCCACCTAATCTCTGCCGCTGACACGGCCGCACCCCCCACACCCCCTGCGGGCTTGTAGTGCACAGTAGTTCGGCTCGCGGCGCCTACCTAAACAGGCAGCAATAACTCTGCTATCCAGATCTGCTGTAGGATTGTTGTCCTTCTCTCATAGTTTGTAGTCAAAAAGAAACATATAAATAAGATACCAAGCACCCTAGAACAGGATCGGACTTTCTGAACCAAAAACCTTCATAGGTGAGGGGCATCCATAAATTACGTGAGGTGTTTTTCCGGATTTCCGGCCCCCCCTCTCTGGTGAGACTTCGTGAGATCTGATACGACCCCCCCCCCTTCCTCTGGTGAGATCTGGTCCGGGAGACCCTTCCCCCCTACAAATCGCCTTCCAAAGTCGGGTACACCCAACTTTTCGACGAAAAACCCCACTAAAATCGACTTTTGCGTCATTTTAAGACTTTTTTTTAGCTCTACAGTCTAACAACGGATTACCGGATCCCCCTCCCCCTTGGTGAGATCTCGCCGTACCCCCCCCCCCCCCCCTATTTCACCTCACATAATTTATGGAGGCCCCCTAATTCAAGGAAAAACAAACTGTCACTTTATTTCTTAATTAGAAAACATACAAATTGCTTTAGAAATAAAATAAACAAGTATCAAATAAATAATTCTACAATCACTATTATTTTTTATTTATACTGTCTATTACCAGCGACTTCGTACGCGTGGACTTATAACTTTATTACTGGAATTGCATACGGAAAGCTGTAAGTTACGTAAAAGGTGGAGCATGGAGTCGGATTAATATGACTGGAAAACTATTACCATGTCGTTCTACCATTGTAACTGTCTCATGAACAGAACCAATTTGCAACATGTTTAAAAATAGCAACAAACTAAGAGTGGAAGGGGGGGGGAGGGGGGAGTGGTTAACTGTGAAAGACTACCTACTGCTGTACAACTTCAGATTTTTGTCTGCAGTTTAAAATTATGGCGACATCTGATGTCAATACCGTTTTGTATACAACAGTTTTTATTTTGCTGTCATTTGCTAAGTATATAGCCTTTGGGAAAAACACTTTTTAAGTGTTGTTGCGATAGGTGCCGGGAGGGAGGTAAGGGTGAAAACCTTCTACTTCTTTTTATAATTCAAAGAAACCCTAGGCTGCTAATTTATTGGGTACTCATAATGGCGTACAGGCGAGGCTTATTTATCTTTAACATTGACACATTGAAATATTAACAAAAGGAACTAAGAAAAGCCTCTTCTTACAATTGCCAACATATTAATAAACAAATAAAGCATTAAAACACCACCACATTTAAAATTGATCTTGAAGCAAACTCCCAATATTAATTGGCAAGCAAGAAAGCTTCACACTTGATTTTTAAATGAAAGTTCCCTTCACAATGATCGGGAACCATAAATCAAATACAGTATTGACATTAACTGTATCCGATCTCAAATGCCGGGTGCCAGGATAATTTAAATTATCCACCAAGTGTGGCTTTAAGAAAGTCTGCTCAATATTTGGGGGTGCGAGAACTCCTAATCATTCAGTGGTCGTTACAGGGCTGTACCCAATGACCGAATAAAAGTACCACACTGCACTGTAGAAATATTACCGTGACGGCGATGTATTTCCCGCGACGGCGGAATTACTATAGCCCCTTGGCAATAGCGGACAATGCACCACGTCCGTCAGCAAGCGTACTGGATGAGTGCACAGCGACCTCACTGTACAGGACACGCTTATCGACCTTCAGGTTCGATGCCAAGACGGAGCGATCTCCAACTTCGGAAGATTCGCTCCTTCCAGTCTGAAGACTCGGAGTCAAGTCCTCTCCAGCGTCCGCCGGAAAAAGCCTCCCCTCGTCGCTCGTGGTTTAGATAGAGCAAAAATACACCGGCATTACAAAATGCAAAGGATAGTCTCTCTCGATTGGTTCTGCCGTTTTCAAGCTCCTCCTACCGGCTGTGACGATAGGCGAACATTGTCTTTCTCGATTCGTGCGAACTCGGCATAGCCTCGGACTTATTCGTCTTCTGTGACCTCCAAACTGCCCGTTCGGAGACCTGGGGTTGGGATACGATCATTCACCCCAGTGTACAGTTTCCCGGAGCTAAGGGATTATACGCTTGACCAAATGTGTGAGAAAGGGTAGCTGGTGTCCCTGGCAGCCGCCCGCGCCGGCCTGACGCGTCTAGCTGGGAGGTCCCACAAACACTGACAATCCTCTCCGATAATTCCTTTCTTATTCTTTTTATATATAAAAATATACAAAATATTATATATAAAAATGTACGGAATGTCCCATATTTGGTCATTCTGTTACAGTGTACCCCTGCTACTTTCAGTGTCTCTTCCTGGGCTTCACTAATTGTCACTGCCAAAGATAATTATAGTGGGAACTGTGGTGTTTTAAACTACTGACTGTGAGAGAAACAAAGCCTTAGTGACCGATATATCATTACAGAGACGTACACACGCTATCCGTCTTTCTGTCACCGTTCGGTTAGTTTTCAAAATTTCGTAACAAAATGTTTCATTAATCTCCAAAAAGAATCCTGTGTCCTTCTAATGTTACATAGTATTTTCTTTTCATATTTAATCAAGATCGGTTTAGCTCGTTTAATCGTGAATATGTTTGCATTTTGTAATATTCGTGTCGATTAATTTAACGATAACACTATCTCTCAAAACACTTTATTTTCTGCAAAGCTGTATTTTCTTGACAGTGTAAAACACAGGTAGTGAACTATGAGTTGTCGGTGGTAGATCTGGAAAAAAAATCTTCTCTGTCTTTTTCTGCTGTAAACAACCGTTTTTCCTAAAGTTTTGAACCTTTGTACGCAATAGTATCCGGTGGCGGAATGTAATTAATATTTTTCAATAACTGTACAAAAAATATTTAAAAAAATATGTTTCTAGTTGTATATCTCCAGCAGTGGTAACCCACCTCTTGCGACATACTGACTATTAATTGGTTACATTAGCAAGGTAACCACGAATCATTACGCAGAAACCCTCAAAATTTTCGTACATGAAATTATTTTTCAAATTTCAGTTATTATTCAAGGGTTTACACGATTTTGTATGGATGACAATAATGTTTATTCAATTTTATAATGGTTTTGATATTATTTAATTGCTAGAGGAAAGTAACCAAACCCGGACCCGGGTCCTTAAGTTGGTTTCGCTTAGTAGTTGCTTCATACTTGCAGCATTCATATGAACACGTAGATATCGAAAGAAAGGATATCTTAAGAAGTTTGCAGGGTTAGATAGAGACAAGTATGCCGCCCCACGCTATTAGTGCTTTCAGTAAGAGTGAAAGTTTTTGCAGAGGTGTATAGTTTTTCTAGTGTTCCAAAGGGAGAAAGTAACAATCTGTTCACTGCAATGTTTTTGACAAATACTGCTATATAACTTTTTATTGTTGATATCGATCCAAAATTCTTTTTAAATACCTGAAATTGCCAAGTTTAAGACGTCCTATGTAGGACCCTTCGGTGTTGGCTCAATCGGACTACCCGCAATTGAAATTAATATTTCGCAAATTGTTAGAGTGACTTGAAATGCTATTGCAGATGGCTAAAACAAATAGATACCTAGTGAGAAAAGGTAGTAATTTTTTGTCGTTAGCGGAAGAACTTATTAGTGTAGAAACTTATCACTTTTTACTTATACAGTAAGTATGGTAAATTACCAAAAATTATTAATGTCAAATAAACTTAATTGTTTATAACACATGGCCAAAAGTTAAAATAAAACGCTTTCATACTCTTTAATTTTTCTGGTAATATTGTGTATATTCTTAACAGTGGTCCCACTTTGACAGTTCATATAGACAGTGTTTTGAACTTTTAACTAAAAAATTATTTTGAAGATTGTGAAATAATATTTAAAACTTCTGTGATGCAAATTATTTTAAAATATAGCAAAGAATGTATTTAATTAAAATTAAGGATAAACTTAATTCAAATACGAGACGTAAAAAACAAAATAGGGCTCCGCCTTTGGTTCCTTTCCTTTAGCGGTTTTTTGCAATGAGTATGATGTATATACTGCTAGGTTTGCGATTTCATATATACAATCATTCACACATACATACATAATATCCCGTTATGGCTAATCAGGTCTCGGTTTGACAAGAGTGTCCATCTTATCTGCACATCAAAATCTCTCCTCTCTGTCTCTGCCCTGCCATCCGACGCCTTTACTCCACCCTCTCTCTTAACACAATCCGCCATATTCCACGTTGTTTCAATTCCTAAATCGTACATCAATTTCAATTTTTTCCTTGAAAGTAGTTGTTTGCAACCGTAAAAAATGTGTAATGGCAAATTAGTGCTGCCGGACTGGGGATAGAATCCATCTACTACCGAAAGTTAATGATGTTTTTCTACAATCTTCCGTTTAAGATACGAGTACTAGAGTTTATTTAACAAGCGAAACGTACGATTTGCACAATGGCTCGTAAAAAGATTAGTGGTATTGTACCCACAAACTAAGATCAGTTTGTGTTGACTGTATACAGCGAGTTCTGATAGAAAAAGAAGAAATATATAGAAGTTTAGGCAACTGATGAACCTCGAAGCATCAACTTTGATGTTACCTCGATCCTCAATCTCCGACTAATAGAGAGACTGCAAACTGTTATTTTTCCCTTCAGTTCATTTTTAGAGTTTCTACTGCCATGAAGAATTATTTCAATAAAAGAAATACCCTGCCAACAGGAGTTTCCTGAGATCAGATTCAGATTGTTCGGGTGGGACAGTGACGTCAAAGCCAGTTACAGCGAGGCCAGGCAAGCAGCTGACGTTAGTTAATTATACAGGCCTAGCAGAGCTCGCTAAATGGACAACGGCCATCTGCAGTTTATACTGCGCGAGCGCAATTAGGCCACGTGCCGGGTGGCTGCCGTATTATTTCAGCACCCCGCAGACCCAATAACAAGGACCGACCTCGCCGTGGTATTAGCTCGTGAAACCAACCAAACAAGGCCATATGCAATATTAACATTTAAGACGGTCTCACGTAACTGGAATTATTTTTATAACGGTTAGTAATTAAATAATCCACTTTGATATCTGGGCCTCTCAGTTCCTCGAACTCATGAAATATATGCCAGGTTCTTGTTATCACATTTACAGGTCACCACTGAAGATTTATTTGAAAAAAATCTCAACAAAATTAAAGGATGTTTACGAAAATAAAAATTTGTAATATCTGATGACTGTACAAAGAATTTAGTTTTATTTCTTTGTTTTATTTTCCATTTACATTTTGACCCAGTATCTAGAGGCCACACTGGGCCGTAAGTATTCTTCACTAAATACAATATTACAGATAAAATAATGTATACATTTCCTCACATCCAGCTGCTCTAAATATTTCTGCACTTCTTCCCCAAGACGCAAAAATCAAATCACAAAAATTTTAAAGGATCTTGTACACATACTGCAACTATGCAAAGCTTGGTTTTGAGGTTCCGACGGGAATAACATTATGCAGTGACGCAACTGAGTACTCTCTTTTCTGGCTGTTTAAACGTCTGTTGAAAGATTTTACATAAATCTTTAGTTATAATTATAACAATGCGAATAACAAAACAATTTTTTCTGCATAAGTTTTTAACGACCTGCTAAGCATGGCGTTAAGGAGATTGGTTATCGATAATTCGGTTTTCTATGGTTTCCAGAAATCACTCTGGACAAAGGCCGTTATCGTTACTTCATAATTTTTTTTATTTATTTCCTTCTAGTTAGTTATAAATCAGACATAAAGCCCTTTCTAAAAAAAAATAAAAAAAATGCTAATGGCGTCATTTTAAATGGCACTAAACTTGATCGCTGTATATTACATTTTTTTCACCTAATCTCCAGTTTAACAATATCAAACCACTTGTAAGCATATCCCAAAACAAAGAATGTATGAGTATTACTAATAACCACAGAGTTTTGTTTAATTTGTTCTACTGCTTTCCATAGAACAAACGGAGTTAATGTTCTAGATTCTTGACTACCACTAGAAGATTGTGCACTAGTGTTGTATTGAATTAACCAAGCCATTTGTCTCTGTTCCGTTGTATTTCTTCAGGTGGGAATCCGCTGTCGGAGAAATCTGAAGCACTTGAAGCACCTGGTTGAGGTTGATATGATGAATCAGATTTCAAACATTTTGAAGTATTTACCTTTTCAGAAAATAATTCATCTAAATACAACTCTTCCAAAGCACCAAAATAAACACAATAAAACATTTTTATCACTGTCACTTAGTTTTAACGTTTCTTTTGTTTACGTATTTCTTGGGTTTCTTTTGTTGTTGCCTTTTTTTTTTTTATTAATTTCACGTATGGCAGACCAGGGTAACTGTTTCTTACCACGATGTTGATCAATACTGAAATGACTGGGAATTACTAACAGCTTATATATATTCTAGCCAAGGACTCTAACTAATTTCTTACCCAAAGGCCACCTATCACCAACCACGCCCAACTGGCTGACCTTCCGTATGTCGGAGACATGCGCTACAAAAGTTTTGTTATTAATGTTAAATGCACGTGAAAAATAAACGTTTATTTTATAACAATTTGGAGAAATGGAAAAGTCGTTTAGTGGCCGTGCATGATGTTAACGAACCCTAAATGCTAAAAACAAACTGAATGAGTTAATGATGGAATTTCATATTGTTCCATATTTTCGCATTTCCACACGTTAAATGCGTTATTAGATGCTAACTATCAATACTTCAGTGTCTATTGATTTGATGGCCATGAAAATTACTTCGCTTGTTTGTTAGTCACTGTGTAAGTTTTAGCCAACTTCTTTTGGTACGTACCTCAAACTGAAATTCGATTTGAGCGATCATCATTATAAATTCACTGCACTAATTTATTTTTTAAATACGCCACATTCCAATTGTTGCAAGACGATTTTCTTTTTATTGCAGAAATTACTTAGTATCGCGGTCTTCGTGCAGATGCATTCAAGAAATTCACTAAAGTTCTTCACAGTATGTCGTTGTTGACGGGGAAGCCTCTTCTAAGCTAGATGATACTTCGGACGTTCCTCAGGGAAGTGTACTAGGACCATTTCTTTTCTTAATTTTTATAAACGATCTCGGTGACAACGTTAATTGCAGGATGCGATTTTTTGCTGATGATACACTTATTTATAGGGAAGTGAGGTGCTCCGACGAATGATTAAAAATTCAGTGCGATCTGGATGTTATTTCGGAATGGTGCCATAAATGGCAGCTTACACTTAACTGCAAGAAGTGCAAGGCAATGGACATAAGTAATAAAAAGACCCCGTTTGCTCACGAGTACAAAGTTAGCAATTCAGTTGTTGACCCTGTGGATTCCCTGAAGTATCTAGACGTAACAGTACAAAGCAACATGAAATGGGAATTGCACATAACTTCCGTCGTAGGCAAAGCTAATTCTAAACTACGATTCATAGGTCGTATTTTGAGAAGTTGTAATGCCCAAACAAAGGAAATAGCGTACAAAACACTAGTGCGTCCGCATTTGGAATACTGTTGTGGAATTTGGGATCCGTATCGCAAGGGATTGATTGACACATTAGAGAAAGTACAGAGGAGAGCCGCTCGATTCGTGACTGGTAGTTACAGTCCTTACGTAAGTGTCACATAGCTGATACGCGGGTTGAGTTGTAATTGTTTTGCGGACAGATGACGTCGTTTTCGTTTGAATTTGTTGGAGGATATGCGAAAATCTTTAATTTACGAGTGCAACGAAATACTTCTTCCGCCAACCTATTTAGGTCGCAATGACAGGAGGGATAAGATTCGAGAAATAAGATGCCGTACTGATACATTTATGTATTCCTTCTTTCCTCGTTCTGTTCGGGATTGGAATGCACAAAATTAGGATTGGTGTTTAGCACCCTCTGCCACCCACAGTATTTGTGATTTGCAGAGTATAGATGTAGATGTAGATGTGAGATAGGTTAATAAGTCGGTGACAGGATTTACACTCACGTCTATCGTACCAACCATACCCGTTTCCACCCTCACAATGCATTGAATAATCGCGATATCAGTAAAAAGAAAGAGGCGAGTGAGGCAGAATAAGGCTTATAAAAATGGACAATATAAGAAGTGAGAAGGTGAAAGAGGGAATTGCGCAGTAAGGGTAGAAAAGGCAAAAAGTAAGCGGTATGGACACTTTAAGAGAATCGGGGTCTATAAAATAGAGAGAAAATACATAAAAAGGAGACAAAAGGCAAATATCCAAAGTACGACCAAGGAATAGATGTCGCGAGGTGTGGAGGATGTATGCTGAAGATAGGTGACGACCAGACCAATTGAGACTGAGAAATAGCAGAGAGAGGAAAATGAAGAGGTTTATGTGTAAAGCAGATCCGCTCCTCTCCCACTCCCCTAGTGGCTAGAAATTGTGAAGTATGGTTAGTGGAGGGCGGGGCATTCATTACGTGAGGTGTTTATCCGGAAATCTGAAATCCCGCCCCCTGGTGACGACCTCATAATCAATTGAAATTTTTTTTTTAGGTCTTAAGGTGGCATCCATAAATTACGTGAGGTGAAATAGGGGGGGGGGGGGGTCCGGCGAAATCTCACGAGATCTCACCAAGGGGGAGGGGGGGTCTACGGAAATCTCACGTGAGATTTTGCGAAAAATTTGGGGACAGTAGAGCAAAAAAATAGTCTACAAGTTGCGGCAAAGTCGATTTTAGGAGGGTATTTCGTCAAAAAAGTTAGGGTGTGACTTAAAAAAAAAAAGGTCTACCAAAGTTTCCAGGACGATTTCTAGGGGGGTTTCTAACGGACCAGATCTCACCAGGGGGGAGGGGGGGTCCAGAAATCCGGAAAACACCTCACGTAATTTGTGGATGCCCCCTAAGGGCAGTTAGGCCCCTCGTTGAGATCGACGTCGATTGTAGATTTTTCTTAGCTCTACTGTTCTTCAAGGAATTAAAAAAGATGACGTAATACTTCTGTCGACCCCCTCACTTGGTAAGATTTCTTCTCACGTAATTAACGGACGCCCCTTCTAACGGCACTTTAGCGTTCGATGGATCTATTGCACTATCACATTAATTATATGATAGATTCAGCCCAATATCGAGGTCACTAAAGAGCTATAAAACTGAAAACATTAAAATAATCGATTTTAGGCTAAATCGACATCTGAAGCAAGATAGTGGGATATTTACACGCAATGAATATCCTTAGTGCCATATCAGATACGTACCGTTCAGTACTAATCGCTCAAACGAGCGGAAACAGATTTTAACAGATAATGCTCACCGCAATTCCATTCAGATCAGCCAAACTCATCCCTCCATAACAGGACACGCTTCCTAGTCTAATGAAACCAGCAATACGCGTGAATCAGGAACGGCTGCAAGCGCACCGCACAATAACAGTTAGGCGCCGGCTGTGGCAATGACGCTGAGCCTGTCGCGATGAGGATGATGGTTATGATGATGGCCTCACCACTCTGGACATGCGAGCTTTAGGCCTGTAAACGGCGCGGATTTGTCGAAATTACTGCCTACCGGTAAAGGGTGTGGGGGCGCGAGCGTGCGGCTAGAGAGACCCCGCTCCAATCCCGCGCGCAATCGAATTCCTGGTATCGAAGCAAAGAGGGTCGGAACAGCGGCCGCGATAATTGCAAAGAGGATCGCGTTTGAACCTCCGCTGCGAAATGGCCACGGCACAAAGCGGGCATCAATCATCGCTGCCCCTGCCATGTCGGCTACCTGCGCCGCGCCAGTAATTGCGCCGCCGTTTGATAATTTCGCCGGCGTCCGCGGGTCGGCGCTCTCATCGCCCTCCTGTTCCGCCCGTTGATCCGGCGCCCGTTACAATTGATTCGCCGGCAAATCTTGTTATGGAAACGCGTAATTGTGTGTCCCAGAGGAGCGGCGTGGCCATTGGCGCGAAATGCCGCCGCCGCGCATCTGTTGGCGATATTCGTGTGCCCGGGGGAACCGAATGGGAACAGGAAAAAAACGACCGGAAAAAGGGAATGAATGCTGTGAGCCATTTTGTGATTGAGTTTTACAGGGCAAGGGGGGGGGGGAGGGTTTCGGCTAACGAACCGGTCGAAATAGTATCTCAAAATGTGTTTACCGAATCATTAAATTAGTTATTTCGGTCAGAGGTTTTTTTACGTAGCGGAAGTTTCCGAACGTATGCAGTTGTCTAAAACATTTAGAGTGATTGGTTCTGTAATCAGGTACTCCAGCCTCCGCTAGCAGTTAGAGCAGAACTGATGCAATAATACACAGGTTGATACCGTGTTGATTACGGAGGCACAGTCTGTAGTGAACCGTATTACAAATACAGAAATGTTGATTCATTTGGGAAACAAAATAAAAATCAAGAACTTTTCTCTAAAATCTTGTTTGTTTGTAATAATTTGTAGTTTCACATCCACCTCCTTTCATATTCTTATTGAATTTCATTTTTTTCATGTTTGTACCAATTTATGATGTCAATATCCGTGAATCGCTAGCTTCGTCTAAATGGTGACTGTCATTACTCAATATTTCATCTGTATTTAAATTGTGTGATAATTTTAGGAAATTTACAAGTAGAATTTGAATAAAGTTTAATATTACCGGTGACTGTTAATAAATATTAAAAATGGTAAGACCTGGACATTATACACATTTTACGAACATTCAATGTCAATTACTCCGTTTCGGGAAAACATATATAGAAAATCTTTATTCCAGCAATGGAGTCTGATTTATATTTTGTTTATCAGAACTTCAGTAAGAGGCGTTAATGAGGAAAGGTTTGAATAGTTTCCCAAAATCGAAGACGATGGTACCAGAGTCTGATCGTTTTAACGAAGAAAAAAAGTGTTTTGTATTGACGTTTATTTACAGTTCCGTTCTTATTTTGTAATTTACTTTTCAATGTTACAATACTCTAAGAAAGACTGTCAGGCTAATGAATACTTCTGTGGGTTCAGGATAGTTGACTTCATTGATTATTTAACTGATATCAAGAAGATAAAACATGGTTGTAGCAACAAGGCGTATAATAACTCGGTGTCATTTGCTCAATTCGTGAATTTTCTAACAGGTTATTCAACTATCACTAAGCGAAAGAATTTATTATTATTTTGTTTAGACCTTATTTCACTTATTGTTGTGAACATATAAATTCACTGTCAGTTGTAGCCAGGTATAGATATCTTCAAGTTTAATTAATTGTATATATCATCCAGGTTATTACTTAACTCTTCAATGATTACGTCATCAGCGAACATACTGGCTTAGATTCCAGATATCGATAGCTAGTGATAGGACTATAAATAGTAAAAGTTTCCTCTGTCTTAGAATCAAGACTACTTGTCTATCCCTCACTTCCAAGGTGCTTAAAGAATCCAAGAATCTTAAATGGATAACACGATTGGTGTGATCATACGTAACAATTTTAATAATGCTACTTACTCTCCACGCTTCTGAACATTCCAAAGATCCCTTTCATCGTATTTCCTACGAATATTCAGTAAATAATGTCACCCATACTCATTACAGATTTTTTATCAGAATTTATTTTTTTGTAAAATTAATGTCACTACGATAACTTAAACTTGTAATATATATATATATACTTAATTTTTCAAATTTAGGATTATGGGTATGGTGCTTAATATTTACGAAGATGATAGGATGTAACAAAATATACAGACAAAAATTTCGTTTATCCCGCAGTGTAACCAGAAACGTATTTAGCTTAAATTGAAGTTATGAAAATTGGTCAGCTTTATAAACATAGAAAATGAGACTACTAGTGCATAATTACAGAAAACAGTTTTGCGAAAAACTGCTGATAGAATGCTTCGCGAGTGGTTAAATTTTCTTTCTACAATCAAGCAAAAATTCATTACTGTATCGTGATCGAGCTTGTAATCGGCATCTCACATTTCAGTTAAGATTTTATAAATGATTACACCTTTTTTCTGTACTGGCAACATCTACCTATTAGTGAGGCTGAGAATCGAGACTAGGGCTACAACACGCCTTTGTGTTTCAGTAAAGACAACGTATAAGCCACCGTACTGTTAATCAGGAACCTCTTTCCTCGCCACACTGGTCCTCAGACAAAACATTCTCTTCATTACATTCTCTGAGGCGTCGGATGACAGTTGCGTATCCAGTTATACTGAAATCCAGTTGAGAGTGCTGTACAAAGTAAGTAAGGCAATAAATACTGGACGAGCCTAAAAGAAAAAGACAGTGATTCGCCGTAAAAAGGACGGGCGAGGGCAAACTGCGACCACGAAGAATCCAATAGCCTCTGACGCAGACGATACACTGTGCGCGCAGGTATGTCGCCGCTGCCTGCGGTGATGACAACATTCCTCAGGCGTCCCATTTCAAGCCAACGAGCGTTTCTTTTATATGGCGGCGCCTCCGATACGATACCGAACTCGCCCCACTGTCTGTCGCGCCGCCAAATTAAAAGAAGGCTCTTCCTCCTTTTCAATCCGATACCGGCGACCCTAACAGTTGGGGAAGTCTTGCCACCACCTGCGTAATTAAATGCCACGTGGAGCAGGCAAGTGTGTGGAACTGTTATAACTGAGCTGCTTTCCTCTTGGTTTAAAAGTACAAAGTAAAGTGGAATGCACTCGTAAAAAAAGAAAACTGATCCTTTCACCACTCACAAGAGAGGCCAACACAAAAGTTAGTTTGTCCTATACCACCAAGCATTTAGCGCTGCTCTAATTTTTTATAACTAAACTGTAACTTAATCCTCTTTCCGATTAACTTATTATAGTCGATCAGATACACAATACCGAGTGTGGTGGGTGAAAGGTTAGCGTTCTGGTCTCACATTCGCGAGGATGTGGGTTTTGAGTCCCCATCCGGCCATGCATATTTGGGTTTTCCATGGTTTCCTCAAATCACTCCAGGCGAATACCGAAATGGTTCCTTCAAAAGGCCATGGCCGAATTCGTTCCCTTTTCTTGCCCTCAGTCCTATTCCGCCTCTAATGACCTCTTAAAATAAAATAGTTTTAATATAAGGGAAAATAACTTCAAAATAAAAACTTTTTTGTTGTACTCGTATATTAAATTAAGTTCTAAGCTATGAGGGATCGAACGCAATGTTACTAAATAACATTCATAACCTTAAAAATGACCTACTGTATCTGCGATATCGATGGACAGAGAATAAAAAAAAAAATCTATATTGAACGAATATAAATAAACAAAATCAACTAATAATTAATATATATGTCTTTAAAATAAATGCGTGATTGGTTTGTAATCTTATATATATATATAATAGACGTGTGTTTCCCTATATTTCACATTTCAGCAGCCACTACCTAGCGCAGATCACTGGTGTTTGTATGTGGTAGTGGCATGGAGTTTCCTATAGTACACAAAGTTGGCCAAATGCCATTAGCTGTGAGAGTGTGGGAGATATAACGGATAAATATGGTCGCTGTAGGGTGTTTTTACATTTCTACCATAGATCTGTGTGTCCCTAAACTTCTGTTTCCTGCCACAACTACATAGCGTAGACCAATGGTGTTTCTGTGTGGTATTAGCATCGAGTCTCCCACTGTGCACTATGGTGGTTGCATGTCGATAGCTGTAGGGGAGTTGCAGATATGATGGTTGAAGGTGTTAGACTTGGGGCACTTTCGCATTTCGACCAAAGACGTGTGTGTCTCTATGTCTCAGTTGTTAGCCAAAAGTATCTAGCGCAGATCACTGGTGTTTGTGTGTGGTATAGCATACATCAACCGGTCGTGCACAACATTGGCTGACTTTCGGTAACTGTGGGGGTGTAGGAGATATGATGGTTGAAATTTGTCGATCATGGACATATTCGAGAATCGACCAAAGACATGTGTGTCCGTATATTTCACTTTGCTGCCACAACTACATAGCGCAGATGACTGGTGTATCTGTGTGGTAGTACCATCGAGTCTCCCATCGTACACTATGGTGGTTAGGTGTCGGTAGCTATGGAGGTATGGGCGACGTGGGGCATTTTCATATTTCTACCAAAGACGTATGTGTCCCTATGTCTCACTTTTTAGGCAAAACTATATAGCACAGATAACTGGTGTTTGTGCGTGGTAGTAGCATACATTCACCGATCGTGCACAACGTTGGCCGAATTTCAGTAACTGGGGGTGTGGGAGATATGATGGTTGAAAGTGGTCGACCAAGGATATTTTCGTATTTCGACCAAAGGCATATATGTCCGTATATTTCACTGCCACAACTACATAGCGCAGATCACAGGTGTTTGTGTGTGGTAGTCTCATCGAGTCTTCCATTCTGCACTATGGTATCACTGGTGCTTGTGTGTGGTTGTAGCATACATTCACCGGGGGTGCACAACGTTGGCCGAATTTCAGTAACTGTGGGGGTGTGGGAGATATGGTGGTTGAAAGTGGTCAATCAAGGATATTTTCGCATTTCGAACGGAGACATTTGTGTCCGTATGTGTCACTCTTCTGCCACAACTACATAGCTCAGGTCACTGGTGTATGTGCGTGGTAGTAGCATCGTGTCTCCCATCGTGCGCTATGGTGGTTAAATGTTGGTACTTATGGGGATGGTGGTTGATAGTGGTTGACATAGGGCATTTTCCTTTTTCTACCAACGGCGTGTGTGACCCTACATTTCAACTTGCAGCTAGAACTACCAAGTGCAGACCACGAGCGTTTGCATGTGGAAGTAGCCTGGAGTTTTTTATCTTGCACTATGGTGATTGCATGTCGATAGCTTTGGGAATGTGGTAGATATGGTGGTTGAAGGTGGTAGACCTAGTGTTGCAAACTGAAATTTTTTTTCACAAAGCTGAAAAAAACATAAATAAAAACCTAGAACCCTGTTTTTTTTTTTTTTAGAAATCAGTATATTTGATAAATTATAGTTTTATTTACGGAACATACATTTTACATGTGTGTTTTAAATCTTACTGAATCATATAATATCTTACAATAATTATTCATAAATGTATGTATATAGGTAACATCATTTTATTCATCCTCTATGTCAGTACCACATTCACTAGTATCAGCACTATCAACACTAGTTCGGTATGTTTCGGAGTTTTCTGTTTCTTCTTCTGTCTCCTCTAGCTCCATAACTTCAGAAATAATTACATTTTCTTTTACTGGTTGTCCTTGTATTGTACGCAAAAGATTTTGAGATTGAAATTTTAAATCGTGAGCAAAGTACACACTGTGCACAAAGACTGCGCCAATAATTCTGTATTAAGGTCTTTTAAGTTTGAATGTAAATATGTTATCATACAAAATAGGAGCTTTATTTCTTTTCAATTGTTGGTTTACGCCAACGGTTGCAAGGAAACGATTCATAATTACTGACAATTTAATGACTCAGTATCACTATACGCTGAGAGTTTAACAGGTATAAGAATATAAGTAAAGCACAATAAGTAATAAAAAGAGGCAAAAATCCGTAGATAAATTCCTAATTTTTTGAAAAGATCCGTAGGTCTACAGATAAATTAGCAGGGATGGCAGCACTAGTTAAAATAGCAAGTATCAATCCAAACAACGGCGAACGGGGATTCCTTCCCGCGCAACCAAGCCTCTTCGGAAAGTCCCCGTTCGTAAAAGAAAATTTCAGTCAGTGATGCCAATATTTTTGTAATTTTTCTTTTCTACTGAACCAGAAAAATATAGTAGATTTAAAAAATTAAGATAAGTACTTAGTATAAACTCTAATACAGTCATATTAAATGATAAATGCCTTACAAATTTGAGATTTAGTAGTTATGAAAAAAAAAAACGTGTCCCAGTTTTTTTTTTCAAGTTTTTTTTTTTCAAGTCAGAAAAAAAACAGTTTTTTTTACAATACTAGGTGGATCTGATATAAAAATAAACACGTTTCTCTCTTTTTCACTCCACAGCCAAAACTACCTAGCGCAGTCCACTGATGATTGTGTGTGGCATTAACCCAAGTCTCCCAACGTGCGCTATGGTGGTGTCATGTTCGTAACTATGGGGTGTGGGAGATATGATGGTTAAAATTGGTCTACGGAGGGCTTTTACATATTGTGACCAAAGGCACGTGTGTACCCATATTTCAATTTGCAGCCATAAATACCCTGCATAAGTCACTGACGTTTATGTGTGGTATTAGCCTCGAGTCTCATATCATGCACTATGGTGGATACATGTCGGTAGCCGTAAATCAAAATTCTTCACAAACACGAACGAAGTCGTGGGCACCAGCTAGTTTAAAATATATTGAGCCATTACAGAAACGTAAAGAGATAACCTAATATATTAGGACGACATCTATGAACGAAGTTGAAATATCTTTGGCCGTTGTTAACACACCAACGAGTGTCAGGTGCGTGACATCGCAACGGTACAGGCACAACGACCAAGCTGATATTTTATTAGTATTGACAGTATTTGTCAATTAAATATATATATGATTGATCTTGGGATAAGTTTTAATGTTGTTGAGATAGACCCAGTAACAAAAAGATGTAAAATTTACAGCTTTTACGACCACTGATGTCTTTAAGTTTTAGGTATAAAAAAATATTTCATTCCGCTATTTGACAGATTCCGAACAACTATAGCCGAAACAATGTGGTAGAAAATTAATTGATCCCATAACTTCTAAGCGACCACCTTAGTCATAATCTCACAAAATTTAAATAGAATTTTGGACTTAGTTAAAAGAAATACGTAATAACGCAAATTTGAAGTCAAACGTTTTTCGTGTTACAACTAGGGTCCTATGACAGACGTACCGGCAGCTGAGCAATAATAATAGGATACCATTTCTATGTGGTTGGAAACTCTTCAAACGGTCCCCTCGAAACAATACAAATTTTGCAGCAGAAATGTTTTTCGACAGCAAAAAGACTCTGTGTCGCGAATTGAAATGAAAGTATTGGTAGTAACCGGCATATGAAGATAGCTATGCCTTATCTCCGTAAACCCTTTACTGGATTTTTAAAAAACCGGGACCACGGGAGCATTAATTGAGTCTTCAGTCCACTGTAATAAATAACCAATCCCAGGATGAAAAATTGCTCACACATTATTGACGTCGCAGTTTGCTTTACGGGCGTAATTGAATTTTGATTGATGACAGCGGCGTGTCCGCCCTGCATCCAGCCAGCAGTATTTTGTCACAACGTCCCTATTTTTCCCCTTACACATTTATTACACTTTTGTGCAGAGTTCATTACCGACAGGCTCCGGTGACGACGAGCGTGGAATTTTCATCACGGGAGCACATAGTTCACGGAGGTGGTCATTAATCACTGCTCTAAATATGATAATGCGGGTCTCTAGCAACATTCCTGGCTGCACGGCCCACCCGTCAATGGCCGAAGAGGACCATGAATGGAGTGGAGGCCTGGCGTTATATTGAACAGCACCTGGCCTCCATCTCCGTGGACAACGGGCCCGTCTCTAATTGGACCCCGTGACGGTGCACAAATCACGCGTTTAATTGGATGTTTCAATACTGGTTGTGTCGGCGGACATATCGGCCGTGTATTGACAAAAACCTCCTTCGGGGCGAGCACAGCCACCCACACAGTCTACCTTCCGTCAACGCTTCATCCTCGGAGAGAATCCTCCATCTCTGACCGTGAACGCAGTAAAAGTCTTTTTTTTCCCCGTCCTATCAGATTGGAGCGTATTCTTCACGCCTGTCGTGCCAACGTTTCCATTCTTACAGCTCGAAGTTTCTTTTCATATTGGGAGTGTCTGATTTACCGAGCTAAATTACGTGACCATAAGGAATTCAAGGTTTCGATAGAGGTAGAGAGATAGCTGTCCCAGGATGAATCAAATCTCAGCTCTTACCCACTGTGATCAATATTTTACATCTGCTGCTAGTTGTTCTTTGAAATGATCTAACTGACGATGCGAGAAAAGGTATGGAAAAAGTTGGAATCCATCCAGACGAGACAGAGTTTCAAACTAAAATTGATAAATTCAAGGGATTGCAAGAACAATAAACAAAGGTCTCAATCATCTGATCTAAAGAAAGAAGGAGGAACCTCAGTGAAAGACTGTAAAAAATTCTGGGAAGTGAAGATAAGGCAAACCAGTAAATCAGTTGTTTCCCCGTGGTCCAAAGTAGACCAAAACAGAAAGAAGAAGAAGATCTAACTTCCAAAGGTCTTACAACCTGTCGTTGTTAAACCCATTGTTTAATCTTAAATTGGAAACACAGAGTGTTCAAGCATAATGTTAAAATTTCCTAGCCAGGTATGGATTCGGAAATGAGACTCTGGATTTTTGAGGCGTATGCCTTATTCACTTAGCATCCAGACTACTTGTAAGGTCTGTGATCGATAGTAATACAAGAGATGGTCCGTACCTTAAAGTGCCGTCGGTAAGCCCTAAACCAGTTCTCTGTACTCTGGTAAGAATTTCATCTGCAACAAAATATATAGATTTCGTGGATATGAAATGTGTTTACTGTAATTTTAATTTAGAGTTGTTCTATCCTTCCATCGTTTTCCACATAACTACTTTCTTCTCCCATCATTTCCAGAATATGTTAATTTAGTACCTTGTCACTGCACTTAATTTCAGCGTCATTTGAAGCGCCATAGTTATTTAAGTATCATTATTTCCAGTGAAACAAAGTTGGTTTCACTCTAGTAGAGAGCTGTGTGTTAAAGAAGTCATTGTTTGATACTCATCGTCTTACGTTCTGTAAACGATCCTCTTACTATAACTACTCTGTTTTCAGTGTTATCCTTGTTGCGGACATCATAAGTTAATTTACTTCGTTGGTAATAGAATCTTCTTATTTATTCAGTTACTTCTCTCTTGTTCAGATGCTAAGTTGCTATAAATGATATAATTTCTGCAGAACATATTGAACATTGTATTTCAATTCGATACAGGGCCGCATTTAAGCATAGGCTACATAGGCTGTAGCCTAGGGGCCCGCACCACAAAGGGGGGCCCGCACCACAAAGAGGGGCCCCTCACCAACCACAACCCTCGCCTGGGCAGGTAGTAAAGCATAAATTTTTTAGGTCGAATTTCGAATATTTCGAAATTTAAGAATCCAGCCACTGCCGACAGGGGGCCCGCACCACATGTATAGCCTAGGGGCCCACAGAGCCTAAATGCGGCCCTGATTCGATATATTTGATTTTTGTATATCCTCAATCTTATCTGCGATTGGTATAATATTATCAACAAATCCCAACTTTATAGTTTATTATCTTTTAGTGTTTACGCCACGCAGCCGTAATACGAATCCCGTTAATAATGGAGAGACCAAGCGTGGTGGGTGAGCGGTAACGCTCTGGCCTCGCATTCGGGAGGACGCGGATTCGAACCCTCGTCCGGGCATAAAGATTTGAGTTTTCCATGGTTTCCCCAAATCACTCCTGGCGAATGCCGGGATGCTTCCTTCAAAAGGCCATTGCCGAATTCATTTCCGTTTCTCGTCCCCCGTTCATCTTCGCCTCTAATGACGTCGACGAGGCGTAAAACCATAAGCAAAAAAATGGAGAGTTTGTAGGAAAACGGTTAAAGTTATATTAACAGTGAATGTGCAAATTTAAAATATAATTTGAATGAACTTACTTCAGGGTGACATGCTTTTTAGTACTTATATTCTTTTTAGAACAGCAGGACTAATACAGGGAAAGAATTCAGTTCATGAAACCGAATCGTGTGGCACGAAAATAAAGTTATAGCCTTCACATTTCTAACGTCAACAAGTTTCGTAGAACATACGGCTTATAATCAGAGACTATGGCTAAATACTTTCAGTTTCCCACACTGCAACTCACCGAAATGTTCGAGTTCTGTCTCACCCTTATAAATACATAACGATCATTCTCGAGTTTCTGAAATCAACATCACAAAAAAATTATTAAGTAAAGATGATACCGAGATTTTATCAAGGGATATATTAGATTACTATTCTTTCTTATTCTTCTCAACTTCGAGGTTGGTGGGTCTGCAGCTCCCTTCTGTCCAGATATTGTGTCTTCCTTCCTCGCTGTTGTCAGCGCAATATTCTCTTGGTAGCCTCTCCGGCAACGTCGATCGGTGGAGCCCAAATGGTGAACCAGATTGAGCAGAGCAAAAAATGTCCACTAAATCAGTTTTCCCGTCCACAATAGTTTTTAGGGGGGTCCTACCCATCCATATTTGGTTTGGTCTTCTCGTTGCTCATTCCATCAGTCCATTACTTGATACTGTGTTGGAGTCTTAACCTGGAGAAGGGGAAACTGGTTATGAGCATTCAAGAGCCAAGCAGTGCCAGCAGATGCAGGGCCGCTATTAATACAGCCGTCGCAGCTGCGAACATTAATAGTCGCTGTGTTTGTCCGGCACACCGCCAGTTGACGATTAGCGTGTTGGAGATCATTTGTCTACTCACGGCGACACGCGTCATATCTGGACACGCATCGCGCTTGTTTGCCTTACTAATTGCCCGACTGGCTGCTGTCCATCTCCAACCCGTAAATCATCTGCAGTGTATCTCTAAGTGTACTCGCTTCCCCGACGTCGTATTTCACCTCCCATTAGCGACTGCCGACACAATAATTGTATTCGCCCGGAAGAGACGGACAGGCAGGTCTGGCACAAGCCTCTCGCGTCTGTTTAATTGCTCGTCGTGGATTCAATGAATAAAGAAATTCCGCTTCCTGGCGGACAGGAAGTGGGCCCCGAGTCTGGGGTTGGCTTATCGCGAGGCGCCGCTCATCTGTTTTGTCGGAGAGCGCGGCGCTATCTCTCAATTTAATTTCTCTCGGTCATGATTTATGCGGGCAGCCGTGTGGGGGGAATGCATTATGCAGCCAGCCGGCTGTAATCGGACACCCCGTGACCGGGCAGGTGCGTCCTAATAGGCAGAAATCCACACCTTGCGCCACAGTGGGTGTGCTACAGAGGTAGACCACGTTCTAATCCCAGGTCTTCCATTTCTTATATCGACTACTGATGCTCTCAGTTCTGCCAATTTATTTTGCTTCTTCTTCCTCTTCACCACCATTTCCCAACATTAACGATCGGCTGACGTTGAACCGCTTTGCTCGTCGATATATATTTTTTTTTTTTGCTGTCGTCAGTCTTTCGACTGGTTTGATGCAATCCTCCATCCTTCCCTATCCTCTTCATTTCTACATACTCCTTACACCCCACGTCCTCAGTTACCTGCTTCATATATTCTAATCTCTGTCTTCCTCTACAGTTCTTACCTTCGACTGTTCCCTCCACTAACAAATTAACCAATCCAGCATGTCTCAAAATATGACCTACCAGCCTGTCTCTTCTTCCTGTAAGCTTCTTCCACAAACTTCTTTTCTCGCCCATTATTTCCAAAACTCGTTCATTTCTTACTTTGTCTGTCCACTTAATTTTCAGCATTCTTCTGTAACACCACATTTCAAATGCTTCAATTTTCTTTATTTTCGGTATTCCTAAAGTCCATGTTTTGCTACCATAACGTGCTGTACTCCACTCAAAGAGTTTTAAAAAGTTCTTTCTAATTCGTAGATCAATATTTGAAACTAAAAGGTTTCTCTTTTTCATGAAGGCACTTTTTGCTAGTGCTATTCTGCTTTTAACATCATTCCTGCTTCGGCCATCGGTTGTAATTTTACTTCCCAAGTAACAGAATTCACTTACTTCTCCTATTGCATCTGATCCTATTTTTATATTTAATCTACTAGTATTGGTATTATTTCTGATACGTTTCATCACTTTTGTCTTGTTTTGATTTATATTCAGACCATAATCTTCCTTCAGTATTTTGTTCATGCCATTCAGTAATTTCTCAATATCCTCAGCCCTCTCTGCTAACAAGACAATGTCATCAGCAAATCGTAGCATACTGATTTTTACTCCCTGAAAACTTATGCCACATGGAAATTTTTCTTTGACTTACTTCATTACTTCTTCTACATACAAGTTGAATATTAACGGGGATAGACTACAAATTTATCTCAAACCCTTTTTAACTGATGCATGTCCTCTCGTGATTGTCTACTTTTATTAATGCCACTAGATTCTTATATAGTTTATAAAGTATTCTTCTATCTCGATACTTTAGACCTGACTTCTTTAAAATTTTGAACATCTTGTCCCACCTAACATTATCAAAAAGCTTTTTCTAAATCAACAAATGCCATGAAAATATTTTTGTTTTTTTGATCCGCCCTTCAAGTATTAATCTTAAAGACAGAAGATTTTTCCTAAACCCAAACTGATCTTCACCTACTATCTCTTCTACTACCCTTTCGATCCTTCTGTATATTATTCTGGTCAGTAATTTTGAAGCATGTGCTGTTAGACTAATGGTGCGATAATTCTCACATTTGTAGGCTCGTCATTAACATGTTCAAATTTCGAGCTTTGATTTTACTAACATGTGAGTGGAGACTTTCCCGGCGTATTAATGAAATGAAATCTTCACAGGAGTTTATCCGGATAGTTTGTGATTTTCAGGTAGGAATATCTGAAACAGTGGACCTGATTATGACAGCAGAGCAGACTGTCAAAACGTTGTCTTTTTACGACGCTTTCTGGCTGAACTCCTGTTATGACTTCATTTGATTTTACTGCCAGGTTGTCCTACGTAATAATGAAGTACGTGAAGTGTTGCAATCTGTGAAACGTGTAAGTACGTTCTGAATGCTAGAATATTTTTTTTTTTTTTTTTTTTTTTTTTTTTTTTTTTTTTTTTTTTTTTTTTGTAAAGTGTGTAATTTATGAGACAGAGATTGGGAACCGTGCCATCATTCACTTAGGTGATTTAGGAAAACCGCTTAAAAACCTGCAATGAGGATAGCCGGAACGCGGTGGCCTGGGTTTGTATCCTGTCCCATTGTACACACTTTATCATTATTCTTGGTCGCCGCTGAAAAATTCATTCCCTTTTATCTTGCACAATCATATATCAATGTCATCCTAAGAAACAGTAACGCAATACTGGCCCTTCAGTATTGCGTTACTGTTTCCTGGGATGACATTGATTTAGGATTGTGCAAGGTAAGAGTGATAGAATTCTTTAGCGGCGTCCAAGAATAATGATAAAGTGTGTACCTTCTCGATCCAATGTGCGGCCTCTGACTGCCCTTTTATATTGCTGTTATCCTATTAATGACTTCAAACTGTTTCACCAGATCCTCTCTCTGTCCTCTACCATTTTTTATCAACTGCTCCCTGATTATTATTTATACTTTGTCTTAACACGTCACGAAAATGACAGCCAAATAGTAAATCATTTCATGGAAAAATTCTCTAAGAAAATATTGTTTCAGCATTATCATACACAACCCACTGGATTAGGTCGTTGCGACGCCATGATGCTGTCAAGTCCCCGACACTGGGTTAGTTGGTTCGAGCCGTGCTGGTGGAAGAAATTATCTTCTTTGAGACTTAGCCGGAAGGTTATGACTTGATATGGCGTTTAATACTACTCCGTAGAGCGTTGAATAAGGACATACAACACAGTTTATGATGATTAGTTCGTCGTAAAAGTCGGTGGACTGTCAGGTAACGGTCGCAGTAGTGGGCACTATTCTTTGTTTCCTCTTCATAAAGACACAACAACAAGAAACGCTTAACTGTAATCGTTGTATTAATCTACTTATAGTCTACCGAACTTAAACATACATTCTACTTTCTGGATCATATGAACAATCTTTTATAGATCACGTCATAGATCTATCATATCCCTAGCGTTATCTCTCGTTCTATCTCAAATCTTCATCATTTCCATACTGCTACAGTTTATTTGTACCAGTAATTAATTAGTTACAAACTAATATTAGATTTTGGTAGATATTTTAGATGTATTGCTTACATCCTGAAAAAATGTTTGTGAGGACTTTAACAGCACTAAAAATAAATATATGAAGTGCATGAAGCACCGAAAATAATGCTTGTAATGCTGAGAAGCAAATTAACAACGATTTAAGCGAACATAGTTACTATACAGTTATCCTGACACCATGCCGGTCAACTATAAACGGTTGTGAAAAAAAATCACATTCTTTTTATCCCTGATGCAGGAAATCTGAGATCTTGAACTCATCATTTACATCAGAGAGCATGATAATAAGTTCGGCGTATTCTCGTTACACATTACAACATGCTATTCCAACGTTTCTGCATCTGACGTCCAATGTTTCAACCAAGCAAGTTGTCAGCATTAACCGGCAGGTTGTTGCATCTGATTTTTATTCTCTACACAAAATTAATCTTCTTGAAAGCCTTGAAATGTTTTTGTTGCTCGCTGGATGAAATATAGAAGAATTTGAAAATGCATTTAAGTTTTTATATTCAGCCAACTTATTAGAAATAATACAAATCTTTTTAATTTTATTAAATGTCGAGTATATTTGTTAGAATCAATGGCGTTTCAAAGTCGTAAGCTAGTTTTAAAATTAAATATTTGGTTTTGTTACTGTTAAAATCTTGGTATGTTTTCGTTTTTAACTCCATTTAAAGAAAACAGCAATACTTGTTATTGAAATCATCAACCAAAGTATTTCAAGTAAGAAGTAAAGTTGGTGGTTTGTCTTTAGATTTTTACTTTTTAATGAATAATGCATAGTTGGAAATTTCTATAACGTTGTTGTATTTGCATCGGCCAATCAGTACATTATGTGCATAGTATTAAAACTTTACAAAACCATATACATATACTGACGCTTCGTTTTTTAAGTCTAAAGGTTCATAAAAGTATTGTGGTTGATGTACGTGACTTCAATTCTCCCTCTTCAAAATCTCTCAAAAATAATTGAAATGCATTGAATAAATAATGTTAATTTCTTCACAACACTCGTTTTTCATGAACAAACTTTTCCAGTTTTTGTAGCAAAAATTGCACTTCTCAGTTAATCAAGAGTGGAAGGGTCAGAGGCAATAAAAACATTTACTACAGCCTATCCTTCAATATCAAACTCCAATATGATTGAATTTCTTCTAGTACTCGGCTTCTTAAGTCTTAAACTCAAAGTGAGTAATGTAGCTAGAAATGTATAAATACAATTTCCGCACCTAAAGTTTTCCAACAGAACAATTGTATTAAAAATATTTCTTGTACTCGAACACGAAATCTGGAGTGAGTATTTCAGAAATATCAGAGATAAAGGCAGTAAAAACAATACCAAATTATAGTTCTGAATGTTTTACAACTCTGTGAAGCCGACCCGGGTAGCGCAGATCAACCGAGTTGGTATCGCATGGCAATGGCCACCGGTTCTAGTCTGGCCCAGGGCATGGGATGTTTTAATTAAGTGTTGTGTCCCTCCTGTATTGTACTTTATCCGGAAGAGTTTATTACAATTGAAGAATATAAGGAGAAATACAGTTGTTGCCTAAATAACTATAAGGTGGAGTGGCATTAAAAAAAAAAGAGAGAGAGAGAAAAAGTGTGGAAGAGAAAATATAATCGGGACCTGGATATTAGCAAAGTTAAAAACTGAGTTGTTATTACCTGAATTGTAGAGTTCTCAAAGCGCTGAAATTACTGCCGATAAGCATTGTTTTAAATGATATTTCCCATTAGCCAAATTGTTATAAAAAAAAACGCAATCCGTTTGACATAGATCAGGTCAAGATTCCGTTCACAGTTATCAAACTCTACTTTGAGCTGTGAAATATTTGTTTTTAAGTAGATAAGCAGTAAGTTTTTCATATTGAGATCTCTCAAAACTGAATCTGAGTTTGAAGTTTCATAAAAATCTGTTTATGATGTCGAAATCTTCAAGGTACCATGCCAAAAAAAAAAAAACTAACGAGCTTGGTGGTGATCAGGTAACTGTCGCGCCAGTCATTTGAAAGGGGGTCCCGATCATTGGTTTAGTCATCCAGATTTCGGTTTTACTTGGTAAAATGCCAAAATCACTTCAGCGAAATGCCGAGATTGTTCCTTGAAAATACCATGACCAAATTCCATCCTGTTCCTCAACCCCTATTTACAATCCGTTTAAAGTAGTGTTTCTCATTCTTTTTCGATACAAGGACAAGAAAAATGTCAAAAATAATTCTACGGACCACTAACTTATATGGGCCTGAATTTTACCTTTTTTGTATATTACTAATCAGCGATATCAGTTGTAATCGGCGCGTACCATGGTCCTACACCTACAATACATCCCTCATACAACGGCTATTAGCTTAATCCTCAAAGGAACACCACTCTCTCTGATGCCGACTAGAAACACTATTATAATAACAATGGAGTCATATCCTGGATATACCACGGCTTTTATAAAGTTTGGATTATAGCTTATACTCGCTTGTATTATACGGTATCAATTTCATGAGAATAACATTTACTAATTGTTTGTTATGATATCTTTAGTTCTGTTAAGGCACATTCCCACGGCGCGTGGTGTGGGGGTTAGTACGCGCCTTTCATCTTTTACCGCCTGGCGGTGGGTCGAGGTGGGCCGTCCCTGCTACCATATGCGGCAAAGATGAAAGGCGTCCACAACCAGGCGCCGAGGGACGCGCCGTGGGAACCCACCTTTAGAGTTAAATTTTTGATATTCTGCCTATGAATCAGTTCTCCTATCTCAAAGGACCAGAGGTGGTCCACGGACAACAGGTTACGAAACGTTGTTATAAATCGTCAATAAAAAGAAACTATCTTCAGGCACATCGTTTAATAATACCTGTAGCAGAACCCAATAACTTAGGATTCAATGATACCTCGAAATGAAAATCCTAAGCTAATATGATTGTATGTAAACTTTTTGGTTTCTACTATAGGTACTCCTGACCAACTATTAAGTTATGATCATAAGTGTTTAAAAAAAATATCACAACCTTCTTTTGATATTACCTTAACTTTATTAACATTGCAATGGAAAGAGGTCGATTACTTTTCACACCACCCTTCATTTAATATCAATATACCAATAAGGGGGCGTCCATTTATTACGTGGAGTGTTGTTTTCTTAAATTTGGATCCCCCTTCATGAGATTTGATAAGATGTAATGGGACCCCGTTTCCATCAGCGAGATTTACTCTATAATTTTAATTTTTAAATAATTAAATTTATTTGATATGTTCATGCATTTTGCTTCATGCCACTAAATACCCAAGCGTTAACACTGACTTCATCTAGGTGGTGCAATTTTTTTTAAAGAAAAAGACGAAAAAAAATTAAATGGGATTTTTATTGATTTCCCTCCCCCCCCCTTGCCTTTAAATGAAATTAGGTGAGATTTCGTTGGTCACCCTCCCCTTATTTTGAGCTCACATAATTAATGAACGGCCCCAAAGCTTCTCGATTGTATAAATAATTTAATGGTTAAAACTGACGTCACGGAGTACAGTGTTTTTTGACGGAACTGCCCCTTCAGCCACTTGCTCCGAGTCGCTCACCCCTCTCTGCTGCACTCTCCACGCGCTCGCGTTTTTTGTCCGTCGCGCCCCGCTGGGCCGACAAAGGCAGTAACTCTTTCATACATATATATTTTTTTAAAGTGCAAATTCCTGGCTTGATTAATCCGGCACGTGTCCGCTCGTCGGCTGAATATGCAGCGGCGTGAGCCGGCCTGCGCGAAATCGATTGCGCCGTTTTGTAGGGACAGCTGCGCGTCATGTAAATACTGCATCGCGCGCAGTGCCGGCAATTTACAGGCTAACTCAATCCGAGGCTGCCAACCAGCTGCGTACTCGGGCTAATACAGCTCATACGCCCCGATATTCTGTGTGGCAGGTAGTTAGTGACGTCACTGCAAATGGATCTAGCTTCAACCATACACGCGTCCCAACGATAGGACTTGCAAGGTATAAACAGTGAACAAAGCGAAATTCTGGAAGAAGTAATACTAGACGGATGTAACTGAGGTCATTGGGAAAGACAGCTTGCTACCGTCATTTCGAATGTTTACTGAATTGGTGGAGAGGTTGGACTGTGATTTTCTGGCTGACCAACCATCATCTTCTTGAGCAGTTTCCAACTACTGGCAGGGTCTATTTTGAACAAAAGCCTCTCCAATGCTTCCTATCCATCCACCATCTCTCTTCTTCTATTTTCAGCCAAATTCCTGCTCTTTCTTCAACACACTTTTTAACAACTTTCACCCATCTGCTCCTCGGACTTCCTCTGGGCCTCTTCCCTTTCAGCTCCATGTCCAGCATCTTACTTGCCATATTCTCCTCCCCCATTCTCTTCACATGACCATACCATTGTACCCTTGATTTCTCTATTCTTTGTTGTAATCGTTCCTCCCTGATTTTCTCATTCCCCATTCTGCCTTTCTCGCTACTCCTACCCTTCTCCTCCGAAATTTCATTTTCATAGCTTGTACTCTCCATCACCGAGACCAGTCACGTATATTTAGATTGAATTTATTGGGAAACATGTCAACATTTACCTTCATTTAAAACTGAGGAGGAATGCTTCTTCCAGCAACATATTTTGGTCTGTATAACATGTGTCATAAAATCAGGGGAATAAGATGCCGCCATAATTCTTACATATATTATTTCTAGACTGAAATTCACTGGCTCAAAGCATCCTCTGCCAACCCCCATTTTTATGAACTGCAAAGTAAACATAAGCAATAAAAATGCCATCGAATTTCGTTGTTCTGAAAAAGCTAAGAATGAATAAATTTATATTTACCCTAATTACTCAAAAATAAGTACAAATCAAGTAATTTACATACTGTTATGAGTAACACAGTCTCTATCATTTTAAATTCTGCTATTATTCAAGTAGCGTCTTTTTTTTAACTGTCATCGATCTTTTATTACATCGAAATTTCTATCAATTCACAGCACGTTTTCAACTGATTCTGAAACTTTTAAAATACAAGCAACCTCATAAAATTTTATGTTACATTTCTTTTTTACCACTGGCCATACGCTTTGTCGACGTCAAGGAATACTGTAACTTTCAAGAAAATAACAATGCAAACTTTGGTTAACGACTGAAAACGGATATTACAAGTTTCTGTAAATCTGCTTGTGAAACAAACTTTGGGTTTGTTTCGTTTATCAAGCAACAAGTTAAGCAATAATTTAAATTTGATGCCCCTCTTATGAATATCAGTGAGTTATATTCTCGTTCTGTTTAACAAGGGAACATAATCTACCTGACGATGTTAGCAATAAGCAGATGAAAATAAAATCTACCACAATTTTTCTATTTTGATATTATCAGGCTAATTTCTACCTTAGTAACTGAAGTCGAGTATTGTAAGCTGTATAACACCTTGTTTGCTACAGAGTAGCATAAATACTTCAGTTTTTTCTGCTGCCTGATTAAATTCTGCTAATATTGTTATTTATAATTAGATTTTTACCTTCACAGTATTTAATAACAAATGTTTAACATACGTCGCTAAGCGGTACCTTCATTATAACTTTTTCTTTGTTTCTATGTATGTTGCTATTAAGAAAATAAAAATTTTAACTGTGTGGTCGGCATTGAAATCATGGCTGCCTTGAATTCTCGGTTCAGTGGTTAAGCTCGAACGGTCCCAGCGCGCTAATAACCCATTCGTTGATGCGCCCTAAAACAACAACAAAAAGATCATCGAAAGATACCCGGTTCGAATACCTGACATCTGACATCTATCACAGCTTGCTGTGTAATGTGAAGTGCGCCAGAACGCTTCCGTTGTTCGGATTCGACGGTAAACTGTAGGTCCCCTGTGCCCGGTAATACTACCGGGTTAGGTTAAGACGGCTACGACAGGGGCTGATGACGCAGCCAATAGAAACCCTGTCACCAGGTCATTACGACCACACGGAATTATTATTATTATTATTATTATTATTATTACTTCTCACATACATATTTAAATCAAAATTATTCTTTGATTCTAAAAAGAAGAATTACATACGTAGATATGTACGGTTCGTTGATCCCTTTTTGTTTGTATAGGTCCCGCATAAATTAAAAATTTCTCCAAACAGCTAATACGGGTCCTACAAAGTAGCATGACACTGCAAGAATACGATCAACAAGATGGTTCAGAATTATTTTTGCAGATGCAGCATCAAAAGATAGCTAGTTGGTGAAAGAAAAGAGATCTCGAAATTTACATGTAAAGCATTATTGATAATTTTCTGATATTTTGTTTACGGATTATAGTTTTCGGCAATATCTCGTTTACATCATTCAAAGATTTTCCAATATCAAAATCATGTCTTACGAGCAGAGATTAGGACATTGAGTACTGCAGTCCACGTGGCATAGCCTTTAAGCTGCCCGGCACAGTGTTTGTTCAAGCAACAGATACAACCGATTAGTTACAGATTCAAACATCCCTACTCCTCCTTGCCGGCAGCTGGTTAGTGCTCCCCCAGACTAATCTGAAGTCTAGGGGCCATTAGCACGGATCCTTCTTGTGTCTTCGTAGAACTCCGTGCCCACGCATACCGAGTTATGCGCCTTCTTCTTTATGAGATTGTATTCATAAACGAATCGTATGGTGATGCATGTTATAAACGGGCTCCAGTGATACACGTTCTTCTGCTGGTGGCTTCCACAATGTTCGGCCGTTAACGGTAGCATCCAACTGTAAGCCGTAGTGCTTTGAGTTCTTCTTCTGACGCGCCCTGTCTGAAGCCTAAAATGCAACATTCTCATTCATATTCACTAGAATATCTGATACATTAATTGTAAACTATTCGTTAACTGAAACAATTGTCTTCACATTTTATAAATTTATATGGTCGTAGAACAAGGTTTGATTATGTTATGAAACTAAAGAAGCCCTTAGATCCCTCAGATTCATAATAAATTTCTATGTTAACTACGATTGACATAAATCAAGTCACCATCTTGGGATATATTCATACTCTGCTGTCAAACATGTACTTTCTCGTCTAAACTAAGAAACAATACGTTTTGTAACGTGTGTTTTTTGGGAGCATTTTTTTTTCTGCAGGATACAGTGTCGAAAGAGCAACATTGTCATTGGTAATCTCTATGAGACTAGGTTTTTAACAAAACCCGGCTCTTTTTCATTAAGACTCAATAATTTCTATATTCATGAGCAATAATTTTGAGAAATAACTGAAATTCATAATCAAAATGTATGTACGTGGAATCGAAACAAGAACCTTACCTCACAACATCATCAAGATTCCTCCACTTTTATTTCTCTTTAAGCCAGCAACTTCATATCCACAGATGTTACTCAAACATTTGAATTTTTATTCCACATATTCTGCGTCTATTCTTTACTCTTCCATCTATCACTTCTTTCGTTTAAGATTCGTATAATTTAATCGCATCAGTGAAACTAATGATTGTTTTATGAAGTTATCTTTAAATTATTAAATTAAATAAAAAAACTATTGCATTAATAATGTAATGATTTCAGTTCTGGAAAGAGAAATCGAAAGGTATGTTGTTTTTCTTTATTGGAAGAGAATTTGGTACTTAAATCTATTAAAAAAACCAACTTAAGTGCTATGATTTTTACACCTCAGTCTTAATAACTGTGATTATCATTCACTTGTTTGCGTTGAACCTCAGACTCTGGTAAATACGATTATTACTTGATACAGTAAACATTTTCTTGGTACTTCAATGGATGGTAGTTGCAGATAAATATTCTGGCGTCATTGTACTTATACATGCAGTTACCGCCAACTTCTGACAGTGTTTATGAATTATTCAACTGTGAATAAGAAAGAAAAAGATGGAAAGAATGATAACAAATTAGAAACAAATGGTTATAAACCAGAAATATTTGTATCTCTTAAGTCCATTCAGACAGTAAATTTATACGTATGAATTACGTTTTTGTTCCTTTCATCGAACGAAATAAAAACGTATGTTTAGATTAGAAGAATGAAATTACGAATGAGTTTTACGATACAGAAAAGCTCTTGCGATAACTTGCTTTCAACTTTTTTTTGGAGGAATTATTAGTTATAATTACATATCGCTTAGCAGTTTAAGAATAATTTTGTTTACAATATAATTTCATCTGTCCGAGATGCCATTCCACTGACCATATTCAGATTAATTACGAAGATATTTTACGCATGCAAAACAATCTGTCATCAGCTACTGATATAGTAACAGTTATCCACCTGTCACAAAATATTAACCACAAAACTTACGAGAGCACAAAATTAGTAAAGTTTTCAATTGTTAACTAAGCATATGGCATAGGAAATTGTTTATTGTTCGAAACCAAAATACTTAACAAGGGAAAAATTGTTTTCTCTTTATGAATTCGGAACATTATCAAGAGTTCGCAACAAGCAACCCGTCGCAGAAGTCTGTGTGCGGTTTGTATCCCATCCTGCTGCTTGGATGGATCCACTCCGAGTGCTGGAATTGATTTCTTTGCGATGACAAAGTAACCAACGCTGCAGAGCGGTCTCTTTTTTGTTATTCTTTTCTTTGTCATCTCAGCTTCTCTTCAACTCTCTCACTCCAGCTCTCCTTTTCCTCATTCGTTATTCTTTTTCCTCTACAGAGTATGGGCTTCTTTTCTCGGAAGTTGGCCTAAGATACCAATTAAAGCCAAGTCGCCACCCACTTTTAATTTTAAAATTTGCAAGTTAAACTTCTATTCTTTTTAATGATTTCCTTCTTCCGTTTTTTCTTCTTGTCGGACGAGAGATTGCGAATAATTAATTAAATTTCTTTTTAAAGGAATGTAAATTATTGAATCCTTTGTTGGCCCATTCCGTTACTCACCTGTATAATTTTATATCACACCTTTGTGTTAATGAGGTTCGTAGAAATCGGGTTTCTCGTGGATGCTTTAGCGTTTTCCATTGATTAAAACGAGAGATCCGCCTTCAGAGTCAGGTAATGAACGTACTTTTCGGCTTTTATAAGAGCCACCGTCTCGCTGATACTTGAGCTGCTCAGCATCAGATCGCTTTTCTTACACAAAGGGAACGAGTTTGGAGAAAAAAAACTCCATAATTATTCCGATAATCTAGTTTTCAGGAACAGCACAGCATAATAATTTCTGAAAATAGTTTCTGATTCCAGTACCTGCAATATTAAAAAAAATCATCATAACCACTGAGGGATCTAGCGTGTTATAGGATTTAATACCCAAATGTATAAGCCAGAAGTACGAAAATTGACCAACATTTGTCCAAACAACTAATTTACAACCTTAATTTTATTTCAGACGTTTTTAAAATAAAAATATCTGAACATACGTTATAATGTGACGCGTTCGCCACATTCTAAGGCGCATTTTACTATATAAATCATAATGTTAGATTAATTTTCATAATAAATATTGGGCGACCACCTAGATAGTTATAGTAATGTCCTAAAATACACAAGATTCCATGTGAGGAATGTAATGCCAATGGTGAACATACTATTTATCTTGTTGCAACGAATATTAAACAATTATTGAGCTGTGTAGGCTTGGATAGAATAGTGGAATTCCAGAGCGGCATTCACCGGTACAAGTATTAGCCACGGCGACAGGATGTCGGAGATAAAGGTTTTCGCCGGGAACACTTCCTGTCACCTTGGGGTGGGCAGTCAACAAGAGGCCGCTGACCTGGTGTGAAAACCCGCTACCCGAATACGCTCTCACCCCGCGGTGCGGTCGAGTATTTCCGACCTCTGTGATATACACGCGGAGCGAATAAGATATCTGGAATATCACATGACATCAGGTGGTCAACCGGATACCCAATCAAAGTGCTGCCTATAACTAAAATGCGGAGAATTTTCTGTTAAATGTGATGTTCGAGACTGCAAGGACGGAGCAAAAGTTTTCCTCGGAGGTGGAGGAGCGATGAGCTTAATTTCTGTTGCGGGACGTCGTTCTCGACATAAATACTGTTGCGGTCTCCGAAAGTTGACTGTTCTAGCTAACTGCTGAAGGCCGACTCTTGGTGTCGGAAATCTGACGCTGCCGGCTTGCATAGCGAGGCGATTTCTGGAGCAAATTTCGCATGTCAACACAGTCATTAATGAGATGATGCGCATTACCAGAACGGACGTGCCTGTAGCCGCCTTCTAAGACAGAGCTCCTGTGGCGTGGGCCATCTTCGATCACCGCAGACATCAGACGCCATGTTCTAACTTTATACCTGAACTGTATACAGATCTACAAAAGACGGGAAAGTCGATTTTAGGTGGGTATTTTGGTCCAAAAACCGATCTTGGGGGGGGGGGTATAATCGCCATTCGGAACATGAGGACTATACAGAAGGACTCAAAAAGTTGCGAGATCGATTGGTAGGGGAGGTTCCCCGTCAAAATCTCACGTCATTTTTACAGGGGGGGGGGGGGAATCCGACGAAATCTCACGAAGTCTCACCAGAAAGGGGGGGGGGTCCGGAAAAACACCTCACGTCATTAATGGACGCCCCCTAACGTATTCGTCCACGTGGAGTGGTGTAAGAATTTGGGTAAAACTATAAGAATTTTTACAGAAGAGCCAGCATGTTCTTCCTATGTAGCCTATTTCACGGAATAGAATCGTTGATAAATGTATCACGCTATCATGAGTTCCTCATTATTCCTGTTCCTTGAGCAGGGGAACGAGGAGTGGTTTAATGCACCATCTTACTCATGGGGTTGAAAACTTCCGCTTAAATCAGTTAAAACAGACTGGTATAATTGATATGCAAAATATAATGTAGAAACACGGAATTAAAGCTCCGAAAGAGCATCCTGACAACATCAAATCTCCTATACTTGCATGGTGATTGTTTCTTTCTGCTTAACACATTACGGACGTAAAATAATTTCCGCAATTGGAAATCAAAGTAGTTATTGTTGAAAGAAGTGTTATGACTGAGAATTTTTCAAGTCTTTATGAGGCAGTCAGAAATAGACGAAACTTCTTCATTTAGGTTCAGTGGAAGGATGCTCTCGATTTCTAGCTTGGAGATTATAGACTAATCAGCGAATAAGGCACTGTGATTTATAACGAACAAGTAAATAGGGAAACTGCTGAATAACTACGAATAGTTTAGAAACAGAATTATTTTGATGAAGGTAATAAATGAGACGGTATAAAAAAAATCAGTTAAAACGGCACAAGACAATAAATAAATCGCGAAAATATAGGCCACAATCAAAGAACTAATTCAACATATGAATGGTGAGGAAATTAACGTAACATTTAAGATCAGAATGAAATAGTATTAAGAGAAAAGTGGGAAACTTCACCCTGGAAGATAGATATGAGCAAAACTGAATGATTAATCGTAGGAAATAATACGATTAAGACTATTACTAGTAGGACACCGTCGTTGAAACTTTCAGCGGATACACATAGATATCAGGTATTTTACATGACTGTTAAATAATTCTTTAAAAACCATCTTCCTCTGGATTGTGAAGCATGCTTGGTAGCTGCAGCTAAGATGACAACACAACGAACAAATATTAACATATTTACTGTTTCAACTTGAATATTCGACTTACTTAATTGCTTTCTCCTTAAACAAGTTGTATATCAGTAATGATGGTCTATAGACTTCTTTATATCTTGTTACCTGTATCGGTATTTAGTCTTAGTTTTATTTTTACCGACATGAATAGTGCTCCCATTCTGCCCCACCGTATGTGCATGTGGAATTCCCTCAGTTTCCTTTACGTTCTCCTGTTAATTACTATATTATACAATTTGGTTCTATTGTACCGATTAGTTAATACTTATATTTGTTATCTTGTGGTTTCTTTTTTCCCCTCTATGGAGATAATTTTAATGAAAATCGTCGGTACGTAGGTTACCCGAACTGTTTACTTTCAATTCATATTTCGTTAATTGTCAGGGCCTAAACGTTTGCTATTGCTCGTTTTCGTTTAATTTGTCGGCAGTATTGTCAAAGTCTGCCCTCATCAGTTTTTTTTTTCGTAAACTAAATTTTTCACTGCAATGTAACATCCTACCATTCTTTTGTTAAAGATAGTCACGAGTTTGTTTTTGTAAGTTTGAGCTTTGATGAAAGAAATTAACTACGCGTGTATTTTGTGAGCCCGTAAAACCAAATCATCAAAACATTTAACTAAATAATTTAGATGCAATTGTGTTGTGTGCGACAGTAACCTCCACGAATAACAAAAAAAGAAAGGAAAAAACAGCTGTTTGATAGTATTGTCGCCAGTAATAACTGATGTTATGGCTTTGTGATTGCGTCGTACGATTTACTACTGGAAGCAATCATACCTTCGCTTCAACAGATATGGCAATCAGTACAATTGGGAGAAATCTATACCAGGTGTTTTAGTGTTAATTGGCTTCCGGTTTCGCCTCTCTGAGCCGACATAGAGGTGTGTTATAACCAAGCCAAGCCCACGTCTCTTGTTTCAAGGGGCGTTAACCATACCAGCGAGAGCTGAAAGTGGGAACTTGGGGACTTCCTTTCGCTGGCGGCGTGTGTGGTCACAGCTGGATACGCAGTACTCATCATTGGAGCATTCCTGTCATCCGGCATCTCAGAACTTGCTTTGCAATGATCCACGCACTGGCCGTATATGCTACTGAAGTCCTATCAGCTTCGCTCCCAGAATTAATCATAAGCGGCTTACTTCGTTCGACGCATATTGCTGTTACCGATGGAAAAAAGTTGCGCGTAAAATTTCTTCGGAAAATGAGAAAGGCATACAACGGGAAAAAATGGCACCCTGTGTGGCAACACTGGTATCTAGTTTAAATTACGTCGCTGAAAAAAAGAGAGAAAAAAAACTGACTTGATGCTGTGCACAGAAATACGATCATCTACTAATTATACGGTAAAATATAAAATATCACAAACAGGAATCAAAAGAATGAAATGCATTCTGACAGCTCAGCTGTGAGTTGTTATACTACTTCAGTTATGAGTGGTTAATCGAATTAATTACGTGATTTCTTAAGTACTCGTAACTGACATTAAAATGCCCTCATAATATAGATTTCTTAAACTTATAAGGTTGAAATACATCACTTTCTCAGTTGTATGGATATACATCCATAGATTGGCACTTCGTGAAGGGAAGGAACTAATTATAAATTATACAAACTGATTCGAATCCCCATGCAGCCATCCATATCCCAATTCAATGAGCAATTTCCGTGCAGTCAAAAAAAAAAAAAAAAAAAAAAAAAAAAAGGGATACGTAGGAAGTAGTCGATTGCGTTGCTCTAGCAATAGAATCCTCTGTGGCAATTACAGTGTACAGCTACTCACTATCAATTCAAAAAGTATCTAAGTCTTGTGAATATATTGAAAACAGCTATACCAGTAGTAGGCCTATAACCACAAAATAATTACAAAGAATGTGTTGGACATTTGTGTAAGGGATTTTCAATGTTTTAAACAGGGTCACTCTCCAACACAAGAAATAACTCCTGTGAAGTCAATGAATTGAATTGACTTACGATGCCATCTGTTTACCCCTTTCTTCTAATTATTATTATTGTTCTATTATTATCTTGGACACATTGAGTGTAAATTCTACCACCCATACACTTTTACCCTTTACAAATTTTAATTTTTGGTAAATTATTAATCGCTTTCCTGCCTTATCCATCAAATCGAGTGCCAGATTGTGCTATACACACTATATTTTATTACGAAAAAATAATTTACCCAACTGCAAATTTTGTTATGACGAGTACCTGTAATGTAGAATCTATAATAATCTTTGTTTTTTACTCCTGTCTGTAAACTTTTGGATTGAAAACAAAACGTCTCGGTTTCAATTCCCAAACGAAATACTTATTTTGTTTTAAATAAAGCGATAAAAAAACCCAGTAGTGATACTTCTTTCAGATTGCGTTATTACTATTGAAATTTGAAATGGAATTCCGCATAGACGATTTATATACAATTTTTGGAGATTTTTCTTTTTACAATTCTTTATCATTTTTAATTTTACGAAAACACATAAGATGATTTCATGTGTTAACTAACATAAATATTGAAAAAATGCCTGTATTGAATAAAACCAATAACTGTCGACTTCGCAACCAGTGAACAAATCGCTGAATAGGTCAAAAATTACTTGAGCAAAAATTACAATTAAGAAAATCTTTATTTTTTCTTCAGGCTTAACGTCTTTTTGATATCGAGGTTATCAGATGTGGGAGGGGACTAGGCAAGAAACAGTAAGGAATTCGGCCATAACCTTTTATAGGTACCATCCCTGAATTTGCTTAGTGATTTCTGGAAACCACGGAAAACCGAAATATTGATGGCTGGACAGTCCTCCTGAAAGTCACTTGTGAGGTACATGATCTCATTGATTGTGAAATTTATTATTATAAACGTGTTTGCTACCTAAATTGTTAAGTTATACAGAATAACTTTGGTCAATAGGTTTTTAAGGTCAAGCCGAGCTGGAAGGAAGATCTCTGGTTTGCGGCAGTTGTTGAAAAAGATGGCTTGAGAGACAAAAATATGTAGACGCCAGAAATCACGGCAGTATGAACGTAAAATTTTATTTTGATATTGAGAAAAGAAGAATGTGTAAACGAATTGTATTCAATGTGTTTGAATACAATCATATTCTAACCGTATTAGTTAGCTTTCTATATATTTAATTACGGGACTCCTTTTACACTCAGAGATCAGTTTGACCGTATTTAATTTTTAAATTCTCAAATTACTCATACCCTTATTGCCACTGACCGTGCATCAATACTTATACAAATATGTCACATTACCTTTACGCAAATAATATCCGCTGTTCCTTGACAACATACAAAATTTATTCAACTTTTCATTTTACACAATTTAACATCACTTAATTATTTCTATTACGAGATATCTTACCAAACTCCATTATCCATACATATTTCACTTATCTGCAGCTCCAATGCCATGTTATGGGAAGACGTAGGTTCGATCCCCGTCCGGGCATCTAAATTTGGGTTTTCCGTGGTTTCCCAAAATCATTCCAGGCGAATGTCGGGATGCTTTCTTCAAAAAGGCCATTGCCTTCCAGTTCCTTGTCCCCAGTCCCATCCGGCTCTAATGAACTTAGCTGTCGACGGGGCGTAAAGCACTAAGTAAACAAATTCCAATGCTGTATCCATTCTCTGCTCATTCTTCTCTCCTCCATGTCTTCCTCTCTACTCCTATACCGTCTCTTTCTTATAGTATCTCTGAACCATTTCTCTTTGCTGCCAATTAAATCATAATAATAACATTATTACAAATATTTATAAAAAGCATACATTAATAACTGTCTAATTATTCTTATTAACTTGATATCCGTTGCAAAATGTATTAAACGGATACTGATAGTGATAACTGTTATTAGGAATGTTTAATAACCATTTGAGGTGGTAATTGTAAAATAATTGCACTTTACTTAGAAGAATTTCTCAGCTGTGGTGATAAACCCAGTATCGAATGTATAAATGACAAATAAAAGTGCTACAGAAGTGATCTGATGTTGGAAATTGTAAGATAAACGTAATTTTCATAATACGTGAAATAAGTCCTTACATATGCTTGCCCGTTACTCTCCATCAGTGGGCTCGTTGGGATTCCTTACAAAATACGGCGCACTTAGTTTACGGTTTTAAAGGATTTTTGTAGTTTCGGAGAGTTATTCTGTTTAAAGAAGTTAATAAACCCTGAAATACGTGTTTTGCACCTATTCTTAGTAACCTTAACACAGTCAAAGAGACTGCAGATAAATGAACCAATTTCATACTGGTATTCGTTTATTTCCATCAACCCCTCCACCCTTAAACCCTCACCCCAAAAGTTTCCCATCGAACTATGCTACGTACTGCACTTGTTCTAAGGCATAATACCGTTTCTCGCGATTACTAACCCCAACAACGCAATATGTAACACCCACATAGACATCGAGAAAAACAAATTATTTTTTGAAATTTAGAAGTTGTTACTTGACTACACGACTCCGCACCAACAATTCCTGGAAATACTTGCAATAACGTTCTTGCCACATCGTATCATAAACCTTTTCTATATACTATATTGACATTAGAAAATAGTAAAGATACTCAACTGAGACCCAAATTTATATATTTTGCCCCTTAAAGATGTATTAGGACGAAAACAGTCAGTTATTACTGAATACAGTCTAGACTTTTGAGTTTTATTAGGAAATTCTCCTTGTTCCAAAAACTATTTTATAAAATCAGTTAGCTCCTGTAAACGTCTGCTTGCATTCCAAACAAATGTTTTCGATTACATGCCGTCATTTTGAGATCATTTTACGGCGTTTAAAAATCAGGACAGCATAATGTACACCTAAGTATTTGTTTTATAGAGAAGGAGAAATCGTTTGACAGAGGAGATTGCTACAGTTTGATAATGATTTTAGAAGATAATGCTGCAGATTGAAGGGATAGATGACTGATGAATCAGTTGTCCATGGTAAAAAAAAGTGAAAGTAGAACAAAACAAAGAATCGAAGAGTATTAAGTCAAGAATGTTGTATGTTACTAGCGCTGTTCAATATATGTACTGAAAAACTGAAGGAGAAGACCTTGGAAGAAGCTCGAGGCATTGTACTGAGCGTAGGAGGACTAAAAACCATGAAGTATGCTGATGACATGGTGATATTACTGGAGTCAGAAGAACTCCATGATATGACAGGCGGTTTTTAATAGTCTAAGGAGAGTTTGGAATCAAAATAAAAACCAGGTAGACTAATGAGAGTTGGAAATGATGAAGCAAATGTCAATTTTTTGGTGGAGTTCAAGACACTGAAAACTTGAATTCTATTAGGAAATTTGGGAACTTGTTATGGCAGAATTATGGAACAAAATTTCTGTGAGGATGAAAGCTTTTTAACAAGAAAAAGGCTTGCATTAAGAAGGTGGTATGTCAAATGCTTCGACTGAAATGATATGGCATATATATCGGGGAGATATAAAGCAAGGATGAAGGAATAGAAGTAGACGCTACTAATTTGTTTTTTTTGTTTTGGATATGTGGATGGTGAAGAAAGGCTGAAGAATGAAATGAACAGAAAGTGAAATGAGATGGTCTGGAGGTAAGAGGGCCCTAATTATGATTATAATACAAAGAAAATCAAACTTGAAAGATCATAGAAATTGTCTACAGAATATGATCATGGAGGAATATGGAGAAGTGAAAGGTTTTTACTGTTTACAGATACGTATTAAAGGTGGCAAGAGGTAAGAACAAATGAAAGAAGAGTTCAGAATAGATAAAAATTAATAGTGTCGAATTAATATCACAGTAAAGATTTACTAACGAAGTATTAGAGAACAAGCATTATTGTGATGTTTGCTCTGTGAAATAAATACTCATTTCTGTGCAGTTAATACAGGGTGTCCACAAATGAATATCGGGGTTTTAATGCTTTATAAGATTTATTACATTATCCTTACAGTTATAAATGATATGTCAAATGAAAGAGCAACTCAAACAGTTTTATATACAAGCTTACAAGTGTTCTATGTGGGCACCATTTGTCACACGGCACACATCAAGTCTGTAGCCGAGTTCTTCCCAAACGTTGAGCAGTGTGTCTTCAGTAACTGTTGCAACAGCTGCTTCAATCCTCTGTCGTAATTCAAGGAGGTCGGCTGGTAACGGAGGCACATACACACGATCCTTGATGAAACCCCAAAGGTAGAAATCGCATGGCGTTAGGTCAGGTGAACGTGGAGGCCACGCATAGCAAGCTCTGTCATTGGGCCCCTTGCGGCCAATCCAGCGGTCGGGTACAGTTACGTTCAACCAACCGCGTACTTCGTTATGCCAGTGAGGTGGCGCACCATCTTGCTGGAAAATGAAGTTCTCTGGTTCATATTGTTCCAACTGAGGGAAGAGCCATTGCTCTAGTGTATCAAGGTAAGAAGTACCAGTTACAGTCGGTTCATCAAAAAAGAAAGGTCCGTAAACTTTCCGCCGGGATACGGCACAAAAAACATTGATTTTAGGGGAGTCTCGTTGCACTTGTACGATCTCTTGAGGATTTTCTGAGCCCCAGATCCGCACATTATGAGTGTTAACATGTCCACTGAGGTGAAAGGTCGATTCATCACTGAAGACAACATGATGTAGAAAATCTTCATCGTCATGTAACAACATTTCGTTAGCGAATTTGGCACGTAAACCATGGTCTGCAGGCTTTAGAGCCTGTAACAACTGTAAACGGTAAGGACGTAGTTGCAAGCGTTTCCTTAAAACTTTCCAAACAGTCGACTTAGAAATTTCTAATTCGCGACTAGCCTTCCGAACAGATTTCTTTGGGCTACGAGTGAACGACTCTCTCACTCGCTCAACAGTCTCTTCGCTAACTCTTGGTCGTCCCGCGCTCTTCCCTTTACAAAGGCAGCCTGTATCTTCAAACTGATGATACCATCTACGGATGTTATTGTCACTTGGAGGATCACGCCCGAACTTAATGCGGAACGCACGCTGCACAGTAACTACAGATTCAGTCTTTGCAAACTGTAAAACACAAAACGCTTTCTCTTCACTAGTCGCCATCTTTGCTACTACCGCATTCTAGCGGATCGCAGCGGAAACATTTCACGCACATGCGCACTAGTGCCAACGAACAAAACTTTGAGTTGCTCTTTCATTTGACATATCATTTATAACTGTAAGGATAATGTAATAAATCTTATAAAGCATTAAAACCCCGATATTCATTTGTGGACACTTGTAAGTCGAGAACATTACTTAAAATTATTATAGTTTTAATGAGAAATAGCTATTGAAAAAGTTTGTGAACCTAATATTGTGCTCCATACTGTTCCCATAGTTGTAGATAATTTCGAAACTCTCAGAACAAGTAGCACTCAGTAAGTGGTTGGTAGAACAAGTCTCGACATGAAAGGCTTTCAATTAATCTCAAAAACCAAGTAACTTTCCACTTCTCAACGATGCCTGAAAGAGCATTCACAGTAAGGAAAGATTTAACACATTCAGATGTTGTCAAAGCCACAAAATAATTGTTGTCCACTATGTACAACTTTGCTTGCTATTCGTCTCTCTAGGTCATACACTGCGAACGCCGATCATGAACTAATATTGTGAAATATGTAATGTATGACAGGCTGGTTGCTAAATAAGGAGAGAATGGACGCTCGACGCAAGCTCTGTAGCTTAACTCCAAGAAGGAAATATATCCACCATACCCTATTCCCCCCCCCTTGCAGCGTCCACAATCAAGCATCTTGCGGCCTCAAAATACAAATCAGCAGAGATAGGTTAGGGACGAGAAAAGTGTAAGATCAGGTGTGAAGAGCCCGTGGTCAGTTTTGCGAAAAGTCTTTTACTGCGTACAAAACTTATGCTTAAAACCAACAACAAAACTAATCGATTAAATAAAATCGTTAATTATTATTATTAATTCTGAACACCAGGAGTAAGTTCTGCTAATGTGATCGAAAGTTGTGACAATTTTCTTGTTTTGTTTTCATTCCATAAAAAAAAGAATGTGCAGCAACATATTTTCACACGGTTTGCATGTTTTCTGAGCGAATAGAGTTACCGAAGAAGGGAAAAAACCTCTCGAGTTCTTCATTACTGAATAATGAGTCAAATTATATTAGTGTTTTTGCCATAAATCTACCAGAAGGTGTAAATATTCTCTTTGATAGCCTGTCGTAATGACTCTTGATGCCTGCCGACGCTGTAGTTATTGTTCAGGTACAGGGTTGGGAGACACAATATTGCCAATGGGTCATACACTAACCTCAGAGTCGATCACAACGAACACAAAGACGTGAATGGGTGGTAAGATCTTTTAACATTAACATGTAGTCGATAAATATCATCGTAGCCATGTATTGGAATTACATTAAAATGTAACTGCGTGTTCAGATAATGATGTCTTTAATTTGCTTTCTTCGCCGCTGAGACATACAGTTCAGTTCCCAAAGTGATTGAACTTTCCAGATACTGACAAAACATGTATGCATATTTGATTTGGCATGGTAGTTATCATTATTATTAAAACTATGGAAAACCCAGATCAGGATGGCCGGAAGGGTTTTTAGATACCTATTCCTATCGGAATCTAAATTCTCTCGCTCGATAACTCCCTCCTATTCCAGTCCCTAATCACTCGTGGAAAAAGAGTATAGAAATGAATCGGTTCCGGCCCCGATTTCTCGTATCTTATTTTCTCGGTCATTCCTAGATATGAATGTAGCTGGTAGTAATATATGTTTGCCTTCATCCTGAAATAGGTCAGTAGTGAATTTTTCAATCAGTTTCTGCCAAGATCAACACTTTCGATGTTCCAGGTCTTCCAAACCCAATTC
>JARYHS010009186.1:119486883-119738044 GCA_031002005.1 Vandiemenella viatica
AGGGTCGAGGACGAGCTGCGGCTGTCGCGGAGGAGAGACTCCAGACGCCACTCCACCCTTCGCTCAGCGGGTCGACTACCTGGCCTGCCGAAACACGACGCAGCTCTGCAAGCCCCGTCGCCGCGGTCGTCGACACAGCCCTAGTCGCGGGTCACCGACACGACTCTCTCATTGCGTTGCTCAAACATTACGGTAACGCAATCGTCTACAGAGACCACAACGAGCTCCAACAAAATTAAAGAACTGTAAATTCCAGTACCAAAGAGGGAACAAACCATTTACCCATCAAGTAATTGTTTCTCCGAAATAACTTTGCTTCTATGTATAAATCAATAAAATCAGTATGTTTCTCATTAGTAATTCATGTTCACTTGTATAATGTGAAGGACCACCTCGGAAGAGAACCCCACCAACAATCATTTATTTTGTATTAATCAGTAAAAGTTTATAAAGTAGTTAATCCCAGAGATATACAGAGAGGGGACCACTACAGGCTTCGCCTCTACTTCCCCCATGCAGGGCGGTGGGTTTTTGCCATTACTTCCATCCGTAGACCTCCCCCTCCCCCCCCCCCAAATGCTACAATACTTGCATGGCACATAGCTAGTTGCTACCATGCTACTACATTTGTGGACTGAGATATTTCTTTCAGTAGTGCTTGGAAAGAAGGTTCAAAACTTTAAGCTATTCTATAACTTCATAATAATGCTTATTGCTAAACTGTATAGAAATCAAATCGCTGTAATTGTAGCTTATAATTAACGTTTCTTATATTCACACAACAAGTTCCCTTACAAAAAGTTTCGATCTACATCCAACAAGTGTATTCTCATTGGAGATCAGAATATATTTTAAACAATTGCTGTAAAAACATACACAATGTTTTTATATTACATTACATAATATATATTTTACAGCAAGGAAATAATGAATGAAAAATACTTGGGACAACATGGGTTCGAACCCAAGACCACCAAGTCAAGAAGCAAGTGCGCTACCACTCAGCCACCTTCAATATATACAGAACTGCCTCGTTAATTATATAACCAAAGTAAAGATAGTATTTAAAGATACAAAATTTCAAGTAATCTGTATAAAGAATCAGACTGTTAGTACGGAAGGAATAAGTTTAAAAAAAATATTCTAGATCAAAACTGGACGGATTTTTTTTCCATTTCGCCAATGTGTCTGCTCTCTTCACACCGTCCAGCTATGAGACACGATTCCTGGTATAGGAAAATGCTACACCACTGCCAGTAATCAGAAGACGTGGCAACGTTGTAGATAGCCAATGTGGAACATGGGACGGGAAAAGTCTTAAACTTTCCTACTCCTTCGACAAGAAGAATACCTTTATAATGCGAAAATAATACACGTAATAATCAACACGAGCAGCACATTCGACAAAAGATTTATATAATTCATATAAATGCTGGAAATTATGCTGGTAATTGAAAATACAGTGGGAATACACATAATTATACGAGGGCAATCCAAAAGTAAGGACTCCTGAGCAGTTAAATTATTTTCTTTAATTTAAAGGTTTAGAAAAGTGGTGACGCTCTGGCCTCTAACATCGGGAGGTCATAGACTGAAATCCTCGTTCGGTCATGCAGATCTGGGGTTTTGAAGGTTTCCCAAATCACTCCATAAGAAAAACTGGAATTATTCCTTTAAAAGGGCATGACGACATCCTTGCCACTACTCCTATCGCGCCTCTCGGTAGGACCAAATTATTTAAAATTAAAAATGGACGAAATTAGAAATGTATCATTCAATTATAATTTCTTAAATTAAGAGCAGGGTTAATTTTCAAGGATTCATAGAAACCAAAGGAAAGTATTTTCCAGTTTACAAAGACTGTTTCGCGGTTCAGATTCGTGATTTTTTAACTACAATACTCCTCGACACTTTGCCGGTTATAAATAATTCCAGGATGATAGTAGCTTAACAAATTGTATGGCGACTGTATTGTTTGTGAACTTTTCACGCTAGAGGCGAGTCTAGAAAACTATATGGTAGGAATAGAACTGCCACTTGCCAATGGACACAGAAAGAACTTTCTTAAAGCCAATTTAAGGAAGAATGACAAGTATTTCCTTGTTCAGTCTTGATGACATTTGAGATCAGAAATTATTTTTAAACCATTCTCTGTAAAACATAATTATTACCCATATGTAGACACTTTATGTTTTACACATATATGCTATGTATTTATCAACAAGTGAAATGGAAATAAAGAACGAAAAATACACAACTTGAAGCTGGATCGAACTCACGACCGTTGGATCACACCACGGCTTTACCACAGAGCTGCGACACTTACAGGACGAAGGCCCCGTCCGTCATGTAAGCGAAGTAAAGATATATAAAGAAAGAAAATTTCGTGATTAAATGGATATTGACAATCTGTATAAAGAATCAAACTGTTATAAAGGATGAAATCAATTATATAAAGGTATAATAGGTCAAACAGGAGGAAAACGGAAATGTGTCTTTACTTTTGATAATGTCTACTAGCTATGAGACATTAGTCCCTGAACACGGAAATCTCTTCAGCACTGCTAGAAAACCGTCAATCTGACAACGTAGCAGGAAATTTGACAACGCGTATGAGGAAATAAATCTTAAATTTCCTCTTACGGCCTCTATAACACGCAAACTAAAAATTTATCATCAGCACATTAGTTTAAAAGTTTATTGGTTTGTCTTCAGTTATCCAACTTAAATAATCAGGCTGATATATAAAAATACAGCTGGAATCCATGTTGATTGTACGAAGAAAATCCCAAAAGTAAGGTGACCAAACCAATTATAGATACAAAATCAATTTATTTTCTGTAATATATTCATCATTTTAAATGCTGAAAATTATTTTTTTCTATATAATCACCTTTTTAACCGAAGCAGTTTTTTTAAACATTGTGACAGATTGTAATGACTGAGTGTGATGGGATAAGCAGTGACACTCTGGCCTCGCATTCTGGAGGCTACAGATGCAACTCCTTGTACGGCCATCCAGATTTGTGTTTTCCATGGTTTCCCCAAATCACTCTAGATGAATGCTGGGATGGATGTTTTAAAAGACCATGGCCGAAGTCCTTCCGTTCCTTGTCCCCAGTCCGTCACCTCGACGTCGACGAGGCGTAAAGCCATAAGCTAAAAAAAAGTTATATCTGGTATGTTCTTTGAAAATAGTCACTCTTTCAAAAATTTCAGAGATGAGTGTGCTAGAAATCGTTAGTTATGAGGAGTTAATTTAAGAGATGAATCTTTTTATAGCCCTGTGCTTACAGTTAGGGAAGATTTTATTCAGCAAGATTTAATAGAAATAGTTTTTTTTGTCTGATGTGTTAATTTTTATTAATTGTTTATTACAGAAATTACATATGTTATATGTAAGAGTGGGTATGTTGGAATGGTTTGAAAACGAAAGGAAAAAAAAAATCACCCAACATAGTTTCGAACCTACGACCGCACAGTTAGTAGCCGGGAACCTTCACCGCTAGACCATACAGCCGGCTATGCGGGCTTTCTCATCCAGTCGGTAAACAAACCATCCTATATGGAACTTCCTAGCATCAGAATATTGCAGAAGGAAATCGTTGTTTCAGCTGTGCAGTCGAATTTGATAGAGGAAGGAAAGTTCTTTAACGGAATAAACCGAATGCGTTAACAGTGTGTCTGCCTTGCATTCTAACTTTGTAATAAATTCTAAATATAAACCTAATGACACTGCATAAAATCTCTCTAATAAGTTTTTGTCTTATTATCGATCGCGACATCTTATTGTTAGACCAACATTCACAATATCACAAACAGTTCTATCACATTCACTGCTTAAAGATTCAGGATCGTGAACTTAATACTTGATGTTTTTCAAATCATCTGAAAAATCATTAGATGAAGCAATGATATCAGTGACTGATAAGGATTTGGGTCAAATAACTGCATTACATTAAAATGGGTATTCATATAGTACGTAATCATGGAAACAGTTACCACGGATTTAAATGAACAATAGAACAAAGAATAGCCCTTCGGCAATGAAAAATGGAAAAGGGAACCATACAACAATAGCTGACGATAGGGTTATTTGCAAATGCTAGCGAGAAATCTTTTCCAACCGGCAGGGTTTATTTAGGATTTGAAAGTCTGCTAAAAGGCAATGAACGACTGGCAGAAAGGCTGGTAGGTTTTATCTTCATAAACTTGACAGCAAAAATACGTTATAATGCGTCTCAACAACAAAATAGTAAGAAATATACAAATCTAAAAGTTTTAACATTCAGAACACCTCAAGCTAGTGTCAGAAAACTGCAGATGGAAATCTCTCATTAAGCTTACAGTCGAGTTCGAATGAGGAAGGAAGCTCATAAACACAATGTGTAAACAGTGCCTATGCTGTCCATTCAGGCTTGATAATTTCTGCTTGGTGCAGACAAGTCCAGTCGAAATATTGAGCTAACTGAATCTGGTTATTGCCGAAGCTTGTTTCTACTTTATTTCCTATTTTTCATTTTAATTGCACCACACGTTTTAAATCATACTGTTTGGCCACGAGTAATCACGTTTCCATCATCTGCATAACTACAAACATTTGTTTTTCAACACAATATAGATAATACATAACGATCAGATCAATTAAAGAAACACACACACATGCCAACGCCCTAACTTACACTGTCTGTTTCTTTGTCTATCAGTCTGAACCCTTAAACTTCGATATAATAATCCCCTCGCATGAAAGCGGAGTGAACAAAGAGTTTCCACTATATATTACGGCGATAAAAACGCCACCATCTTCCAACGAAGTAGGGAAACACTTGTTCACTCAGCTTGTCACCCGAGAGAATTGTATTTATGGCCAACGTCGGGGAATAATTCGTTCTTTAATATTTGTGATTGCGAACGACTTTAATTATTTATAACCTTAATTTAGTTTTAATTTTTGAAAAACATGGGAAAAAATAATAAAGATCTTATTGGCAGACCGAAGAAAAATTTTCTTGGCATAATCTTCTTACAGATGAAATGAAACCAGTGACGTTTAAAATGTTTACATTTTTATTTGCCGATTTCTACTAAGCTTTTGTAAAAATCAGAAAAAAATCTAATTTCTCGCTGTATTTACGAACTACTGATCAGTTAATTCATTCTGAACGACTTTCTCCTTATGTTTATAGAAGAGCTAATAGCGATTTCCGTCCGGTTTATATTTTTCGCAAAATTACTAAATGAGTAATTTTAACAAATTAAAGGCTACTCCAGACAATTTTTACGACAAAAATTTATATTAATCCTTTCTTACTGAATTTCACGAATCGGAGAGTAAATATGTTGTTAAAATTCACATCAAGCTTTTCAAAATTTATATAAGATTTATAACTCATATCTTTTGTGATTTGTATATACCATTTGAAAAGAAATTTCTCAAAATTGGAAGCAAACTCTTTTTAAAAAACATTTTTTACTAGTTTGCTTTATGAATGTTGATACACTATAAACCAAACTAGCAACTGACCAATTTTAATTTATATTTTCTAGTAATTAAAAATTGACCAATATTCGTGTCTCCTATGATTCAACGAAAGTGTGAGCTTTCACTGCGATTACTGAAGTAGAACGTAGGTAGTTTTGAGACTTAAAATCTCTCAGCCCTGCAGCTGACCACAATCATACGTTTAAATGCCCGACTGTCACAAATATTAGTGGAATGACTACCGTTCCTTGCAATGTCTCACGCGAAACCGACAGATATGCTTATGGCACTGGAACAGGATTTTTTATTCTTCTACCTGCTGAGAAAAATTGTTACGGATATACTCATCAGATGGATTTTTTTTTTTTTTTTTAAGTGAAACAAACACATGGAAAAATGGAGGAAAGGAACTGACAAGTTGCAGTAAATACATTGCTTGATTAATGTTGCCTAAATACAAGACAGTTGAGTTAAAATCTTGCAGAGGTGGGCTACGTTTCGTGAGAAGCCACGTACCGGGAGATTATTTAAATACCTACTTTCACGTTCGTAGCGACGCATTCTAAGTTTCTATTCACAGAACTTAGTTTTGTTGCGATGAAAAACTTTTACGGAAGCAGAAGGATGTAATCAGTTTTGATATGGCCTATGTAAAATGAATCCCGTTAAACTCAGGGAAGTTATCAACCACAATGCGAAACATCATCTTGACATATCTGAAATCTTAGTACACATACAATGAAATATCACTGAAAATTAGTCCTCGAAATGTTTGAAAAGAATCATCCGCAGCAATTACGGAAGTCAAATAATAGCTTCCTATCAGTGAGAAAACTTTTTTAAACAGGTGATAATGTAGCTTTTTATCATTACTCAGCTTATAGACGTTATAATACTACTCGCAGCCAGACCCTCTGCTTTAAATGGAAAGCAAGTTCCGAGTGGTCAAATGCTCAGCTTAAAGTTACAATTCCTCCTTCAACTATAACAGCTATTCTACAAACCAACTACAGAGAATAACAGCGCTAAACTTTTCAGCTGACTCATAATTTTCAATATTCGAAATATTAAATTATTTCAGATCCTTACGTAAAATTCGTCCTCATTCATCGCTGTTGTATTTTAGTATTTTGACACTATTTTTTGGTTCAACAGCTTCAGTAATTCGATAAATTACTGGAGACCATTACTCAGACTTAATGAAACTTGAGATCCACGTATAACCGTTTCTTCTTTGGGAAGGTATTTTGAGGTTGTTGTGTTACCGAACTTGTTGGGTGAGTGGTTAACGCTCGAGACTGGAATTCGGAAATTCGCATGTTGGATCGCCGGTCCTATTGTCCTGACTTCGGTTTTCCTTGATATTCCGAAGTTACTCCAAGCGAATGCCGCGACGTGTTTCCCGATTACCATGGTTGCGATAATTGGCGTTACTTTCCCCAGCGTTCTCCGTGCCCTAATGACCTTGAAATAGACTAGTAGTAAAGCCTTAACCAATTAAAAACATTGTTACGTCTTTACAGTATTGAACTCCATCCTTCTATAGCTGTGATGACAGCAAATTAGTTGATACATAGATTAGATTGGTGAACATAAATCAATAATTTTCTTTCAGTAATAAGCGTGCTACAGGAGACAGTTAAGATCACAGTAACAGATCACCATTATCTGATTTAAGCGATTTGACGGAAATTGTTAGATTTTTATGATCAAGAAGTTTATCCGTTCTGACTATAACTTTGCTGTATACAACAATGACAGTAGAACAATTTCTTCTGATAGGATGCCTGAATAGCATTTTGAATCAGTAACTGCTACGAAAACTAGTTTTATCGTATCGAAACTTTGGCTTGCCTTTCTATCTAAGTTAAAAGTAAGCCTTGGAAGCTGTACTTCTTTTCATGAAATCATTGAAATTTTTACCAGTTCTGTTGGCACTGACATTTTGGATGTCCACTTTCAAGTATATTTGTCAGTAATTTCGTGTATGTCACGGTCAACAAAATCCATGTTTTGGATTTCAGAGGATTAACGAAATAATTTCAGGCTAACAGTGGACTAGTTCATACTTGAATACCGTGGCCGGATTCCTTTACAATCCTTGGGAAATAATCTTTTCCGTGACATTTAAAAAATATAACATTCATTTAAAGACTGAATTGGTAAAAAATAAACCAAGAAAGCATTTGTGTAAGTTTATCGATACGTGCAGCCTCTCCATTATTTTAGCTTCTCAGTTGGTGTATGTTGTGATTTTAGTGATCCACAGTACATTAAACACAAGAAGAACGTAACAGTTCATGAAAATCACTTATGTCCGAGGCTGGAATCGAACCGTCTGCTCCAGGAACTACCCGAGCGCTAACCACCATTCTTCCGGGTCGGCACCCGCGATGCCTACAGTAGCAGCGGATGAGTCCTACCAAGACCGCAGCAGAGGGGTCAACTACTGTTATACACATATTGGCCAGCATTACGTTTCCTTGTTCCCAGTGTCCTGTGTATTCCTCGAAACTATATGTCTCATAAACAACAGTTACAAAATATAGAAACAATCGTTCATTGTCATTCATTATTGATTAGTATCAGCTTCTAAAATTTTCGCACTTGTTAAACTTCTGGTTGTATTCTGGGTTACCAGTTGACTGGTAACAATTTCACCCCTCAAATCAGTGCAGGTTCTTTACGGACTACTGTCGGAAGAGTTCACCATAGTATTAACATCAGAATGGAGTGAAAAGTTGGCCTACTATAATAACTTCAAGTAGCAAAAAGCGTATAAATCGCGAAATAAACTAATGATTTCAAACGTGTCCGCTAGCAATCGCAGCAGTTCGTTAATTACCAAATGTTTTAAATCCACGTCCTTGGATACTTACCAATAACGTTTTCGGTAAGAACATCAAACCAACGTTTCACCTGTCGTTTGAGTTTTAACCGCACCACCCACAGAATATTGCTATAGCTAAAAAGGCGTATTAGATTTTTGTTTTTTGCCTTTTATGAAACACCACTAAAACCACAAAGGTGACAACAATTTGTGAAATTGTGCCTTCAACTACTGACCCCTCATGATGTTTTGTTTTTGTTTTGAAAAGAGTGTTCATTTCGCCTTAAGCAGCTTTCGTTATTAATGGTAGGTGAAAATTAGTTTTTTTTTACGCTAAAATACTGTCAACTCAGAATGCGTTGACGACATCTCATGTCACCGACAACAGTCATTTAGTTATAATTTTTTCCGTATGTTTCTAAAATAATTTTAAATGTGGTAGTAAGGGAACAACATGTCTTCATAGCACACCGCAAAATTAACTAACTTCAAAAATCTGCAATTATTTGTCAACGCACTCACCTAAAACTATCTTTACATCGCAAATATTGATTTTATCATTAATAGTCAGTTATTTTAAGTGAAAGATGATCGGTATAACGTCTTCCTTTCTTCAAAATTAAGTTTTTGTTTGAAAATGTTAACTTTTAATGTTCTGTATGGACACGTAATTTCTCTTGAGTGTTTTAAAAAACTAAAATGAAGTGCTTTCAATGTCTGCACAACTCTTTTATTAACGAAATACAATCCATATTTTCGTTTCTATAACGAATATGTTAAAATATGTCACGTTTTTTTGTGAGGTGGGTGAGTCTCAATTTGGATATTAACATGAATGTACCACCTACCGGGTATAGTACTGTCTTGGTAGATGTGTATAATGGGTTGAATAAGTCCCAGGATGAAATGTAGCGATGTGCAATTCAGGTCGTTCGGATTAATATGAGCATGGTAGTACCAACGTACATGAGTGTAGCAATTCTTGTCTTCTGAAGATTGTATTTATTAATATTTAATATATGTTCTAAATTAACTACGATATATAACAAGAGTAATTACAAGTATATATAAAATATCGGTATATAAACCACATACATGATTTTCAAACACCAGAAACTGACAGATTCTCGACGTAGATTGTAAGCTTTCTTCCGCATAATATAATTCTAATAGCAAGTTGAAGCCCATGACCGTTTTTAGGTCTGGTCGTGGGTCTACAATATTTTCCTAGTCGGCAGATAGTTACCGATACGTAAATGCCTACTTTGTCCAGTACTTGCAATCGAGACTTTTCGGTTATTATCGAAAATGTCATCATGAAAGGGAAATTAAAAGAAAGGTCACAACAGTTTTGGGTGTTCTGAGGATTATGCGTGAAATAAACACAATCTCAACTTTTGAGATTCAATCAACAATGTGAAAAATTAGTTTTTTTAAGACAAAAAGGATTTTTTTTTTTTTTTTGTTATAGATCAAGACTAAGCTATAACTTCAGTTCGATAATTTTTTGATCTCTTAAGATTAATTTAAGCCAAAAATGTAATATACACAGTTTTAGGGGCAAAAAATTATAGCGATGCCTCAAAAATAGACTCGTATTTTACTCTAAGGATTCGCTCTGAAAATTTTGAAGAATTTTAGTCGAGATTGAAGGGACTTCAAAGTATTAATAGAAGTATTAAACATGAAAAGAGACGATCTCTTTATGTAATGAATACACGTGGACGACAGAACACAAAGGTAGAGGCGATAAATTCAAACACAACCCATATACAAATAAATTGCTATCTGCTGATGATCAAATCAGCAATTAAAATTACGGCCGGGGAGCAGATCGTTAAGTAGAATAATTGTGGAGAAATTACGACATGAAAACCTTAAGGCATAAATAAAGAAGGTATGACATTTAATGGGGTACACGCAGTTAGAACAAAATCAGGGCTAGAAAATTCACAAATAGAGTAGCTTTCACGCTTTTACTACAAGCATTGTAAAATATATAGTGACCAAAACTACGACTAGTATAACAAATTTCACAGATGCTAATACCTAAATACATACATCAGACACTGATGATTAAAACCAGGAAAGACACTTTGATAAAACTCGGAAAACCTTTACTGTTGAATGATTGCGAAAATTATATGAAATGTCTGTGAGGAAACAAACGATATTCATGCGAATCTCAGTCAGTTGGCGAAATGGAAGATATTTGGGATGAAATGGACAAGGTAGGTCAAATTGGTAGTGAAGCTCTAGATATTTCAAAGCGAGCCATAAAATAGTGGTAAATAAGGAGTGGGTGAAAAAGTGATTTTCTGGGTAGAAGATTAGGAAATGCGGTATCAAAAGAAGTGAATTTAAACATTGTAGTGACACATTGTAGTATTATGGGACCATTGCTATTCGTTATTCTAATGAATGACTCACAGTCAGAAGTTTGGTTGTCTGAAGATGACATCATTTTATATAACAAGACCTGGACAGGATATCTAGCTGGGTAGGTTAGCAAGATAAATGCAAAGAAGAATCAGTTTATTAAGTACACAGATAAAAAAACTAAAGCTTGGTTACGATTATAAAGTGCGGAAAGAATTTCTTGTTGAAGACTTGAAATGTAAGTACCTTAACATAGCATTTGATAGCAAACTCAACTGGGAAGGACACATTGGATAGGTAGAGGGAAAATGTTTAAAAATCCTTTACTTGTTGGAGAGAGTGATGAGGGGATGTACTAGAGAAGTAAGGGAAATTGGGTTTCAAAACTTTGGTGAGATCATTGCTTGAATAAGGTGGTGTGGAATAGGACCTATATATTCGGTATCAAATATAGGAGCTGGAGAGAGTGCAAAGAAGGGCTGTTGCAGTTGTCCATAGAAATTACCGCAGAACAGAATCAATAACCGATTTGATAAAGGAGCTGTAATGGGATTCATTGGAATACAGGAGGAGGTTGGAGAGCGTGATGAAAGTGTACAAGGAGTATATTGATGATAAGATATTAGTTAAGAATTAGGAATAGTGCATGAAAGATAAAAGATCTCCATGACAACAAGCGGGCACTAGATTTCAGATATAAAAGTCTGGGGTCGGGGGTTTGAATAAATTATCAAGATAAGTGATGAAAAATTTACCAAAAATGCAGAAAGAATTTAAAATTAAAATTCCTTAATGGCAAAAGAAGGCGGGTAGAAGAAAGGAGAAAAATGGTTGTATAGGTATATTGCCTCCGGACTGAGCGCAACATCGCAATTAAATTAAATTCTATTTCGCAAGGCTAAATCAAGAATACAACAAGTCCTAAAGTAATTCATATGCAATATAACAAGTTGCACCATACTAGACAAAATAAGAAATGAAACAAGACATAATAATACATATATTCCGCAAGAGATAAGATCTAAAAATATGGATCAGAATAGAGAGACTACCAGGACTGAATGGATACGGAAAGATTTGCAAATAAAGTGCAACCTTGGAAACTAAAAGACGGAAAAACGGTGGCACGACCAAAAAGAAATGAAATATAAAACCGGAATAGGCAATCTATTATTCTATGGAAGGCAGAAAAGATAACATAAATGCTACCTGATGTGTTGGGTGAGCGGTAACGCTCTGGCTTAGCATTAGGGAGGAAGCGGTTTCGAATCCCCGTCCGGCAATCCAGATTTTGGTTTTCCATGGTTTACCCAAATCACTCTAAACGATTGCCTGGAATGTTCCATCAATGTACTTCCCGTTCCTTTTCTCCCGTTCTTTCCCGTCTCTAATGATCTCGAGGTCGACTAGGCGTAAAGCCATAAACAAAAAGAAAACCAATAATGCTAAAGTCAATAATGGTAGAAGTTACAATGACCCAAATCTGAAATGAATATTCATTTTTTCGCTCCCCTTATAACAGAGAGTTCCAGATATTCCACACACATTTCTTGATGGGCATTGTCTGTAGTGAACCAGTAGCGGTCAGCAGATACCTTGAGGCTTAACCGGACCGTGCTTGTTGAATGAATGATAATGTTTAGACCTGGCATACCGACTTCAGTTCTCGGTGCAGGAAACCATATATAAGTTTTCCATCGTTTCTCCCAATCACTAACGCCTGGAATAATTTCTTTATAAATAAGAAGGTCTATTCCTTTCCTGTTCAACGAGCCACTCCTAGCGTTAATGGCCCAGTTGTCAACAATCTTAAAGCCGTAATTAAAAAAGAATTCAGAGAAGCGATAGTGTGTCCTGAATTTTGTAAGCAAGCAGCTTCACGTATTGATGTCTCACAGAGAGTTTTCCCATGGTTACAGCCGGCGGCCACCTGCTTTGTCTTAGCAGATAATACGACTCCGTCCGTAGCAGACAAGCTTTCAGCTGACTTCTGGGAATAAGCCCCGCTGGCTCCGTTTTTTATACACCAGAATGCGCTCACTTGAAAATGTCTCGGAATTATTTAGCCTTTGTGATTCGGTTACTGGAAACTGGCTAGACAGCTGAAAGGAGGAGATACATTTTTTTTCATTTAGTTCTCAGTTTGTTTGCTGCAAGGGTGATGAGGTCATGAAATTAGTTCTTAAACAAACACAGAATGCAGACGGGAGATTACAATCTGTTGTAACGAATAAAATACTAAGTGGTTTACACAGTTAAAGATTAATTTATTCTCTAAAGAACTAAATGGATGTCAAAAGATCTGTTACCAGAGAACTTGAAATTTGTTCGCTATATGTGGACTACCCTGTATTTAAACACCAAATCCTGTGTAATATAGTTTGTAAGTTGCTAGTAAAACATTAATAGTTTTTTTCTTGAGGTTGCTTTGACAAACACTGATATATTTCGCGTTTACCTACATTTCGTGTAAAGTTTCTGTATGTTTTAATAATCTTCTCTGTTTATTATTTTGTGTCAAAAAGATTTTCAGGTAATGTTGTCACTTGATTCTATAATTGCTACAGAAAATACAGCATAAACGAAGGATGTTCTTCCCTTTGCATGAATATTTGCATCTAGTCGTATTAAATAAACAAAAAGCAACTAATAAATTTAAACGAACGTCACGTTATAATTTTTTTTATCTCTGCATCATATAATAAGTTCACTTCATAGTAATCGGATTATATAAAGGAAATAGTATTAAGAATTTAAACATTGTAAGAGGAATTTAACAGTAAAATTAGCGCATGTAAAGTGTCTGCAGTTATTCATTTGAAATTGTCTGGTTAGCCAAGCAGCGCTGTGGTGGCGGGCAATATAACTAACTCTTCGGGTATCATCGCACTCGCCGAAAGTTCCCGAGTTATCGAGTTCACGTCCAATCTTCAGGATCAACGCAATTTATTAAAGTGGATTATTTTGAAAGTGCACGTAAATCTAAGTATATTGCATCCTAATGCATGCCTTAGGTATTATAGATAATAATTCTTATTTATTGCATTCGCAGCGTTAGAGAACCATTGTGCCGGGTCCACTACCTACCTATCCTAGAAATGTGTCAGGCTGCGAATGCCGATATGAAATATCGTAAAATATCTCTCAAAATTAGAGTACCCCAATTCGTCCTATATGGCGGTTTTTTCTTATTACAACAGGTAATAATAAAATTAAAAGAAATCAGAATCTGGTGTTTAATAGGTTACTCAGAGTTCACTGAACTAATAAAGATGGTTATGTATCGCTTCAAACTAACGTTCTCAGTGGTCAAAACTAGAATGCAATTTACGCTTAACAGCGACAGATGGAGTGTATTCGGAGCCAACTCCAATATTAAGATCATCCGGAAAGTACAAAAAGTGCAGAAAATGACTTGCCGATCCTTGGACTGTTCTATTTCGCTCCGCAGCCGGTGTCCGTTCCCAGCGGTTCCATTCTTCAACACTTCGACCGGCGATTGACTCGACGCCATATGCAACCGACCCGTACGGAACGGAATTGGCTCGCGGTGGAATCTTCGCACGCAAGAAATACACTCAGGCACGAACTGAAAGCTCGCCGCCTTCAATAGATCACGCCGGAGGTCTCTGTGTTTTTTGCCGAGGAGCATACGGTAAGGCTAGCAGAAGCCACTCTGCCGAGTCACGCCATTCCGCACACCGGACAGATCAATCGACGCTCAAAGCCGGGATATGCCGGTGTTGATTTTCTCCCGAGCAACCTTCCGCCGCTTCTCCGGAAAACACACCCAAAAACTTTTATCCAAGGTCTCCACGCTCCCGTAGGCAACGGCCGGGACACATGCCACAAAAAAAGGAGGAGGAATAGCCGGGAGGAGGCGTTATTTAGGAGTGATATTGATGTCGGCGTCATGCGAATCGGAAAGAGGACTGGTCGTTTTATTGGTAGCGCTGCGTCATCGTGGTATAATTTCATTGGGAGATATGTTGTCTGGCAGGTGACAGCGCCGTGTCTAACGGCCTCCAATGACAACAGCGGGAGCCGGGGAAACCGTGGGAGGCGCGTCGGCCTCTTTGTAAACTACTTGTTGTTCTGACACGGTAGCTGCAGCTGTGTCAGCAGTGGTTACTGAGGGATTAGGCGGACACGCTTTACACGCACATAAGACTTAATATGGTAGCTCTGAGTAACATTATAGCTCACAGAAATAATCAGCTCCATGGACCAGTATTGTTTTTAGCGGCCGATAAAAAATACATCTTTCCGAAAACAATCAGTAAAGAACGTGTGGGGCACGCTTATGATGGGACAACGTTAGCTTCATATCAGTCTTTTACACTTACGGGATTTTTTAATATTTTTCTACCGACCTTTTTTTGCAATCAATTGCTTACCCTCAAGTGTGGTTCGTAGTCAAATTCGCCTCACTGTCGGTTAGTTAATTAATACTAGTCACTTACCAACTATGCCATAAATATTACGAATTTACAACGCAGTTCTGTCTCAAGTGAGAGTAGGCGGATGTATTCCAACAGAAGGAGGGTGTTTCCGAATATTGCGGACAAAGTATGTCATCGGTCCTTTCAGCATTAACAATTAGTTACCTGGTAAACCTGTTGAAAATTAAAATAAAAAAAATCAACTAAATGCGAAAGATAGTTCTACCTGCCACTTCTCCGTATGTAACTTCCTTATTGATGGTGGAAAAACAAACTTAATGGAAAATCTTGTTTTTGGCCGTAATGTGCTTTAATTCGACACAGTTACGAGGTATAAATTTTGGCAGCAATAAACCAAGTCCTGGTGAAAATTTTTTTAAATAAAATTTATATATGCTTTCCTCGAGTATGATCCGTTCTACATTCAAAATTCTCCAGAACCAAGTCAATCACCAAATTTATACTGCAGTTAAATTGGATTTTCCTTTTCGTCTTACTTATTGCTTCATCCAATGCCTCGTATAACGTTTCTACACGGAATAAAACCATTCGAGGCATTGTGATATTGGCGCTTTTTATGTAATCTTTCCTGATTCCAATTTACAGCGCTTATGTTTTCCTGAGCAAATGTGGGAACACATTGTTAAAGTTTTACCGACCACACAAGTCAATACTTGCGTACGTATCAGGTTCCATAATGTTAGCAACACAGTTATCAATGGGTTAATTACATTTATGTAGGTTTACATTCTGCTTAGATGCATTCAGGTCCTATCACCAGCTATACTTGCAATGAAATTTTCATCCCGTTGTAACATTTAGCCACCTTTAACTGGATTCTATATGACAGTAAATGATTGTATTCAATTGAAAAGAGTCATAATTTCCATCAGTTAGATTATAGAATTCTTTTACGCAAATCAGGATGAATCTTATTTTTATTCCTTGCCAAAAGTTTAATTTCTCCAATTCTTGGCCTCCTCCATTGTAGAGCAAGGATTTTGTTCTGCCTTTATTTTTTTAAATCCTGTTGCTAATAGAAATTCGTGTGGTCGTGATGACGTACTGACAAGGTTTCTATTGGCTGCGCAATTCGCCCCTATCACAGTCGCCTAATTTAACTAGTTAATACTGATAGTGGTGGTGTAACGGTTAGCGTTCTGGCCTCGCATTCGGGAGAACGGCGGTTCGAATCTCCGTCCGAGCATCCAGATTTGGGTTTTCCATGCTTGCCTCCCATCCTTTCCCGTCTCTAAGACCTCGCTGTTAAGGACGATGTTAAAAAAAAAAAAAAAAAAAAAAAAAAAAGGTAATCTTACCAGGTGTAGTGGACCTACTGTTTAACTTGGAATCCGGACCATGGAAGCGTTCTGGGGTACTTTATATTACACAGCAAGCGGAACCAGAAGTAAATGTTGGGTTAAGCACAAGTGAAAATCTCCCGCCGAGACAGGCATTCGAACCGAAGACTTTTCGATCTGCAGTCAGACGCGTTAAGCACTGAGCCACCTGGCCGCTATGAGCAAATAAACACAGGCGGGAAGTTTCTTCAATATCTCATTGTTCGGAACGGTATCGAATTTATAGTTTGTTGCAGGACCGGTTTAAGGCTACCGCAAGAACCGCAGTCGCGGGGGGCCCCTAGCTTGAGTGGGTCTCGCCACGATCCCCTTCAAAATTTACCATACTTAACCAATACTTTTCCTGCTAAAATAAATAATCTACAAATTTAGAATGTTAACAAGCTGCGCACACAATAGACGTTTCCGAAGCGTGGAGTTGCACGAGAGGTCCTTCACCAGATACAGTTTTGAGAAATACAATAGGCTTATATTTTTAAAGGTGTGTATTGCTCTGAACCTGTTTCAGCAATTTGTGTAATTTCTTTCAAATAAACTCATCCATCTTTTGACGTTTCAGATAAAAAGTTATTGAATTAACATGTGTATTCCTGCTCACGTGTATGCAGCCCCAAAGACCTATATGTACTAGCAAAGAAAGGAAAGAAAAGATTTTTTTTTTTTAAACTGCTTAACGTCTCCTTTAACAACTAGGTCTTTAGAGACGGGAAAGGATGGGGGGCAAGGAATGGGAAGGAATTCGGCCATGGCCTTTTGAAGGAAGCATCCCGGCATTCACCTGGAGTGATTTGGGGAAACCATGGAAAACCCAAATCTGGATGCCCGGACGGGGATTCGAACCGCCGTCCTCCCGAATGCGAGGCCAGAACGCTAGCCGTTACACCACCGCGCTCGGTGAAAGAAAAGAAATGTCGTATATAAAAAGGTGTGTTATAAATATAATAGCTATAAAATTGAATTCAAAAAAAAGAAAAAAAAACAATTTCATTTGACACAATGGGCAGCAGGGCTTAAAGAAATGAAAGTGACAGTAGTTGAGAGATCCATATCAGATGCGTTGATAAAACACCAAAGATTCGGCGAAGTTGGTCCCTTTCAGTACTCAATAAACTGTTGGCCCGTTTGTACACAGATTTGGAGAAACCTCAGTTCGTCTCTTTAATCGTTGTTTCATTTCTACACACACACACACACAAATATATATATATATATATATATATATGTGTGTGTGTGTGTGTGTGTGTGTGTGTGTGTGTGTGTGTGTGTGCGTGTGTGTAAAGTCACGAAAATTATCAAAAGTGTAGGCAAAAGTACATCTAGAAAAGAAGTAGGGGGCCCCGAAATCAAACTTCGCAGGGGGGCCCGAAATTCCTTAAGCCGGCCCTGGTTTGTTGCGTTAGAGATGCCCTTACCTAATTATCACAACCTACATGAAGTTTTAATCCAATAAAGCGTAGCAAGTAAAGTCTCTAAATTCTATAATTTGGGTTTTCCATGGTTTACCCAAATAACCCCAGTCTAATACTTCCATGTTTAAATTCCTCCCCGTTCCTAGCCCCGATCATTTCACGCCTCTATTAACCTCAACGTCGATGAGGGGAAAAAAAAGTTAACACGGAGATGTACGATGGTGTGAATTTGTGCTTGACGCTTGAATTAATCGAGCCACGAATTCAGAAAAATCCATATTGCAAAGATTGTTTTTCAGACGCGTGCGTAACTATGTAAATAATTTAATTCACTTGTGAAATCCTACCACGTTTTTTGTCGATGTTAGATGAGGAAAAAAATAAACCAATACGGCTGTATTATATGGAAATAGACGTTACTTATGAAAAATATATAATTTGACATACAATTTATATTTATTTTGATTTTAAATTTATTTTTGATAAAATATTAAAATATAAATAATTGTAAATTTATTTTGGCACATTCGATTTCGCAAAACATCATCATCCGTGGATGTCAAGTGTTGAACATCCGCTTCAGCATCCTCATCCTCAAAGATGACATCCGTTACAACCCTACTCCGGTCTGATGGCTCAAGATCATGTTTCCCTGGACGCTCACCACCCACACCATTCCTGTCTCTCCCCGATCTGACCGCTGTGTCCATTTACTCCATAATACTCCATTCATTTTAATGCTGATTTTATTTATTTCGTGTCAGAAACATACATTGTTACACACTTAGAAACATCGAATCGTATTACACCAAAACTTGACTACATCCAGTGAATTTTCCAAGGACTCGTGTATATTATCTTCAGAGCAGGAGGCTGGACACAGTCGACACTGGAGCATGTGCTGAACAGTCTTATCTTCTCTGCAGTCGCACTCGATGTCATCGACCTCAGCATAGGCTCATCTTGCTAAGTTAACTTTGGACCTGCCCACTCCTGATCTCAGCCTATTTAGAGATTTCCATATAAGATACCTCTTGTCACAGCCAGGTGGTAAAGTTTCAGACAATTTTCCCCAGCTATGGGGAAGCGGAACCTTAGCTTCCCACAATTGTAGTTATACGTTCCTTTGCTATTCTTCGGAAGCTTTTCCTGGATGAGCTCTTTGATGATCCACTTTCCTACTTTCCTTGTGCGTTACCATTTCTCTTCGAACTGAAGGTGGTGCTATTCCTGCGAGGCAATGGAGCCAATCTACAGGAGTGGATTTTAAACAGTCTGTTATGATAATGTAGTATGTATCAACGATGCGAGTGCCTCAAACTGCTGGTAATTCTTCATATTTTCTTGCTGTAAACCTAGATCTCCTAGAATGACTAACTGGACGTCTGTGTGGAACGGTAACCAACATTCTCATCACCAAAATCTTGCGTCACCTCTCTCCGTCACAACGTTGTATTGTTAGTACAAGCCTGGCCAAAGGGCAGTCGCCTAAATGAACGAAGGGTTGTCAAACCGATTCTCTTTCACAACTTTATTCTGTGTAGTCGCAATGGAATCATAAACCGAAGTTCAAAAGCAAAGTTTTCAACGTATATTCCACAATAGCTTCGCGGGTTAGTTCAGCCAAGTAAATTCAGCTTCCCGTGGGACGCCCTTACATAGAAAGCCTCAGTGACGGGTAAGTGGAGGAGTGTTTCCCCCTCCCTGGATGCCGTTGTTGTGGCGCTACTTCCAGCTGTTACTGCCGCTCTCTCTGCTGCCCGATGCTTGCTTTATAATGACATTCCACATGCTATCGGATAACTGTAATTATTAAATATACTCTTGTCTCATTAACTAAACTCACACTCAGTAAAATCGAATTCTTATGTAGTAGATGCGAAAATATCAAGGTTTTTTCACAGCTTGCTGAGTATTTGATCAACCAGATCGTAGTGATTATGTTTTCACTCTATTCTGATAAGTTTTTGTAAATTACAATCGTACTACTAAGTGCGGACAAGACAACTGGCCACAATGTGTCAGATGCGAGTTGAGCTATCAAATGACAGTTCATGAATAGCCAGTTTCCAATTATTATTATTACCATTATTAAGGGAAAAAAGGTTGTGAAAGGCTGCAATAAGTAACTGAAACCACCTATTGCGTAGGTGAATTCGAATCGGTGACTAAAGTATAGCAACATGAGACGCATCCTCACTGGAGCAACACTATGCAACATATCACAACTGCGATACATTGGAACACGAAAAGTTGACTGTTTTTGCACTAAGTTGTGTTGTTGAGCTGTGTCACACTATGTTGGTGTTGCGTTACAACAAAAGTAGCTGTATGTTGCATAAATCTAATTCTAGCGGTCAAGATCAAAGGATAAATCGCAACATAGTACAACATTCATTAATATTCTCTCAATGTGAGCGTCTTGTGGGAGTTGAGACTTGCATTTTGTGAAAATATATTAGCGAGCATGAGGTTTAAATGGAATTCAGAGGATAGTATAAATTCAGTCCAAAATTATCAAGGATATCGATCTGTCTGGAACCAAAAGAGTGAATCTTATAAACGGAGGGAGAAGAAATATGATGCGTCGAGTGCCGTTTTTGCAGCTGTGGGATTCCGATATTAGGAGGACCTAAGAAAAAAATTCGAAATCTGGGATGCCTGTTTTGCAGAGAACGGAAAGAGTTCCTCAAATTAAAAAATCTGGAGCAGGGGCTCAGTTTTATTGTATATAATCTTTATTTCTGAAACAATTGCAATTCAGTAGTTATTCCGCCAAGAAACCAATCAATGTAAAACCAAATCATCTAATTCTTGCCACATATGTTTTCTTCATTTAAAGCATTTTCCTGTAACTTTTCTGTAAGAAGTAAAAGATTTACCTTTATTATCTCTTCTTCATGATCCGTGTTGAAAGTCTGTATCTTTATCTTCGGTGTCAAATGTTCTTAGTCGAGTGTAGAAATTTTTGGAACGTTAACTTTTCTTAATACATTACGCTGAAAAATGCAGGTCGTATAAACAAATTATGCAGTATGTCGTTACTAAAGTATTTGGTTTCTAAACATCCTGAGTAAAATGTTCCCAAAAAATGTTCTGATTTTTTCCTTCTTCTACTGAAACGGTTACGTAATATTCTTTTAGGAGACACTTTCTCCTATGTTTCGGAGGAGGGTCTCATTAAATTTAGTGGTAAGGGGAAGGCATTGTTCCCTAAAATACTTGCGGCACCAATTTAATATGTCCCATATTCTGGGAGGCTGAGTTTGCAATAAGTAAAAAATTTCTTGAATTTTGTATTTTCGAAAACCGCTCCACCAGATTCTTCATTGGGAATCAACATGAAAATATAAAAGTCTGTACGGCAGAAAGAACTATACTGAAAAACTTTTGTGATTGAAAACGTTGGTTCGACTAGATTTGAATGCAACTTTGTGCTTACAATAGCTACGGTGTGAAAGAATGTTGAACAGAGATACAGTTAGCGCCAACATCGTGCAACATTCCTGTATCAGTATGGACAGTTTGTCTGCCGCGACATAAATGTTCTACAACTTGAAGCAACATCAGTTACAACAAAAGTTGAGAAATGTTGCTCCAACTTGGACGCGCCTTAAGGGCAAGTTATGGCCAACGCAGCGAGTTATGATGAGTTAGGTTTTTGAATGAAGCAATTCAAGAGTCGTTAACGGTAAAGGATTCGACAATGTTTATAACCGAAAAAATCTCTACCGAAAAATAGGTAAACACATATTTTTAAAAAAAAAGTACATACTGTTACATAAACACAAACGTCCGACGATAAACATTTTTACTGCGAGATTGAATTTACTTCATTTTCACCAATTAATTAATAAAAATTAGTAATTATAATTATTGACTATTGTATTGTCACCAGAATCGAGAATGTAAGCCCCATTATCTTAGTAAAAAATTTGTAGTCAAACAGTGCCAGAAAACTAGGAATTCACTTACGTTAAAAAATCATGCCCCTTGCAATGCAACATTTATCCAACTACTGGATAGATAGGAACAGATCACAACTAACCGTGGCCATCTCCGACCTTGGTAAATATCAGTCACAAGTGCTCTCTTTCACAAGGAGCTACCCAGTCAATGTAAGCCATCTCCTTGCTCTAGGAAACGTCTCAGTATACCAAAGGATGGCGCGCCTCGTGACAGGGAACAACAGAAATATAACTGTGTGGAACCCATGCTACTTGTCGATCTTGTAAACAGTTATTATTTACAGAACACTAGGTTTTTACTATTTTATTCATTCTTTTGTAACTTTTTTAAACTTCTAATATTCCAAAAACTATGAAGCGAACTTGTGAACTTATGAACAGTGACTTACGTATATGAGTATTTGCTAAGCTTTCATGTAAATGTGTGTATGTATCTATATATATAAGGAAGTAACACTAAACCGAGCGTCGTGGGTGAACGGTTAACGTTGTGGCCTCGGATTCGGGAGGACGCGTGTTCGAATCCCCGCCCGGGCATCCAGATTTTGGTTTCCACAAATCACTCCAGCCGAATGCCAGAATGCTTCCTTCAAAAATGCCATGGCCGAATTCCTTCCCGTTCTTTGTCCCCAGTCCCATCCCGCCTCTAATGACCTTATCCGTCGACGAGGCGTAAAGCAATAAGTAAAAAAAAAAAAGTAACACTAAGTGTAACGTCCCCTGACTGTGTCAATAAAATAAATTAAAAAAAGAGTGACAAGGACATTGTGGAACATTTATTGCATGTTTTCCAATATACAACAGACAGGTGGTAATATCAGTGTGCTTATTCCATTAATCAGAAACTACACATCCGAATCAGGTAGTGTCTTTTCTAATAGCAACAGCAATGTATTAAACAGCCGTCTATTAAATCATTCATTCATTTTTCTGATAATTGACTTATTAAAAACCCGGAATACACTATTTTATGCCTCATTAATTATGATTACTTCTAGATAAACAGCTTTATCTGGAATTTTTTTGATCTTGCTCCAGGTGATACCAAAATTTCTTCTCGTATAAAGCGCCAGACAGCATGGTGAGAAGATTCACAATCTTTCCATGATCTGCCCGTAACTGACCTTAGGTGATTAAATAATAATAATAATAATAATAAAATCAGCTTGACTAAAATGTCTTCTCTGTCAAAGTACACGTAGAAAGCGAATGTTTCCTGGCATTTTTCTCGCATCGGACCATGCGACATGCACATCAATTATCGCGCAGGTGACAATGGCGTTATTTACGTACTGGCCGGGCCGTGTTCCAGGCTCACCTTACAGGACACTATCGATTATATCGATCGATAGCGGGCGGGAGAGGCAGTCCTCGATCCATTTCTAATTAGGAGACCGTCCGCGGCAACCTGTAGGCGACGATTTTATTCGGAATAACGGAGGCACCCATAAATTGGCCCCGTCCCATATTACGGGGGAGGGGAGATTGGTGGGAGGAGGGGGAAGAGGGAGAAAGGTAGTAGTATTCACTGAATTGGAGTGATTTTATGGCATCTTTGCTCTTAAATATTTTTTATGTGATCATTTACATTCTTGACAAGTTTTATAAATAAATGATTAAGTTTCCATTTTTGAAATGGTACATGTTTACTTGCCAATGCTGTTTTTATAAATGTAATGGCATTTTTGTGTTCCAATGCAATACCTAATTGAAACAACCCTTACTAGTGACCGGACGAAACTCAACAACTCTTGACATTTGGCTGTAGCCCAATAATAAAATGCATTAACAATCTATTAACTGCGTATCAAGTTTTCTGCGTGAAACAAGTTGTTATGCCAAACTAAATTATACGTTTTATAATTCAGAAATAATATATATTGTTTATTAGATACTATTAAACCATTTGTTAATATTTTTATATTGTATATATGCCCACTCTTGTTGCAAGCAATTATTGATGAAAATATAAAACATTTCTTCTTTAATAAGGTAGAAAATTATATGAAATTAACCGGACAAAATTTTTGATAATAAACTAATGAAACCAGTTCTATTTATTTATCAATTACTATTTAGAGTTTTAGGAGATTTGAAAAAGATACTGAATTCAGTTGAGATTGTTGTTGACTCAGACAAATTTGGATGTTCGGACGGGGGATTCGAACTTTCTCCAGAATTCGAGGCCGCAGCGTTAAGCTGTTGATTCAGAATGAACAACTATGAAAAATAATCTTCTTTAAGTATCAGGTTTTTGGTGCCCTTTTTTTTCTTCTTATTATGCACTAAATAATAAACAATAATTCATTATTTTTACAAGGCAGAGAAAAAGATTAAAAATCCTTTATTTTCTGGCATTACGCCCCGTCGTTGTTGTTAGAGGCAGGAAAGATCTAGGGGCAAGAAAAGGGAATGAATTCGGCCATGGCCTTTAGAGATAACTATTCCGGCATTCGGCTGGAGTGATTTGGGGAAACCAAGATAAACCTAAATTTGTATGACTGGGTGGTGATTCACATCTACGTCCTTCCGAATGCGATGTTCAGTCACCACTCTTGAATGTAACATGCACGCAATGTGTACTTCGTCGCTTACTGCTCTTTCCGTTTCTGTTGCTTGGAAAATTATGCAGTATTTTCATAATTTGACATTATTTGTCTGTAGTATTGCTATTGTTACTTCAAGGATTAATTCTGGGCCTCGTTTTATTTTTGACATGCCTTTGTTGGTGTTTGATTAAATGAATATGTTCTTGTGTTACATTTCTATAGGGTAGCTATAGGGGCAGAGTCTAGCGTTCATGCTCTTCTTTCCCCACATCTCCATCGTACTCCTGTTTTCCAGCCGTTATATATAACACACAGAACGGCATAAAGCCGAAAAGTGCTGACTCGCTACTGCTGTCTTCTCGGCACCAGGGGCGGTCATTTCCGAAATCAGCAAGTAAAATGTAATCTGCCAGAGGATCGGCGCCATATAAGCGAACACTTATCTTTCTCCCCCGCCAAGACGGTTTCTATGATGGGCACGCCCACCAGGATATTACCCTCATACGGCGCCCGCGCACCTCCAACGGAGATAAAAGGCACCATCGCTGCCCCTCCCACCACATCTCCATATCTCTTCCGCTGTATATCAGACGCATCTCGGAACCATGAATAAGTAACGCAAATCTTTAAATTAACATGAAAATCTAACATAAAGCCCATCCATTATCTTAAATAGCAAAGAATGCTACTAAAAATAAATGTTCTTAATGCAAACAATTATTATTACTTATGGTAAGCAATTTCTAATTTCGAAATTCCCAAATACTAGAAGAAACATAAAATAGTTGTACGGTACTAGGGAATGCTTCATATAACTATAAATATTACAATACCAGTTATTGAGCCGATAATGTAGTAAGTGTAGTCGGTGTTTTTTCCGGAGTTTCCTTAGATCGTGTTATTTCTGATATATGTGTGATCCATGGTTGATATATGAAAGAGGCTCTTTGTATTGTAAAACAAGCGAATGTTGGTGGCTGTGAAGTTATGAGAATCAATAATGTTACAGAACTCTAAAGGAGAATAAATAGTTTGATTTCAAGACTTATAGTGCTGACTCATTAGAACAAAATTCGTGAAAAACGAAACTGAATAAAATAGATACATTTAGATATCTGGGTGGAATAATGAGTGCAGTAGGTGACTCTGAACCAAAGGATAAGCCAGAGTAAAAGTTGGATGTAGCAAACAGTTAAATGTTGTATGTGATAAAGGGATGCCTAAAAACCTGAAAGTAAAATTATATGCGATAAGACCAGTTATCATTTATGGGTCAGTATCATGGATCAAACGTGATGGGTGAGTGGTAATGCTCTGGCCTCGCATTCCGGAGGACGCGGTTTCGAATATCCGTCCGGCTATCCAGGTTTGGGTTTTCCATGATTTCTCCAAACCATGCCCCTTCAAAGGGGCATGGTTGAACTCCTTCCCATTCCTTGCCCAGAGTCCTTTCCAGCCTCTAATGACCTCGATGTCGACGAAATGTAAAGCCAGAAACAGAAGAAACATGGGCTTCGCGTAAAACAGAGGAAGCCCTTTTGGAGAAGATGGACATGAGGATGCTGAGGTGGCTATTGGGTAGTTCTCTCGGGGATAGACTTCGAAAGGAATAGATAAGAAAAATAGCTAGATTGATTAGTATTAGTGAAGTCATCAAAGAGCCTGGAAGATTAAGGTTGTACGGTCGTGTCATACGAATAGGTGAGGAAGAGCCAATCAAGAAACCATGGGGACGCCTGTGGATACGGAGGGAAATCAACAATAAGTTGTTTGGATCAAGTTAACAAGGACTTCATGAACAAAGGGCTGAAAGAAGACAACACTGTTGACCGGAAAGGTGGAGGGAACTCATCATGACAGCTTGTAACAGCCCTCAAACCAAAACTTTAAATGTAATTATATTTTATGAAGTTTTTTTAGCAAGCTACATTGTGATTGGATATGATTTTTGTCTCACAATTTACTGTAAATCAGTGCAGGGGCGTAACTACTATGGGGCTAGGCGGTGCAGTGCACCGGGGCCCCTACGCTCAGAGGGGCCCCAAGCATACCTTTGGGGGCCCCAAGAGCACCTGTGGGGCCCCCAAGCGCAGTTCAGAGGGCCCACGGGCCTTCACGGCACACAGGCGGCCTGTTTTTTTTTAGCTCTACCGTCGCCTAAGGGGGCTCCTAAAACACAGGGAGCCCCTCACAAAGGACCCTCACTGCTCAGAGGACCCCCAACCACTGTTCAGGGGGCCCTCAAGCACAACTCAGGGACCCCCAGCTACAGCTTAGGTAGCCCCTACCAGCAACACAAAGCAAAAAAATAGGTCGCCCATCTGGCTTGAGGGTCCAAAATAAATTTTTTGCACCGGGGGCCTTGTTGACCTAGCTACGCCAGTGATGTAAATGGACTTTGTTTTATGAAAAGAAATTATGTATTTACTATTTAACATGTTTAAGGACAGAACTATATAAGAGAATTGCTTAAATGTTTGTAATTCCAAATATTCAGATGAGCTACGATGTTTAAAGGATGATTTACTATAGTTAAAAATGATTTATGTGGATAATTTTTTGTTTTTAAGTATCTTTAACTTTCATTTCTCAACATTTAGTAATGACTGTAAACGATTATGTATTAATTTTGATTGGTTTTAATATGTTTTTAATTGTTTAAGTATTGTTAATGTTCGATAAATACCTGTCGGAAGCCTTTGTAATGTTCTATAACTATGGATGAAACTTATATAAAGCGAGCGGCAGAGAATCAGAGACAGTTTTTACAGTTTTACAGTGACAGTTTATGGACCGAGTTTACGCGTACTGTGAGAGTGTACGGCAATATTGTCTTTGGCAGAAGTGTTGAATGTAATCGCTGGAGTTTATGAATACATGTGACTAGTATCTTTGAAGTTGTGTTTGCTTTATGGAAAATAAAAACAGTTAAAACTTTAAACTGGATCGTGGACTAATTATTTAATATATTAAATAAACTACGAGACATCTAATAAGCTGACACTTAATGTTGAGAAAATTTCAGCCATTTGAAGTACCCTTCATTCAGCTAGAGCGCTTTCAGGAAATAATGGAAAACTGAAGACTAGATACCTGGATGGGGAATCGAACCTGAATCCTCCACAATACGAGGCCAGAGAGTTAGTGCTCACCCTTCACGCTCTATATTTGGACCACAAACCACTCAGCTGCTATGAGACTATTCCGTTGAGTCACTGATTCACGGCAGTCAATTAATAATTTTTAATAGCTGTATGCTAAATAACTTTCAGTATATTTACGCAAAGTATTAAAACTGTAATACCTTTAACATCTTGCGTAAACTCAAATCACATGCAAAAGTACAGTACATATTTACCTTAAAATTTATTCATACAGTACGTGGTCGCGTTGGTAACTAAAACTTGACGTAAGCATCAAGGCTTTCAGTCATGTAAAAATTTAAAGATATAATGTACAAGAAAGTGCCTCGACATCAGGCATCGTCAGATTTAAGATACTTACTGCGGTGCACCTAATTAAGTTTCAACAAAAAAAGATTAATAAGAAATCACGTTTAACTTGGTAGGTTTATTGCATGCTTCTTAATTGCACACTTTGACATAATGCATTAAGTGCAGAAGCTTGATATCACAAAGTTTTCGAGCACTTACAGCATGTAGTTAAAATACACATAAAAGAAATGTGGAAATACAAATCCTCGAGTATGGTCGCACGTGACAATCTTAACGGTGACATAAACTTACTTTCGTCGTCCAGGATAGCTACTTAGCAAGTTGCGCATAAAATCTACGGCCGCAATGTAAGGTAAGATGTATGACCTTAAATGAAAACTAAATTGCTTCCTTTTCGATCGAATTTGCATAAAACCTGCATCGTTAATACTTCTTTCTGCTTTTGTCGCAGTGTAAAATAGCCAAGAGATACACTAAAGCATGAGGTATCTACAGCGCAGGAGAACTTAAAATATCACAGCGTTGTTAAACGAGGATAAAAAGCGGTGGTGATCTCATAAAAAGTAACTGTGTGGTCATGAATCCTGGGCGCATTAGACACATGATAGCGAGAAAATACATGCTGAACATTTTGTAATGGATGCAATGACACTTTTCAGGACGCGAAATCTGAATTTAAAATTGACTCTTCTGTGTCTGAATTAGCGCATCATCTACACAGTACCTGCATAGCCGCGTATGAATGCGTTTACCGTATTTGAATTCTACTAACTGACGGGCATTCCGGCCTACTGGTTATGTAAATCGGACGTTATCACTCGCATGCGCAGAAGGCATCTACAAAGCGACGCCGGCGTCTTTGATATGTTAGTTATAACTCGAATACTGAATATTTCAGCCGGCGGTGTCGCTTAATGGGGTTGTGGAAATGTTCGACGCCCCGCCGTTGAGCGGCGATGAATACGTATCTGATGCCGATAACTGTTTTATTCACCGTTTATTATTCCGAACGAAGCCTTAGAAATTTTTGTTTTTTTTACATATTTTCTTATACCTTAATATTGGAACAAAACAATTGTATCTTTTCTCCATGTCAGATTCATTACATTGTTATACTGTTATAGAAGTAGTCTTTCGTGATTGTATCCTGATGAATGAATTCTGAAATTGTTTCTCCTTAGCGTTCTCCATTTACTTATCGAAGCCCGTTTAGTTAACAGAGGCGGCGGCCCAAGGTCAGTCTGCTCTAACCCCACTCCACTGCCCGCACCCCTACAAGGACATAGCCTTCAGTTCGGAGAGGTAGGAAAAAGGGGGGTGGTGTTGAGATGAGGAGTGGGGCCAAGGAAACATGGCTTTGAGCCGCCAGTTCGCAGTGAATAGGATATAATGCTGAACCTACCTACAGCCATATATTTAGAAGCAGTGTAAACTACTTTCCAAATTGCCTATACCTTAAAGCCCGCAGTACAACTAACAGAAACTAAGCCTTTACCACAGCAAAACTGCAATTGGTTACTGTTTACTGTGGTAAAAACACAAGAGCAAAATCCAGTAAAATCGGAAGCTGTGGCGGCAATGGGAGAAAAGTGACCATCGCTAAGAAGAAGACAACCTTCGAATAGTCGTGCCATCCTATATGCAATATCATTCTTCTTTTGACATAGTAACAAATTTCACTCATAAAAGAGAGCAAACTTAAGAAGTTAAAGAATCATTCCAGGGAACAGGTTGGGCACATTTAACTTCTCAACTGCTACAGCAATCAAATTTCTGTCCAGTCAATATCCGGAGACATTAGATTGGCTCTCAGTGAGCTGAATATTTTCCAAAGGAAATTACTCGCTCAGTTTGTTCCTTGTCAGATGGTACTCTATTTTTTACAAGTTTGTACTGGTTAGCGACTTTAATAACCGAAATTACGTTCTACTAAATCGTGTTCGCACATTTATGGATAAGAGCAGAGGTCCCCGAAGGAAGCAGTTAATTATTACGAAAAATTGTGAGAACTCTTAATTGTACACAACCACCAGTAAACTAGTCAACTTTCCTTGAAACTCTTTCACTCCAAATCTTTTTTCGTGACCGAAGATACGGTGTCTCGTATCCGAAGCCACATTAAATGTTCTCTTGTGACTTGTGATTTCAGCTTTTGAGTGGTACAGATAATCACCAAATGTATGGTATATAGCACACCTCTCCCTTCTTCTTTTTTTTTTTTTTTGTTGTTGTTCTTGTTGTTGCAGGTTGGATATCTGACCTAGTTGTATGCTCTGCATACAGTATGCCACCGGAGTTGTAATTTGTTCTGTTATGTCTCATCGTTTTTATGACAGGTGACGAGTTGAACTCTTTGTCGATCTATTTTGGTGATTCAGACCATATTTTCTATCATTTGGTGCATAACCAAAGCCTAGAGATGGTTCAGCATTGTGAATATGACAAAATGGTTTAGCCCTCCTTCAAAGAGCTCGAGAATTATACTCAAAAACAGAGTAAATGAGCATTAATTCCAACAATATACGTACATAAGATCACTGATGCAGTCAGCACCAGAAGACAATGAGTACCTCATGGTCTTTGAAACTACAATATCATTTAGTGTTATATGGTAACATTTCTATGGATCTTACTGTTTTGCCTTCTTGGGCCTACCATTATTTGTAAGAGCAGCAGTATTTAGAGCTAAAATGTTCGCTATCTTAATAATTCATAGACGTATATTGAAGGAACTAATTTCAAATTACAGTGATTATCGAGCAATACTGTCATAGAAATGGGAAATAATTGGCAGTACATACTACCAACGTGAACACACCAGGAAAGATTTCATAAATAAGACACTGTCGGTAAAAGTAGTGCGAAGCTGACGATCGTTCTGCAGTTGTTTACCTCTTATCTTTTCAGGGATAATGATCTGAAATTATCTATCTTTTAACAACCAAGAATTAAATCGCGAAAAATTGAAGGTCGAAGATCAAGCGCACCCATTCTTAGCTCCCTACAAAATGATAACCTCAACTTGGATCCCTCTTGTTTTTTATTTATGTGAAGCTAGCTAATTTGCTAATTTAGTGCAAATTATTTTCGAAAAAGTTGATCCTTCGCATAATTCGCGTATAGCACACCGGAACACTACCTCAAACTGTAATCTTGATGACCTGCATACATAAAGAACTTCACCTAAATCAAAATTCCTGCTCGAACAGGTATTGTGATCCAATCAGTGCAGGAAATAAGGTACAGAAAAATCAGTCCAGAATTCACGCCTGTGAGCTGAATATATGCTGATTACGTTGAGTTGTGTGCGTGGGATAGAAAGAGACAAGTAGATGAAACAAGTGTTCCAGCTGGATTCCTACATCGATGAGTTGTGGAACCATACACACTAAGTTCTTCACTCCCGGGACAGAGATACAACATAACCGCAGAGAAATCCTCCGCTGTGTTTTCGGGTCGTGCGATTGTATGCAGGTGTCGCGGGGCCGTCTCGGAGGCGGCCCTCACCCCTTCCCGTCCCGGGGGCCGCCGTCCCGGACTTAATGCCCATCAAATATTAATTTGCACGATGTCTGCTGGTGCTCGTGGCGGCTACTCAATAATTAACAGCTCCGAGAACCCGCTCCGCTGTTGATCCTCAGCCTTCAGACCAAACCCTTGCTCGCTGCCACCGCCGCGCCGCCCTGTCTCACTCCTTCTTCTGCCGGCCACGGCGGATGAGGGGAAACACTGTGCGGGTAGAGCCACAGTGATGACGTCACACTGTGGGGAACAGGAACAAGCTAGATACACTGTGACAACGTTAAGGTTCGTGAAGGCAGGGTAGATAAAAATCAGAAACTCATCTGTCATGTATTTATTTAATAACTAGTGTAAACCCGTGACGGTTTTTTGCGTATCGTCATGGGTCTATAATAGTTCCAGTTTTTAGAATGAAAGATTATGACAGGTTGACCTGATTTCACCAAATATAAACTTGACCTTTATTTCAGGGTGAATAAAACCCTTGAGCTTGAAGAACTCATAAACATTAATAGTAGTAGGTATTAAAAACGAAAAGGGATATAGCGCAATCGTGTAATTGCTTATATACAAACTTGACTTGTATTTGACCCTTAAAGTTCAATCTGCAAAATTTTAAAAAAAATCCTGTTTGCTTCGAAAGCATCACGTTGTTGTTTTTTATTATTATTATTATTATTTATAATTGGGATTGGTCAAACACTCTTAATGTAATCATTGGTCACGAGTACAAAATAAACAATTCACCTGTTGACACGGTGGATTCCGTGAAGTATCTGGGGGTGATAGTACAAAGCAACATGAAATGGGACATGCACATAACTTCCGTCGTAGGCAAGGCAAATTCTAAATTGCAATTCATAGGTCGTATTTTGAGGAATTGTAATGCTCAAACAAAGGAGATAGCGTATAAAACACTAGTGCGTCCGCATCTGGATTACTGTTGTGGGGTTTGGGATCCGTATCGCAAGGTTCTGATTGACTCAGTTGAGAGGGTGCAGAGGAGAGCCGCTAGATTCGTGACTTGTTGTTACAGCCCTTATGAAAGCGTCACAGAATTGATACATAGATTGGGCTGGGATAGTTTGGAAGACACACGACGTAGCTTGCGTTCGAATTTATTGGGGAATATGCGAAAAAATTTAAATTTCGAGTGCAATGAAATACTTCTTCCGCCAACCTATTTAGGTCGCAATGACCGGAGGGATAAGATTAGAGAAATAAGATGCCGTACTGATACTTATATGTATTCCTTCTTTCCTCGCACTATTCGGGATTGGAATGGGCGGGTTTAGGATTGGTGCTTAGCACCCTCTGCCACCCACAATGTTTGTGATTTCCAGAGTATGATTGTAGATGTAGGTCATAGTATATGTAACGGCCAGAGAACTTAACACACATTCCATATTATTAAACAGTTGAACAACTCCGAAGAAATGCAATGACTTATTTACAGCTTTCGTTAATAAATTAAATGATTAACTATTAATCCGAGACTTGTTACGAATCATTAGAGTAAGAACAATACCTTTTATACACTCTGATTGCATTTTTACACATCCTACTGTGTTTAGTGCATTCAACATTAAAGAGAAGTTGTTAACTGTATCCTTGTAATGATGGTAACTTGCGTTTTCGTGTAATAGCCTTTAACTGTTGTTTTCCATGTGTGTGTTTTCGTGCGGTTGGTATTATTACGCTTTACATAGAACTGAATGCTTCGCTGCAGCCTTTCACGGATTTAGAGACCAGAGCTCCGCCGACTATGTTTTTTACTACAACAGACGCGGCATGAAGCACGGTATGATGGGTTTCGTTCCGAATTATCTTCGGAAGAAACTTCCTGTCACGACGCCTATGGGCTTGGTTATAAGAAAATCTGTGGCACCGATAATTTTTAAATCTTGCATAGCAACCAGCTCATTTTTGCGTGTAGCGCTTGCATGACAAAATGCGTTACAAATCGCATTTTAACAGAGCCAGGAACAATGGACCACGAGATTGAGGAATGTTGGAAAGTTACAGCGATGCAAGAGACTCTTGTGAATAGAGCAATCTAATTTATCGTAACGAACATAACAAAATGAACAGTGACGTAATAGGAACTATTTTGATATTTCGAATTTACAAAACTATTATATTTACCAAACAATTATTCATACCTTGAAAAAGCTCTGCATATTTACTGAGAGCGACACAAACGAAAAATCATAAACTTGCTTGTTATTTCGTACTATTTTCAAAAAGTAACATAAAATTGGATATTTCAGATACCTAATTTAAGCACAAATAATATTTTGTTTTCAGATATAATTCATCCTTTGTTTTTAGGGTTCTGTAACAACTGAATGCAAAACAGAACCGTTATGGAAACATTAATGTGCCCGCATTGTAAGTGGTTACTCTCGAGACTGGCATTCGGAAGAACGAGGTTTCGAATCCCTGTTCGGCAAGCCTCATTTAGATATGCATGGTTTTCCAAAATTGTTACAAACCAATGCGCGATGGTTACTTCAAAATATCACGAGTGAATTCCTTCCGTTTCACAATCCTCAGACATCTCTCACCTCTAATGACTTGACGTCGATAAGGCGTAAAGCTCACCAAAAACACATAAAAAACGAAGTTCTGCTGCATTCGTCCATGAATTTCATACCCTCTGGCCATAACAATATCATGACGGCTGGCTGCTCCTACTTTTCACTCTTCCCTTGGACAGTTTCCTTTACAAACAAATTATCCAACTGTTAAAACATAAACTACCATCGGGCAGATACATACTTCCGAAAAGCATTTTTTAATTCCCGAAGATATTCATTACATCTACTCTTTTTTTTCAGACTCTTTACAACCAAATTTAAAGAGCATAATTTATTATGAGAAACAACACTTTCGCGGTGTATTTTTGATACGAAATTTTCGCGGGTTCTTCGACGGATTACATTATCGAAAGACAACCTTTCGACGTACAATGGACCTGACGATGGCGGCAGGGCAAGCCGCCGAAAGCTTGTCTTTCGATAATATTATCCGGCGAACATCCCGCGAAGATTTCGTAGCATAATTTATTCCCACCCTCACTTCAGTAGAAGGCTGTGCTCAATACAAATAATTCTAACTTTCTGAGTACTAGACTGATGATTTACATTTAAAGTTTTCTCCTTTCTACCGATCTTATTGTGATATCATGCTTCCTTCGTCCATCGGTTGCAATTTTACTTCTCAAATTTTTGTCACTATTACGATATCTTATATTTTTGTGCCAATTGTCTTGTTTCCGATTTCATCTAGTTCATATTACTCTACGGATATTTTATTCATAATTTTCATCAATTTTTTAAACCTTCATTTCATTTTCATCCCAGCAAATAGGATGATTGACACAGATTAAATATCTTTGGTTAAAGTAGTAATGACAGCTTTATGAGGCGAAATTTAAAGCTCTGCTGCAAGTAATGAAGTTAAACTTTATAAAGTTTTTATTTCGTTTTAGGAAAAGAAAGGTGGTATATCAGCCACACACCCTACTCATTTCCACTTGTATGTTCGAAACTGATGGGTGAGAGGTGATGCTGAGACTTGAAATTCGGGAAGATTCAGGTTTGAGTCTCCATCCGGCCATCCAGGTTTCGTTTTCCATGTTTTCCTGAAATCACTGCAGGCAAATTCCGGGATGGTTCCTTTTGAAAGTCTACGGCCCTGTTCCAGCCCGTTCCCTGTCTCCCGTTCTATCCCATCTCTAATGACCTCGACGTCGATGAGACGTAAGGCCAAACAAAACATCTCCTTGTGTATCTAAGATAGAGCCATTGCTGTTGTATACTCTGTATTCTACATCCATACTCTGCAATTCACAAATTTTGTGGGTGGCAGGGGGTGCTAAGCACCAATCCTAATACTGTGCATTCCAATCCCGGCCCGAAATGAGGAAAGAAAGAATACACAAAACCATCAGTACGGCACCTTATTTCTCTAATCTTATCCCTCCTGTCATTGCGAACTAAACAGGTTGGGGGAAGAATTATTTCATTGCATTAAATAATTTCGCATTTTCTTCAGTAAATTCAAAGAAAAACTACGTCGTCTGTCTGCCAAACAATCCCAGCCCAATATATGTATCAATTCTGTGATACATTCGTAAGGACTGTAACTAGTAGTCACGAATCAGGCGGTCCTGTTCTGTACTTTCTCTAACGTGTCAGTCAATCCCTTGCGATACGGATTCCAAACTCCACAACAGTAATCTAAATGCGGACGCACTAGTGTTTTGTATGGTATTTCCTTAGTATGAGCATTACAACTTCTCAAAATACGACCTATGAATCGTAGTCTAGAATTATCTTTGCCTACGACTTAAGAATACATATCACAACAAACTAACATAACATTTATTTAATTGCAAGTCTCTGATCCATCTCGAACCCCCGTAACGAGAAGCCAGCGCAATAGGCCCTACGTTACTGGATCCGACAAACAGAATGTTTTGTGTATTTGAAGCCTTGATCTTCCTCACGCTCGTCGAGAAAATACTACCTTCATTTTCATGGAAAACTAGGCTTAATTCTGTCCTGGCATTCTTGTGCGACGTTGTACTGAGCGTGCTGCGTGAGAGACAACGCTCTGGACACGCATTCGGGTGGACGTGGGTTCGACTCTATCCAGATCCGGTTGTTCAGCGGATTCTCAAAATGCGAATATCGGGATAGTTCCTTCAAAAATGCCATGACCAAATTCCTCTCCGTTCCTTTCTTCTAGTCCTATCCCGTCCCTTATAAACCTCGATGTCGACAAGGAGTAAAGTCATAGACTAAAAAGGTAATGATTTTTCATTGCTGCAGAGTGTATATAGTTATAAGAACACAGTAGCAAACTACGAGGCTTTGCGGCAGGCAGCTGCTAAGTGCGAGTCACTGCAAGATTCAGCGTCAGCTGTTGGTCTGATTGACAAGGGAGTTTCAATACTAATCCGGCCCTTAGCAATAATTCCGTGCGGCGACGTCAGCAAGCGTTTAGAGCTAATGGTACACGGCTGGTAGCTAGCCATCTATAGGCGTGACGGGGGTTAATTGTCGACGCCTCAAACATTCATCCTGGCAGGCCGGGTTCGCGTCGTCCCAACACCGAGTTTAGGCCCACGCCGCCGGGGCGTCTGGTGCAAAATTCAGCCGCCACACACTTCGGCCTCAACGCGTGTCACCGGACACAACAGGCCGCCCAACACCCATCGTTTACACTTCCACGCAACCAACAAGAGTTTCATATTAAACGAGACGCATTTAGTTTCTTCAGACTGTTACAATAACACTATCTTCTTTCTACGCCTAACGATTTGTCCACTTTAGCTGTAAATTGGAGACGTAAATATGTTATTAGACGCCATTAATAAATTACGTTACGCAAATTTCATGTTTTTTTTTTTTATGTGTAACTTGTTTTGGCACGTTAGGGAGAAATTTGCTAGCGTTACGTGTTACAAGTTACGCGTTACGAGTTACGCGAAACGACCTACGTGTTACGAGTTACGCGTTACAAGTCACGCGTAACTAGTTACGAGTTACGCGGTACGAGCTACGGGAGACAAATTACGCGTTATGCGTTACAAGTCACGAGTTACGCGAAACGATCTACGTGTTACGAGTTATGCGTTACGCGTTACAAGTCACGCGTAACTGGTTACGGGTTACGAGTTACGCGGTACGAGCTACGGGAGACGAGTTACGCGTTATGTGTTACAAGTCACGAGTTACGCGATACGACCTACGTGTTACGAGTTACACGTTACGGGTTACGCGTTACAAGTCACGCGTAACTGATTACGGGTTACGAGTAACGTGCTACGTGCTACGGGAGACGAGTTATCCGTTATGCGTTACAAGTCACGAGTTACTAGTTACGAGTTACGAATTACGCGTTAAGCATTACACTTTAAGTGCGCATGCGCCTCAAAGTTCTGCCCATATGCATTTAACGTTCTGCGCATGCGCACTTAAAATGTTAAAGCTTAAAATGCTGTAACACTCACTGAAATTCACGTGACGATGTCATACAAGATTTTTACATCCGGAGGAGTCGCCATTATTGTTTATTACTCGGTTTTTGTTTATTTCTGTACGTTCGATGTATATGGTTTTATTATATTCCCTGGTCACTGTTATAGCAAGAAAACAAACATGGTATCACATTTATATCGCGATACAGTGAATTTATTAATGCGTGTGCTATAAAAGCTTTCATTTTTATGCAGAAATGTTACCATTCGTCTCTACAACAGAAGGAATGAGATATTAATAATTTAAAAATTATTTGAGTTTTGAGCAAGAACTCTGCATTCAACACATCATTTTTTGCGAGCTTAGAAGCAAGTTATTAACGAATATTGTTTGTTAGAACGGTTATAAGATAATTTTATCAAGATTTTTTCCGGAATAAGATTTTGAACACAAAATACAGACTGAGGCTAGATGCAATTCTAGATAATCTAGCGAAGTATGCTTTAACTTTTTAATAATTCCGACTCATTTTCCGTGAAATCGTCAGACAGTGAACAATTAATGCAACTTACTTCACTTTGCTTGGAAACAAACTGAAATTCCATAATTCGTAGCAAAACGGAGGATGCTGTGAAAGTTACTGTTGTTGCACTAGTGGTGGCCGAGCGGTAACGATCTGGAGTCGCATTCGGGATTGCGTGGGTTCGAATTTCGAAACATCGTCAGACCGTCCAGATTTCTATTTTCCATGGTTTTCCGAAATCACTCCAGGCGAACTTCGAGGTGGTTCCCTGAAAAATGCAACGGCCGAATTCCTTCTCTTTCCCCCGTCCCCCACTCCATTGAAGCTATAATGACCTCTGTACTGACGAGAAGTAGAATCATAGGCAAAAAAAGTAAACAGCTACTTAGAACCTGTAGATACACATCGCTAACTGGAGTTGCTTCACAATCCGTGTTGTATTAATGTGGGCCAATTAAATTACCTCATATAAGCACCACTGAAGGACACGATGCCTCGTACTTATTTATATCTGATATGTGTGCGTTTTTTTTTAGATGATTACGGAATACTTTAAACAGGATGGTGGATAAGCCAGGTCCGGAATTTGAACCTTCTCAGTGTAGTGGCGCGTTAACGCGCACAGACAAGTTGGTGGACAACTCTGAGGACGAATTAACACAAGCGACAAATAAATCTTTTCTGACTGCTTAAATGGTTATTATGTAAACTTTTGGCGAAGGTGGTTTGGTTTCATTTTGTTTCTGCAGCTTTTGAGGCAGGATGTAGGGATAGTTTCATAATTCATCTAAGTAGTTTAAAATCTGAAACAGGATGGCCGATACATAGAGACCGAAAATGCTCCGGTGGCAATTTCCCTACACATCCATTTACCAATTTCTCATTAATTTTTATCTTTAATTCTTTCAGTGCATTTTTACAATCTACTATTGCCATTTACGAATTTTAATTTTATATACTCGCTTCCGAGTGTAAAGCAGTTGACATAGGAATGAATCTTTCAAAAACAAAAATTTTGCCTAACAAATGGGCCACACAGGGTAGTGTACAACTAGATAATGAATCTTTAGAAAATGTCAGTGAGTACATTTATCTTGGCCAGCTTGTAAACATGAGAGGTGATGTAAGACCCGAAATTTTCCGTCGCATCTAACTGGGATTGTAAGCTTTTGAGAGGCATTTTATTATACTGAAATCTAAAATGCTCACCAATCTAAAACAAATAGTCCACGACCAGTGCAACCTTCCTGTGCTGACATACGACTGCGAGACCTGGACTGTAAATGAATTTACAAAATTTAAAATAAGGACTGCCCAATGAGCTAAGTCAATGCTAGGCTTAGCTAGAAAAGACAAGAAAAGAACAACTGACATTAGGTCAGTTACAAAGGTCACAGACATCTTAGAGAACACAGCATCCTTGAAGTGGTAATGGGTCGGCCATATTGCATGGAGAAAAGACCAGAGGTGGACAAAAACAGTATTAGAATGGAGCCCAAGAGATCACCCCAGACCGAGAGAAAGACCACCGGACCGATGGATTGAACATACGCAGGGTTGTCGGAGTTAACTTGCCCAAGATCGTGCGACCTGGAGTAAACTGCTGAAGTGATATCTGGAATCATGACTTTAAGAGGCCAAATCAGAAAATGATTGAACTGGCTGATAATAATGAATAATACTTCCAGCACTTCCATAGGTAACTTATTCCAATACCTGAGTCGTTTATCTACAATTGAAAATTTTCGCACTTTCTTATACGTGAAATAGAGTAGCAGCTTGTGGTTATGACTATATCTTCGATTCCATTCACTGCTCCTAAATCTGCTACCTGTATAGTTCCAAGCGTCATCACCAACGTACGCCTAGTACACACCCAACACTCTCTTCACCCTGCTAATGTCTGTCAATGAATCCCAGTCCAACTGTTTTATCATTGATATCTTCAAAAATCATAATGCAAGATCATTAGAGATTTCTTGTTGGTATGTCGATCTAGTGGCGATATAGCTCTATCGAGTACTCCAGCTGTCCTAGCAGCCAATCCTCCACGCTTTAATAAATGACCTGCTCTGGGGACAGACACTAGGTTATCCCATCACCGCGGCCATATTTCAGATGTCCCACCTGCCGACGCGACGCCCGCGGCGGCTGAACAAACAGTAGACAGACGCCGACACTCGCGGCGGAAAGACGGACAGCCGCTCCTGAACAAACATCGTTACAAGCTGCAGCTTTCTTCAGCTCTGGCGCTACACCGCACAGCTCCCAACACGGCAGCTAATGTGACATAAACTAATGACGGAAATCTGTCTCGTAACTAGGAGGGAAATATTCCAGAAACTGCTCTCAAAATTGTGATTGCACCATGGAATAGTGGTTTTCTGTGATAACTGTACAGTAGAACTGACACAGCTTTTTAATTTTATAAAATTTTGATTCCGAAATTTCAGTGACGCTCCAAGGGGAGTGATTTTTAAGTCTTGAGTCCTGTATTCTGTAGGACGAGACGTAATGTTCATCCGTTATATTAATAATTATAAATTAAAATAATGTATTTACTTATTTCTATTACGAATTATAAATGTACAATACTAAACCTTGCTTATGAGTATATCTGAAGACAGGGAGTAAAGGATCGATTTTGAGTCAAGGAAAAGGAATAATCAGGGACTCAAGGAAAAGGAATAATTAGGAAGGCGAGAACGGAGAAAACAACAGAAAGCCTAGGACGGAGTGAGAATACGGCGACATCCTGGATAAAACTGCAGAAATTATAAAGTAATTAGTTGAATTGTAAATAGAAACATAAATTTACGAAGGCGGTCGCAAATAAGCCACATAAAAGTGAAAGCTGTAATTTTTTGTTATTAAATATGAAAAAAATATATTTTTTATATTAAATTTTTTTTTATTTGCACTTGTGGTTACATGACCATACAGCCAGTACAAAGTTTCATTTTAAAAAAAAAAATTATGTTTACTTTGGACTGTAATAAACGTCACACAACACTACTTTCAGATCATAGAGCGGAATATTTAGTTATTTAAAATTTAAAAAAATCTAGATATTGAAAAAAAGAAATTTTAAAATACACACTTCGAGTTTTTGTAAATTATTGTCTGCGGGCTCGACATTGTGGCCTATCTCCAAAAATAGTTGGGCAGTCTGGCCTTAGAGTTTTCGGCAAAGTTATAGTTTAGCCATTCTCGTATTTCTAATCACTGATCTCGTATTTTTTATTTATTTACTTTGTCGTCGTAGTGAAAATATCTGCTTAGTTAATTATTGCAGTTTCTTCAAAAGTTTTACTAAATATACTATGAGAAATTAAGAAACGCAATTTCCGTTCCACATCATCCAGCTTCACCAAAAAACAATGAACTTATATGAATTAATTCCCTTTTTTATTATAATGTTGTAGCATCCTTAATCATCTGAATATGTACAGGTTCTTTTCCACAGACTTAAAATTCAAAGCGAACACGACACGGTCGTCACCAAGCTTGTCTAGTCTTGATCTATCTTCTTCTGTTTTATATAAACATTTCCTTAGCTACCCATTCACAGAGTAATTATTATAGTAGTCTGTTATACCACAGCCCCCCTCAAGTTTGCCATATATATTTGTAGTAACAAATATTATGGTAAACTTTTATCAATAATTTTTTTTCACAATTATAACACCATTTCTCTGTCCTGTCACGGTCGCCATCTCGTATTTCTAATCACTGATCTCGTATTTTTTATTTATTTACTTTGCCGTCGAAGCAAACATATCTGCTTAATTATGTATTGTAGTTTCTTCTAAAGTTTTATTTCCTTTGCTATAAGAAAATAAGAAACACAATTTCGTTCCACATCATCCAGCTTCGCCAAAAAAACAATGAACTTATATGATTTAATTCCCTTTTTTATTATAATGTTGTAACATCCTTAATCATCTGAATATGTACAGGTTCTTTTCCACAGACTTAAATTTCAAAGCGAACACGACACGGTCTTCACCAAGCTTGTCTAGTCTTGATCTATCTTCTTCTGTTTTATATAAACGTTTCCTTAGCTACCCATTCACAGAGTAATTATTATAGTACGGTCTGTTATACCACACCTTGTCCAGTATTTATTAACAGACGTACACGTTCTACGCTTAATTGCGTCATATATTATGAGGTTTATCTGATATATGTTTTTAAAGCGGTGTTGACACAGTTAACTTGGTCTCTTCTGACAGTCCCTATATCTTTTTTTTTTTTTTTTTGCTGTCTTCAGTCCTTCGACTGGTTTGATGCAATCCTCCATTCTTTCCTATATCAGCAGACAATTAAATATATGAACCATGAGCCTAGAATACAGATAGAAGATGTGAACACTGGATTAAATCACATACTGCTTTGATCACAAATGGCCTACTATATTGCTATCGAATGTTCTCAATAAAAAAATTGATTTTGCCTGCACAGTTCATTAAGTTGTACTACCTTGGCTACTGGAGCTGTAAAGTAACAGAAGTAGTTAAATTAATGAATAATTAACTAATTCAACAGATATATAAAAATTATAAAATACCTGTTTATTAAGAAAAATATGTTTTCACAACAGAATAGAACGGTTTCATTAATCTCCACAATACAGAATTTTATTATTTGAAATTTAATACCTAAAATATTTATTTGGCGTGCTTTATTTACACATTGCATAAAAACTGTTAAACATGCTTTGTCATATTCTAGATAGGCTTTTTCCCCCCCCTTTTAGATTGTAGCTCAGGTTTCCTATTTCACCGAGTGCAGAATTAAAAGTGTAATTTCTAATGATGATTAGAAATACTCTGTAAATATAGAGATATAATGAAAAATAACGATAGTGCTATTAGGAAGTATTAAATGTTAAAAAAGTTTATTTTATTTTTTACTTCTCCTTTCTGCTTCATCTTTTCTATTTAGGCGATATCTTTCTGTTATCAGGGAAACATATTTAGCTTACTTTGTAATGATATACCATAAACGAGACAATTTTGTAAAATGTATCATGAACTTTATTTTAAGATTATATTTAAGTGTCTTTTTTTAAATTGAGATTAAATTAATAAACAATTTGAGTAAGGAAAACCAATCGCGCGAAAAAACAGTTTTATTTTTTCGTTAATTTTATAAGTACTAGATTCGGCATTGTTGGAAGGCTTGAGAATAAGTATGAAATTGTCAAAAGTGATACCTATCAAACGGTGCTATCTGAAATACCACATATTCCTTCTTGCCGATTCAAATAATAGAATGTGACGACGAAAGATAACAATAAAGGAAAATTCCATATTTTAAGAAGAAATTTTCTGCATTTAACTTTCAAATATAGATTAAAGGAGTCCACAAACATCATGCTGATGATCCAAAACATAATCAATAGAAGTTTTGAAATATACTGTGCAGTGAATACCACTAAAATAACGGTCCACTTTTTTCGTAATTTTAATGCGCTTTCAGATGAGGCCGTACGTCCATAAAAAAAAAGTGTTTTCTGCCTCAACTGTCGGAATAAATGTCCAAACAACATTAAAGACGATTTATATCGTGGTACCAGGTTACAAGACCAACTAAAGATAAGTTTTATTTCAATACTAGAATAAATAATTGGCAACACACGAGAGCGGTTTAATTGAGTACAAAAAATTGCAAAACACCTGAAGTTATCAGTATATTGAAAGACAACATATAAATTAAAATAATGTTTTTCAAAAATTAGTTCAGTTAATTCTGGACTGCTTACTGGTAATTAATCCTTTATGACTGTCCTCTACGGTGAAAAATCGCGAATTAAACAATATGTTGTATGACGGGATTGCACTCCATATCTTTACAATTCAAATTGTGTTTGCGCGCAGCTCAAAGCTTTGATACTAACACATAGCACTACATTCGAGTTTCCATTACATAAGATGGGACATTAAATTTGTTAAGAAACTTGTGAAGGTAAGAAAAAAAAAAAAAAAAAAAAAAAAAAAAACAACAGTATTTGTAATTGCGCTGAGGTCATCAGAATAGGGTGGGGGAAGGGTGACTAGGGGTAAGGTGGGGGGAGTTAACTCGCTCACGGCTTTTTTAAGGAACATCCGGAGTGATTTAAGGAAACAATAGAAAACCAAAACCTGAATGGCCGGATGGGGATTCGAACCCGTGTTCTCTCGGATTCCATTTTACCATTTTGTATGCGAAACCTTAAAGAGTTCAAAGAAATTGTAACAATACTAAAAATCTTACATTTAAGACAATTATAAGTTTTTATAAAAGGCTAAGATTGGTCATTGTGTCCGCAAAGCTGACTTCACGCTCCCGGCCTTAGTTGGCGGGCTGCAACGACCAAAGATGATACTACCAACTCGAGGTTATGCGCGTTATTTAATAACTGTTCTATTTAATTAAGCATCGGTGAAAAAATGAATTGCCAAACAACTGAAAAAGAAGTATGTATTTCGTTTAAATTGATATATTATTTAGTAGTTGATTTTTGTTTATTTATATTCGTTCGCTGTAGATGTTTTTGTAAAATTCTTTTCACACATAAAGGCTTTAATTTTCGAACAGCAATGTTAGCGGAAGCTTTGATCAGATTGAAATTTAGCATGGGACGGAATGATTACTGGTTTTGGTGTTACAGAAAATGGCATGAGTAATTTAAATTAAAAAAAATAATAATGTTACTAAAAACATTATTTCATACGGATTAAAGTTGTTCCTCGTGATCGCGAATTATGCGGCCTGTACCAGGATTGATAGTAATATTACACAGCATACGTTCACTGACGTAATATTACTGACGTTTAATTCAGACGGATGTAAGTAGTTCCATCTGTTTTGCAATGTAAACTACAATCAGAGTACGTACAACATTGCAAATAATGGTTATTGTCGTTGGTAAATAACAGTTGAAATTAGTTAAGTAAATGGTAAGAAATGATTTGTCAGAAAACTCCGTTCAAAACGTCATTTTTGACGTGCTTAAAGGCTAGTAAAGAGAAAAAGCAGGGGAAACATCGAAATAACAGTATTGGTAGATGGAATAACTTTTTTGCTGTCAATGCGAAGATTCGACGAAGAAGTAGTACAAGAATCTTCTGAGATTAATTAAAGCATATCTTCAGGGTACGGATTGTATTCAGAAACCAAGTGTGGTGGGTGAGTGGTTAACGCTGGGGCCTCGCATTCGGGAGGACGTGGGTTCGAAACATCGTCCGGTCATCCCGATTTTAATTTTCCATAATTTTCCCCAAATCACTCCAGGCGAATGCTGGGAGGCTTCCTACAAAAGGCCCAGGCCGAATTCCTTCCCATTCCTTCTCCTTCATCCTTTCCCGCCTCTAATGACTTCGACGTCGACGAGGCGTAAAGCCATAATAATAATAATAATAATAATATATTCGGAACTGTGTATAATTTTTACAACACTTTCTGCTAGCTCTGTGGGATGTATTACGATGCTATATTTGGTTTACCGGGCAGAAGAAAACTCGTATGAGGCGTCAGTACGCAGGTCTAGTGCGCCGCGCGTAGCTTCGGCGGCGCGCCGAGAGATGGCGTGAGCGAGCCCGGCGGCAGCGCCGGGGGCAGCAGGCGTAGCGGCTGCCGCCGACGCCGATGACCGGCGTCCGAGATGGCCGACCGGACGCACGGACCTTAGGTATCGATCTCAAGGAGCAGGAAGACCGCACTGCACTCTGTGACGACACTGCACCTACACGCAACCGAGACAACCTCTGCCGAGCCAACCTCTGTCTCCACCACAGACGAAACAGTGTGAAAACAGTCTCAACAAACAGGAAAAACCATATACATTATTTCTGAAAGGTGTTTTTTTTTGTGATGAGAAACCTTTCTCCTTTCATACTTAACCAGAATTAAGCTCTCTCCTTTGGTTACATCATTAATTAATTAATAAACTTTTCGAAATTCGGCCTGTAAATGGCAAAATTATGACACGGGTATGTAATAGTTGAGGGTCAAGCTGTTAGGCTTCACTCGTGTAGATAAAGAGTTATCGCAGTACCCCTAGATAGCAGCACCACAAATCACAGAGATTTTGGTAAACTGTAATTGTTTACTCGAGTAAGGAGCTTTTCGGATACTTTCGTTTCTGTTATTGAAACATTTAATTATTTTTAATTGTTTTGTAACACGTTTTAAGTGTTTTACTATATGCTTATTTCAGTTGACAAATAATCAATTGCTACAAATGAGTTGCTATTCATGGTGAATCATTCTCGACATTTTCGCACGGACAACATATTAGAAAAAGTATTTTGAAAAAATAATTACATTATTTTAGAATACAATTTGTTGCGTGTTTGTCGAGCGTACAGTTTAACTGTTAGTGATCCTGAATTACATCGCGTAAACAATTACCGAGTCCACTGGGTAAAGAGTAACGCTGTGGCATAGCTTTCGGGAGGACGTCGGTTCGAATCCCGAACATCCAAATTCCGATAATCTATGGTTTCCCAAAAATGCTCCTGGTGAATGCGGAGATGATTCCTTGAAAGGTCCATGGCCGAATTCCTTCCCGTTCATTGTTCTTCATCCTCTGCCGCACCTAATGACGCCGATGTCGACGAGGCGTAAAACATGAAAGCATATAGAATTTCACCACTTCTCAATCATAGCAGATTACGTATCTTTTTCTAAGATTATCTAAGTATGTATTAATTTTCAACTCTATAGCCCAAACCAAAAAATCTTATTTTTATTAATAGTAATTAATTGCAGTAGAGTATTAGCCTGGCTGCTAATTGTAAACACTCTTATTTTTTATGTCTCTGATATTTCCTCAAATTCTTTTAATTGTTAAGGTAAAATGCTTAACATATCAGTAATATACCTATTTCATTCATGGGCTCCTTGTAAAAAATAAATATTCTGACTGTCTTATGCCCAAAATCGAGTGACAGTTTGCGGGTCTCTCTTCTCTCCCAGGTACTGTTTCCAATTCTTCTTTCAGTATCCCTTACTACCTGATAGCCTTACACACTCTAATTTCTATATTCACTTGCCTCTTGTCTTGCAGTGACTTCCAATCAAACTGCTTTATCATAGGGTTATTATTTACAGATCTAGCTGCTATCTTCCGCAACCCCTCCAACTTTTGTATTTGAGTTCAATACTGCCCGACAATATTCAAGCTCTTCCCCCTCCTTTATTACTGTTTCCAATAAATGTTAAAACCTCTACCTACCTACAATATCTCCCGCTTAATTGACCTCATTATCGAATGATACTCCAGTATATTTTTGGCTTATGCCTTCAGCTAGCAATACCTTCTTTTATGGAATGGAAGGTACTATACATTTCAAACAGTGCAAGGTAATATTTATGCTGCAGAGGATTTTTTTTCTCTCTGATCATTTGTGACCAATCCATCATTCTGTGATCTGAATCAGACTGTTGGAGAGAGTGGAACGTTTCGTTTTTTAGTCAAACCACGCTTTAAATCACTCAATGTGTCACATTTATCTTATACATTCCCAATTAACATTTGTGCTGGAGCCCATATATTGTAAAAACCTCTGAATAAAATTATTGCGTAAATTTATGAACATACTGCCTGTTGCTATTATTTTCCAATGCAAATAATATCATCATATTTTTAATCATAATGTTCTGTTTTTAAAATTAACTTTAACGTATATATTTTTTTTATTGTGACTTCATATTTCTGGATTTAATCAGTATTAGGAAACCGTGCTTGTTTTTGGTGTGGTTTTGTGTCTGAAAGCAAATGTTACAGCATTATTACAAAAGAAATTTCTTTTTCTATGTCTATAGCTACAAGTTTTTTTATATTACATTATTTATTTTACGTCCGTTAGGTAATATGTGGGATATTACTACTACTAAAAAGGTATAATACAAGTCCAAAATGATACTTGATAAATAATTATATTGTCAACCATAATTCTGACTGCGTTCCATCGTAACGTTTATAATGTTACTATGCATTTGTACTGCAATTTTCTACAAATACAGTCAACTTGCGACAGAAGTCATAAAATTAACTCACTGTTACGTTAATAACATATTTTAAGCACTTTTGAGCAAGATACATATAAATAGAAATAAAGCTGGGCAGTTTAATGATTACATTTTATGCTTTAAAAAAATACAGCTATCTGACATGTTTTTCCAAATTTAATTGAACGTTTAAATGCATACTAATTCTTATTTCAGGTTTTTTAAGTAACTTGAACACGCATATTATAAATTCACGTATAATACTCTATGATGTATGAGTTATCTTTGATCAATATCTGAATTTCGTAAAATCAGTGCAACAAAAAGTGAAATGATCATACAAAAAATAAAACGACTTTATTTTTAAACATACCAGAAAACTTTATAAAATATATAAAAGAATATTGGGAACACCGGTAATTTCGGATTTGCAATGGGTGGCTGCAAATTTAACTTAATATAAAGAGTATCACAATGTACGCAGTTGTGAAAAACAGCTATTACTTCTTTTATTGAGAGGTAAAACAACGTGAACATGACAGAATACATTCGCGTGTTTCCGAAGAAAATAGTGCAATGTTGATAAAATCTTTAGAAGTATTGAAGCTTAAACAGTTAAATGTGGAATTCAGTAATTGGGATGTGAAATTCCGATGTAATCTTAAACCACTTAACAAAATACTTGCGTTTGTTCTTAACACGAAAGTCACATAATTTATAAGTATTCCCAGACGTGTGTACCATGCCCATTTGTGACAATCAGACATCTTTTAGAGGACAATAGACATTTATATTGATTTCACCTACTGTAAAAAGTCGTTATCATTAGATACTACACGTTTAATTGTAAAACATTTAAAAAGCTAATATTTAAAATAATTGGCTTTGTCAATCTTCCTTATTTTACTGAAAACAATATTAGCAGTTATAATGTGATCATCGTTGGCTTAATAAACAGTAATGAATCTACAAACTCGTGAAAAAAGCCTCGCACTTGTATCCCTATAAAAAAAAATAAAAAAATAAAAACGCGTTGTAATAAATATAATTCTATAAATGAATGCAATTTTTCACGGCGTTGTTTATTTAAAAACGTTTCTCGGGAAACAAACCAAGTAATATTATTATTGATGCACAATATAATCAACAATAATAATACTCGGTTTGTTTCCCGAGAAACGTTTTTAAATATAATCCTGACTTTTGAAGCGTCTGACCTTGTGATTGTTTTCTTATCATTTGGAAAGGCACGGTTGGTGGTGTGAGGTTAATGCGAGGTAAGAGAATAGTTTTATCGGAGTGAATTAATATAGCACTGATGATGTGCTCGTCTAAGAGCGTTATCACTAATCTTTCACCATTAATTAATCCCTGATTAGGATTAATATTTCTATTTAACACAATAATAGCATATTTCTTTAAAAGCAATTGGTGAGGTGGTAAAAAGACAATTTCCGAAATTTCTCTAGCGATTTGAATGAAATTTCATATGTAGATAACGATTGGCTTTTCAAGTATGTAATACGAGTTTACAAAAAAAAGAGCATTTCTTGGAATTGGTATCTCGGAAACGGCTCTGACCTCATCTCATTTCAAATTAGGTCATAATTTTTTTTTTTTTTTTTTAACTGCTCAACGTCTCCTATAACAACTAGTTCTTTTGACACTCTACTCTAGGTACGCAAAGGAAATTGCGCCGTATTTGATGAAATTATATACCGCCTCCTTGGATCAAGGAAAAATACCAGCCGAATGGAAGACCGCCATCGTAAGTCCAGTGTTCAAAAGTGGGAATGTTAATGATCCTCAAAATTATAGGCCGATCTCGTTAACCTCAATATTTTGCAGGATTTTAGAACACATCATCTATTCAAATGTCATGCGGTTTTTGGATGAAGATGAGCTTTTAAACCCAAATCAACATGGATTCAGAAAAAACCGATGCTGCGAAACACAACTTGCCCTCTTAATTCACGACTTGAGCCGTATTATAGATGAGCAATCCCAGGTTGATTTAGTTTTATTAGACTTCAAAAAAGCTTTCGACACTATGCCTCACAGTAGGTTACTTAGGAAACTTCGCGGTTACGGTATATCTAGACAAATATGTGATTGGGTTGCAGACTTTTTGAAGGACAGAACACAGTGTGTAGTTCTCGACGGTGAGCGTTCATCACTTGCCGAAGTGAGGTCCGGGGTTCCCCAAGGAAGCGTGATAGGGCCTCTGTTGTTTCTCATATACATTAATGATTTGTGCGATATAATAAGGGGAATGAAAAGATTATTTGCCGATGATGCTATTATTTATCGTGAAATCACAACCCAGGACGACTGCGCTTTGTTACAAGACGATATTATGAAAATAATTGCGTGGTGTAAAGATTGGCAGTTGGAGTTAAACGCTAAAAAGTGCCAAGTCATGCGTGTAAGTAAAAAGGTGAAACCATTTAGCTTTGAATATACAATTAATGGCACTGTCCTTAGAACGGTAGATTCCGCTAAATACCTAGGGGTAACAATTCGTAATAATTTGTCGTGGAATGAGCATATCGAGAATGTAATTGGGAAAGCAAATCGTATGCTTCGATTTCTAGGTCGTAATTTAAAACAATGCACTCCGGAAGTTAAATCGATTGCGTACAAGTCACTAGTGAGGCGTCACTTGGAATATTGTTGCTCTGTATGGGGTCCCCATCAAAAGGGATTAATGGAGGCATTAGAGATGGTCCAAAGAAGAGCCGCCCGATTCGTGACAGGTATATATAGTTGGAGGGAAAGCGTAAGTGCCATGTTGAAGGAGTTAGATTGGGAAGACCTGGAGCACCGAAGGCGTTGCTCTCGACGGAAGCTAATTGAAAAATTCTCGACTGATGTATTTCGGAATGACAGCAAACAAATATTGCTACCAGCAACATTCATATCTCGGAATGACCGCGAAAATAAGATAAGAGAAATCAGGGCCAGAACTGATTCATTTCTGTACTCATTTTTTCCACGAGCGATTAGGGAATGGAATAGAATGGATTTACCGGGCGAGTAAACACAAAATCGGACAGGAGTAGCTTCCGATAAAGCACTCCGGCCATCCTGATCTGGGTTTTCCATGGTTTCCCTAGATCGCTCCAGGCGAATGCTGGGATGGTTCCTCCCAATAGCCCATGGGCGCCACCTTCCATATCCCGTATATCCCTTCCAAACCATTACCTTTCCTGATAGGTGCAATGCACCCTCCGCCAAACACTTTTAGTGAATCGCGGAGTAATAGTAATAGTAGTAATAGTAGTAGGATGGGGGGCAAGGAATGGGAAGGAATTCGGCCATGGTCTTTTGAAGGAAGCATCCCGGCATTCATCTGGAGTGATTTGGGGAAACCATGGAAAATCCAAATCTGGATGCCCGGACGGGGATTCGAACCGCCGTCCTCGCGAATGCGAGGCCACAACGCTAGCCGTTACACCACCAAGCTCGGTTTGGTCATAAAACATGTACACATTTATTAAAATACACGTCTATAGAAACTTAATACTATGTTCCAAAATCAAATAATAAAATTATTTTACTTTTCATTCTGTGTGGTGTGGTGACACATTTTTCCCCACTGTGTAACAGAAGTTTGTTTGTTTGTCCTCAGTTAAATGTAAAAAGTCCTTATAGGTTTAATTTGGAACTTCTTTTTTATCTTTATACATGAATGAGCTGAATGTCGCAATGTTTCCAGCATATCATACACATGAACGACAAATTACATTGATTTAGCTGTTCCTTACTTCACAGACTTAAGAGCACTGGATTATTCAATCTGAATCTTGTCTAGTTCACCAAAGCCAATGGAATACCAACATCTCGGTTTTAACCATATATCATACTCCCAGAATTATTGTATCGCTGTGCAAAAATTGTCTGTATTCAATTTAAAGTGATCTGAAAAAGTTTTTTTTATCTTTCTTTACAGTTCATCCTTCGATTGTTTTTGTTTTCATCATAATCAACATTCTACAGCTCCAGTCTGCCGGGTTCTGGTCATAAGCACTCTCCATTTTTTCCTGTCCATTAATAATCCTCCAATCCAATCCTTTGTCTTTCAGATCCTACTTGATTTGGGCTTTATATTTTTTTCAGGCCTCCTCACACGTCTTTTTCCTTTGATTTCCGTATCGAAGTAGGCCTTTATTTTTCTTTCATCCTTTGCACATGTCTATGCCAGCCCACGTGAGACCACTGTAAGGATTTTTCCGCACTAATGCGGCTTCTATACGACTGATTTCATTCCTTAGCTTTTCCTCTCAAACATGGTACTCACAAACTTCATTTCAAATTCTTGAAGTTTGCTGCTTTCTCTTCCAGATAAGTGCACAAGTTAATACGGGATATAGTAGGTTTTAAATAGTGTATGTTTGCATTTGTATGGACAATGTTGTCTCGTAATAGTTTTCTGACTTTATTTTAAAAGACTGCTGAATTACTGGTTCTGTTTGTTATCTCAGTTACTTTGTTGTCTTTACTCAGATTACTGCCAAGATATATTAACTGGTCTACATTTTGGAGTTGTTGATTGCTTAGGTAAATATTTACTTTAGAAGTCCGAATACCTGTTGCCATGACCACAGAATAGGGAGCGTGCACAAACCACGTGGCTCGGTTCAGGGGGGGGGGGGGGGGAGTGGTTGGTTGGAAGGCTACGCTGGGCTACGTAGGGGGGGGGGGGGTTCCGAACCAGGCCACGTAGCTTTCCTTTCATAACATTTTTCACACTTAAAATGAGGAACAGAACACACAACAGCATGTGAATATTTATTTCTCTCAGTTAATTATCTGCTTATATAATTTACAATCGTATGAAAAGAGAAAACAGTACAAAATGTCTTCTGGAATCAAAAGGGAAAAAAGCTACGTGCTACGTGGGCGTAGAGGCAAAAGCCACGTAGAGCTACGTAGGGGGGGGGGGGCGGGGAGGGGGTTCGCAGTAGGCCATAATGGAGCTACATGGTTTATGCATGCTCCCATAACGCTGGCTATTTTCAGTAGATATTCCTCAAACAGCTTGTTCCAAAGTCTCCTGCACCTCTTCTGCAATTTCATCCGAAATCATGACATCATCAGCAGAGACTGGAGGTTTTGTTTCCTTATCATGGCACTGCAGAGGTAGACAGAGATTAGAATATATGAAGCAGATAATTGAGGACGTGGATTGTAAGGGGTATGTAGAAATGAAGAGGTTAGCACAGGATAGGAAGGGATGGAGGATTGCATCAAACCAGTCTAAAGACTGATGACAGCAAAAAAAAATCATGGACCTGTTTGAATTACATCAGGGATCTCATCCATCACAGCAATTAAAAGCAGTGGTCACCGAAAACTGCCCTGTTGTACTCTTCCTCTTGTCTCAAACCGTCTGCTCTCTCAATTCCGTATTCATACACACGTTTTCATACATTCATACAACGTTAAATCTTGCTGTTTAATGATTCTGATACCTTTCTTCTGTCAGTGAAATATTAGCCAACCCCAAGTGCGTTGCGATTTCACCAACCAACCAATCTCTTCTTTTTGTAATATTACTCTACGTACTTCTTAACGAGCGTGGTGGGTGAGCGGTTAACGCTCTGCCCTCGCATTCGGGAGGACACGGGTTCGAATCCCCGTCCGCGCATCCATATTCGGGTTTTTCATGGTTTCCCCAAATCACTCCAGACGAATGCCGGGATGCTTCCTCCAAAAATGCCATTGCCAAATTCCTTGACGTTCCTTGCCCCAGTCCTTTCCCACCTCAAATGACCTTGATGTCGAAGAGGTGTAAAGCTATAAGGAAAAAAAACGTACTTCTTCCTCATCTATCATTATAAAACACTAGCTGATACCCGCGACTTCGTATGCGTGGATTAAGAATTTCTTTGCCAGAATTGAATATAGAAAGTTGTTGGTAATGAAGGATCAGTCCCAAACAAAACCGATTCGGCATAATATGACAGGAAAGCTATCACTATATCATTCTATAGTCAAACCTGTCTCTTGAAGAGAATCAATTTCCAACATATTTCTGTTACCATTCGATAATTTCTCAAAATTTCATGACTACAACTGTTAATCATACCGGAAAAAAAACGTCCTGTGCCCTTCCTACAGATTTTCTTGTCAAAGTCCATCAATATTGATATAGCCATTTAGTAGTCAAAACGTACGAAAAATACATAGACTTACTTTCGTATCTATAATATTATTACTGCAGATCAAACAAACACACTGCCTGCGAACAACCCCTGAGGGATCATTACAACATAAAAAAGTGTACACCTACAGCAGTGCAAGACTATCTACGATTTTCCTCCCCCCTGAATTTGTGATATCTACAGTTTAACATTCAATCCGAATAACCGATGGTCCAGGCGTCACTCTTACGATCAAAAACAATTTTTAAAAATCTTTGCCTGCACGGAGAATTGAACCGGAGACCATAATACAAGCAGCAGTAAGCAAGCGCTTTAAGCACTGACCTACCAGACCGCTATATGGAAAGCAGTACAGAGACCTACACATCCTACGCGTCTGTCTATCATCGTTCAGTAATTTTTCAAAATTATAAGACAACATGTATTATTTATACTAAAACATTTTCAACCAAATATAGACAATACTTTTCTCCTTGTTTCAAAGGATAAGTGTGCAAACTTTCATCGAAATCGGATGAAAACTGTGGATTTGTATAAAGAACAAACAAATATACATTCATCTTTATATATATAGATTTTCATTTTCTGTTTACCTTTCAGCATGTATTTCCTAACAGCTAGTTAATGGAACCAACCTAACCAATTCTCTTCTCGTGTTGACTACGTACTGAGGATGTGACATATGTCTCTTGCTAGCCAGTGAATAAGACGGCTTTTCAAGTCGTCGCTTAAAGGTTTCATTCTGCTTGTCACTCGGGGTTGTTTTAGAGATAGCGCGTTGATCGTACCCGCCGAGCTGTTTAGTGACGCTTGCTCTGTTGACTGGGCGGCGATGAGGTGTCGAAAGGTGATTCCTGTGAGAAACAGATGGCGCCGCTCTGGTGGGCCCCCCGCTCACTAATGGCGCCGTCTGGTATCAGCGTTCCACGATCAGCTCTATCCTCGACCCTACCTGCACTCTGATAGCGTCACACGCGCTCATTGAGGCGGCTGGCTCTCTGCTGAATGGGCGACCGTCTGGATCAACCTGCCTTCACACCATCGATGCAATTCAACTGATATTGGCTCGTATGTATTTTCGAGATTGGTGGAGTGATGGACGAGATGTGCACGAAAAATAACGGGAATTTTTATTTCTTCTAAATTTTTTATATAGCCGCTACATCCATGTTATCCCCTACAAAATAGTCCCTATTAGATATTATACATCTATGCCAGCACTTCTTCCAATCCTCTAATCTGGAACCTGATCTTTGGAATATCTTTGAGCTCTTTCAACGATACACATTTAATCTCTTCTATGCTTGTAAAGCGACGACCCTTCAAAGTTCTTTTTACTTTTGGGAACATGTCTGGCGAATATGGTGGCTGGGGCATCATTACAGAGTTGTTTTTTTTGTCAAAAATTTACCAATGAGCAACAATATACGAGCAGGTGCATTGCCGTGATGTAACAGCCATGAATTTTTATTTTGCTACAAATCGTGGCGTTTTTTTTCTTACTGTTTCACACAAACGGCGTTGATCTTGAAGGTAGTATTCCTTACTGATTGTTCGAATTTGTGACAAAAATTTTATACAAATGAAAAACAGCCGACTGCATCAAAACACCTGTTTCCTTTCCACTGCTGATAGGGGACTAATCATAAAATATAGCTGAAAATGTATAGATACTTTTAACACATGTTTGCCATCGTAACAATGAAAAAATCGTGCCAATGGGAATCGTGAAATTTCAAAATTCTCATTACTTTTTGAACACACCTCGTATACATGTGAAGTCATCTAGAAAGTAGTCTGAGATAACTACTTTTGGGTTTGGTTGATTTTAACTTATTGACCATACTGTACTGGGCGACATACTGCTAAGTTTTTTGCACTGATTCGAGTTATTTATGATTTCAGCTCACATAATACGTCATTTAGGAATATCAAAGGAAAATTGAAAAGGTTCACAATATTTATTTGACAAAAGTACCGAAATAATTCACATGTATTTTTTTTTTAAATTTGTCTTGCAGTAACAAAGACAGTTAGATAGTAGAGTTGAATTATTAGTTCCGCTAGCGCTTCAGTGAAAAGCATTATTTAACTCATTGGACGGGTGGAAAATTATTGCAAATTGTCTTTGACTGGTGGGTACAGATTTACCGCACTGTCCGCGAACCCGCCATGTGTCGCCACAACACAGCACGTCCAAGGTGATGGCAGACGACCGGCCTCGTCAGAAGTTCCGGTCACCTCAGCAGTTTGATCAGAGCAGATGTCCCTAGTCTCGTAGTCAAAAGAGTTCTCCTTGCTTGCTGCCCATCCAGCAACCAACAAAACCCATCTTCGACTATAAGGGCCTGTAACATTACAGTTACCTTCCGCCGGCTACGAAGTAGTGTCTCTGGAGCGGAGAGATACATTTTTTTCTAAGTCAGTCGTATGCGAATTGTCGCAGAGCGCGGCTCTTGGAGCGCGGCTCACCTAGTGAAGGCATTGTCCTATATACTTACTGTATGATTTAGTCTCGTATGTGTAACTGTGTTTAAGGAGAACTGTATGTCGTCGATAGGAACTGTGATTATAAAAATGAAGTTTGAACAGTATTTAAATGAACAGTGAACGTCAAGTTGTGATAGTGGATGATATAGCTGGAAGGAGATATGAATTATAATTTCCCTTTTGTCACAAGAACTCTGTAATCTTTCGCATACGAAGTTTCGATTAGCCTTTTACTTTGAAATTTGATGGTGGCCAAACCGTTCACAAGTGTTAACGTGCTTTATTAATAAACTTGTCATGGACGTAATTCTTCTTATTAATAAACTTAATGACCTTTATTAATTGTTCTTATAATTGCTGCTTAGGAAGGCTTTGGTTTCATCATCTGGCGACCGGCGGCACAACGAACTATATAAAATTAAGTTAACTTGCTCCTAGAGTTACCACAACTACACAAATATTTGTCTTAAAGGACGTTCTTCGGTGCTCGCCCACCAATCAGCCCATTCAGCAAACAATCTCCTTCTCTCTCATTCGCTGTACTCCTGTTAACATTTACAACCAACAACAGTATCTCCAAAACTAAAATTATCTTATTGTCTGATCGAGATATCCGCTCTTTTTGCCATTCAGTGAAATACTTGGAACTGTGTTTGGCAGGTTGGCGGGTGGAAGTTGGAATACATCAGACACCGTCACGTCGGTACGGGTAATAAAGTGTTGGCCGTGTTTAGCTTACAGGCTTCCTCAGGGCAGCTCGCAGTGTTTTTTGTTTGTTTGTTTTTGTTGTTTGTTTTTTGTTTTTTGTTTTTTTGTTTGTTTTTTGTGTTTGCTTTTTTTGACACCACTCCTTGGCAAAAAAAAATGCCCACAGTAGCGCAACATGAACAGAGTAACTACGAAATCCCTGAGCCCCAGTGAATATGTCACATTCGTCACAAAAACATATTCTGCGATTCACCCTTCTAGCCTATAGAAGTTTTCACTTCAATTAGTTCCCGCCAGTGTGGCTGCGCTCGTTAGGGCCTAACCACACTAGATCTGGGAGATACAACGAGACTAGGATCGAGTCCTGGTTCCCGCGTACTAGCCGTCCTGATTGAGGTTTTTCCGCTATCATGAAGGCAAATGCTAGGACGGTATCCTATATCCGCCTTACAAGCCACACATTCCACAAATAAAAATACATTTGTCGGACACAGAACACAGTTACAAGTTTCGCAGAGAGATGGAAACACAACATCCCTCAAAATGTATGTGGAAAGTTAGGGGATAATACCACATTGATACTTCCATAGTAGTGTAAGGTAAGATTGTCCGTGCGAAAAATCGTGGAAAATAGCCGTGTGAAAATCTGCCTTAGTATAGAACACTAATGGAGGCTTCCCACAGTCCCTCGGTTTTGTAGGCCGCGGCATGCAGCTGAATTGTACGGATCAGTACACGCCACAGGCTAGGCCTTGCCACCTCCCTACAGTCGTTTCAGCTACTCGGGCGTTCGATGTTTACCGACTGGTCGACGGATAGAGGCGCGCCATCCTTGCCAGCGGAGGAGGCTCCCTTCCCAAGGCCCGCTGTTGATATCTGGACCGGCGCGGCCGGCTAATGCAGGGGCCATTGTAAGCCACCTTAATGATGATGACTAGAGCCGTACCCGCGACATAGTCCACGCAGGATTTAAGATTTGTGCTATCAATTCACAGATAAACTAGCAAAGAAATGCTGACTGCGTAGGGGAAAAAAGGAGTATTCCATTTTGCACTGTTTCTTGAATCTTCTCGTCTCCTTCTGAGTTTAGATTCCTTTTCTACTTCTCATGTCGATGACAGTATCAAATACAAGGTAGTTTTCCATGGTTTTCCCATATCACTCCAGGCCATAAGTAAATAATAATAATAAACCCTAGCTGATTGAAGGTCTGATTGAGATACATTCATTCTGAGTTGTAGAAATGACAAAAAACGTACCATAGTTTCGATCTCGCCCCAAGTAATATGGTATCTGGCTGCTACCTAAAGAAATTTTTTTGGATCGATATAATGACTTTAGTTCGAATGTTCGCTATATTTTATCCCCGAAATTCACTTGCGTCCTGTTGTCAAAGCGGCAAGGACACGCAAGAAACTATTATGTTGTAATGTTAAGTAGGATAGGAAGTTACGATTGTATAAGGTTTGACTTTGACACTTTGATATAGGGCCGTGAAAAAAAAATAGATTTCCACCAATACATTTTTTATTTTAAGTGTGATGGATTCATTTTTATCCAAAATTGAACATATCAAGTTTTGATCAGCACAGCAAATGTTACCTAAACAATTTTTTTGGATTGATAGTTCGAATGTTCGCTATATTTTAACCCCGAAATTCACTTGCGAGCTGTTGTCAAAGCGGCAAGGATACGCAAGAAACTATTATGTTGTAATGTTAAGTAGGATAGGTACTTACGATTGTATAAGATTTGACTTTGACACTTTGATATAGGGCCGTGAAAAAAGAAATAAAATTGATTTCCACCAATACATTTTTTATTTTTTTAAGTGTGAGGATCTCATTTTTATCAAAAATTGAACACAACAATTTTTGATCAGCACAGCAAATGCTATCTAAAGCAATATTTTTTTTTTTTTTTTTTGATCGATGTTATGACGTAAGCTCGATTGTCAACTATATTCCAATTCTGAATCACTGTGCGGCGCTCACGAGATGTTCAATTTTGGAGGAGGGCAGTAGAGAAGAAATAGGGGTGGCATACTCCAACATTCTGTAGGTCAAGATTAAATAGGGTTGGGAGTAAAATGTAAGTTTTGGATGGATGCATTTAATAAGGTTAGTGCCGGAAAATAGTTTGTGTGTTAGGGATTTGAAATGTTGATTAAAGTTGGGGTATTGTACAGATATATGCTTAAATATTTTACAAAAGGGGATAAACTGATTTTTGTATTCCAGATTTTAACTTTTAAATTTGATTCGGACTGGTAGAGGGTGGAGGTCTTATGTCTGTGTTGGAATAAAATTGATTGAGTTTTTGTGGGGTTAGGTTTAATCCGCCACTTTTTAAAATAATTTTCAAGTGTCGTTAGATATCTATTGGCGCGGTGGTTAAGAAATAATGTATTACGATGTGAGCCCAGTAAGCGGTGTCGTCTGCATATAGTGCCATAGATTCAGAGAGGTCTAGGGATATCAGAAGTATAAAGTATGTAAAGGATGGGAGAGAGAACGGCGCCTTGCGGTACGCCGGCCTGAGGAGTAAAAGAGGAAGAAAGAGTATCATGAATTTTAATCTGGCAAGTCCGAAAACATAAAATTTTGAATGAGTTGAAGAAAAGTGGGGGGAAAGCCAAAGGAAGACAGTTTGTAAATAAGTTCATCGTGCCACACTTTGTCGAAAGCCCCTTCTACATCCAGAAATATAGCGAAGGTTGCATGACCTGCGTTTAGAGATTTGGTGATTTCGGATGTTTATGCAAGTAGAGGGGTCAGATGTTGAAAAACGAGGGCGTATTCAACCTAGTTATGTTGGTATCAAATTCTATGAGTTATCGTAACGGATAGATTTTTTATATAGTTGTACTCAAAAATTTCTACTGCGAGAACCAAGTATCGTTCAATGCCAGCTTTTATTGTCATTCCATACATTAAAATATTGTAATTGTTTTAACAAAGAAGTTGGTAACATAAGGGATAATTTTGTTACTTTCATGTGGTTGCTCTGCTTATTAACACATAATTTATTACTACCTATGTTAATATTGTTATCGCATTCGTTAATAAAGAAAAAACACACTAGCATTATGCTGTGTAATCAACTAAGTTGGCTAATGACGTTTAGTATACTGAAATTGGACATTTGCATCTAATGTCACTGTATATCTGTGATAGGGCTGTTTATGTTTAAAAAATTTCGGATTTTCTATATATAGATTTTCTCGAAAAAGTAGCGATATATCGACTCTTTTTTATAAAAACAATATTATACAAACAAACCTTGTGATAATAGGGCCAAGTCTTGTGGCTGTTTACTGATTAAAAGTTGTAAGATATTGTTCTCAAACAGAATGGTTTGTTTCGAGACTACGGATTGTTAGTCTTCCAATCTCCCCCTCACCCTCTTTATGCAAGTCAGAATTTTTGCTGAAATGAAAGGAATAATGTATGTGATTTACTCTAAGACTTGTAAAACCCGAAAGAGGTCCCAGGAGAATCTTGACTTTTATATAGGACCTACTTACAAAATTGATAAAGCAACACAGATGAGTCACTTATTTAGGTTGACGTTTTACTATCATAGATGCACTAATGGGAAAGTCAACTGATTTTTTTTTTTACAAGAATTGTTTTTTTGCGCAATTACATTTCTTTTTGTTGGCTGATAGCTTATCCTAAGTCAACTTTCTTTTCTGGCTCTAATTTTTGCACATTAGCTACTGTTGGTTTTCCGCATTTCCCAACATTCGTGCCAATAACCAGTTTTGAAATCGCGATACTTCTTTCGACAACATTCCGTCTCGTTTCAAACAATGGACACGCGTTCGATTCGTTCTGAGCGAGGGATCCATCGTCTGAGTAGGCGGGGTGTCAGTAACTTTCAAATTAGCTGTAAGAACACAGTATAGTTTAATGTGTTATATAAGCTTCCTGACTTCTATCTTCTGGCCTCGCATTCGGGAGGACGGCGGTTCGAATCCCCGTCCGGGCGTCCAGATTTGGGTTTTCCATGGTTTCCCAAATCACTCCAGGCAAATGCCGGGATGCTTCCTTCAAAAGCCCATGGCCGAATTCCTTCCCATTCCTTGCCCCAATCCTTTCCCATCTCTAAAGACCTCGCTGTTAAGAGACGTAAAGCAGTTAAAAAAAAATGATTTCTATGCATAGGAATATTGCTTCATCTAAACGTAAACAATTAACTTACAAATTTACAATCAAAATTTTCACGTTTGGAGTTGCCATTGGACGAATACAAGGAAAATAACCAATTTTGCCTTTTTTATTATTGGGGGGGGGGGGGGTGAAACCATATCTGTGTATAGGCTTGCCAGACGTCCCGGTTTGACAGGGACAGTCCCGGTTTTTAGACAAAGTCCCGGTGTCCCGGCCGGTTTTCCTTCCGTCCCGGTAAAAATTAAATTTGGTTATAAACTATAATTTATAGATATAGATGACCAAAAATGTCTTAAAACAATTAACTGTGAAGTGTAACTTAGGATAATTACTTTGTCATTTATTTAACTGTACTGTATGAAAAGTGAAAACTATAAAAGAATGAGGATCTGCTAATAAATAAATATAAAAGTATTGTCATCACATCGCCTTGTCTCTCCAATCATGACCATGCGCATGCGCTCTCCGGTCGAGTCCAGTATTGTATTAGTATTACTCTCCTCGTGTGCAGTAACAATGTTACTGTAACATTGGACTCGCCCACCTTCACCCCGGCGAAAGTCGCCTGCGATAGAAATGTCAGTCTGTTCCTGCCTAGCCTATCGGATTAACTTGTGAAGATTTTTACAACAAGATTAAAACCAAAAAAAGACTTTCTAAAAAAAGTGCTCACCAATGAAAAGTACGTGTAAAAACTGTTAAAATTGTTATTCCTCATCCAAAGGGTTTCTTCTCACAATCTTACTTAGTCATTTATATGTAAACACTCACATGTAAGAAATAAAATATTTAAATTTGTATTTTAGTATAATTTATTATTACCCCTGGTTTAGGTTCCTAATCAGTAATTACTGATCATTAACCATTTATTAGGTATTCATAGCATTGAGAATAAACTACCCTCTAAAACACTCTGAAACCCACCAAGGGACTGGACCCTTGAATAACCATGACGCTGGGGGGGGGGGGGGGCATTCTAGTGTTCCGGTTGAACATTTCAGAAATCTGGCAAGCCTATCTGTGTACTAAGTCACCTGTTTCTAGGATCACGGCAAGCACAGAGTATCGTAATCATTTAAAAACTATTAATTTCATCAACTTCCAAAGTAAGGAGACGCCGGTAACTTGGTAAGCTTTGATTATAATTAAAATTTATGACATATAAAGTTATTACAGTAGAAAGCGATTTCATGTTTAGTGTAAATAAGGTGTAAGTACACAGAAATTCACGAACTTTAGACTTTTTTTATGATTTGGGGAAAAACTCTATCCGTTGGAGTTTTGGTGATCATTAGTCAGTGAGGGATTGAGAAAATCAGTGAAATTTGCATACAAATAACTTCCAAACTAATAAAATAATGAATGAAACAAAATTTAATTTGTCTGCTATACTAGCTCAAATTTTTTTTTTCCTGTTATTAGTCTTTTGACTGGCTTGATGCAATCCCTTCCAATCTAACCTCATCATCTCCACATATCCCATACAACCCACGTCCTCAGTTATCTACTTCATATATTCTAATCTCTGTCTTCCTCTACAGTTCTTACCATCAACTGTTCCCTCCACCAACAAATTAACCAATCCAGCATGTCTCAAAATATGACCTGCCAGTCTGTCTCTTCCTTCTGTAAGACTTTTCCACAAACTTCTTTCCTCACCCATCATTTCCAAAACTGGTTCATATCTTACTTTGTCTGTCCATTTAATTTTCAGCATTCTTCTGTAGCACCACATTTCAAATGCTTCAATTTTCTTTCTTTCAGGTATTCCTAAAGTCCATGTTTCGCTACCATAAAGCGCTGTGCTCCACACATAGAGTTTTAAAAAGCTTTTTCTAAGTCATAAATAAATATTTGAAACTAAAAGATTTCTCTTCTTCGTGAAGCCTTTTTTTTCTAGTGCTATTCTGCTATTAACATCCTTCCTGCTTCGGCCATCGGTTGTAATTTTGCTTCCCAAGTACCAGAATTCACATACTTCTCCTATTGCATCCGATCCTATTTTTATATTTAATTGGTATCATTTCTGCTACATTTTATCACTTTTGTCTTACTTTGATTTATATACAGTTCAAAACCTTCCTTCAGTATTTTGTTCATGCCCGGTTGACTTTATTATCAAATTCTATGCCAAGATGTTTCTACTAAGATACACTGAGCAGGTGGTAGGAAAAAATTTCAAAATACTTCAATTATTACAGACGTTGACGATCGGATGTACCAGGGAAGTGAATGAATTTGGTGAGAAAACTTTGGTCAGGCCATTGCTTGAATATGCTGGTGCAGTATGGACCCACAGTTTGCGTTTTAGATTCAGGATTTGGAGGGGGTGCGAAGAGGGGCTGCTGGAAATTACTGCAGGATCAAATCAGTAACTAATATGATAACGGAGTTGGACTGGGATTCACTAGAAGACAGGAAGAGGGTAAAGAGAGTATTGCATGTGTACAAGGCGTAATCGGTAATGAGGCATGGAAAGATTTGGTGGAAGAATTAAGAGTGGTGAATAGAAGGAAAAACATGGCCATGACCACAAGCTGGAACTAAATTTTAGGCATTAATTTGTTGCAAAATTTTCTTTCGTAGGTGAGGGAAGCAGGGATTGGAATAAATTACTGTGGGAAGTGATCACTAATTTACAAATAACATTGAAAGAATTTAAAACTAAAATTCATAGAGGAAAAAAGTAGGTTGGTACAAGAAAGGGGGGAAAGGGGTTTTCAGGGAAACTGCCACAGAGTGTGAGCTCCATCATAAAAAAATTAAGTTATAAATTAAATTTCTCCCTCATCTTGAAATCATAAACAATCTTTATTTTTCTGCGTACCTTATATGCTGACTTCCAGATAATTACAAAGTGGTTTATACAATTTAATTTAGAACAGAAACTAAGGGATTTTCAGCGGAAATCTACTATTAACTGAGATCACCTCCCTTTGTTCTATCAAACAGTATTGAACATTATTTGAACAGAATTTCTTCAAATTTTGTAGTGTATACACTTCGGATGAAATACCGGTCAAGGTCAAGTTATCGTTTTAGCCAGATCATGTGACACAAAAACTCATTTTTTAAAAAATTTTCTTTATTTATTTATTGTCACTTTTAGATTTTCTACGAGGTATATTTGGTTGAAATTGACCTTACGAAATCCAACACGTTAATGATCTGTGACCCTAACATTTAGTTTTTGTCCCTAAAAATGCAATTTTTAGATTATATTCAATGTGTTTTTGGTTTAAATCGCTGTTAAGAATTGCGTATTTTCGTTACCATTTTGCATGAGACTAAATTAGTGAAGTAAGTTTTCTACATTCGTGAAAATACCCAAAATAATGTCACGGGCTTACATCTAGCTATCGAATAAACCACACACAATACGTTAAGTTACGATAGAATACACACTGTAGCACAGTAGAAATGTTAAGTTTCCATCTGTGATGGAGCAGGCAGCGGACTAACGGGTCTGGGAGGCCGGAAACAGCGCGCCTGTATCCCAGCAGCCCGTTAGCTGTGCCTGGCCCGACCCAAGACTGTAAACCCCGGCCCGGAATTATATGGCCCTGATAAGGGACTCACATAAACTTAAAATCATTTCTCCTTTTGATACGATCGACGGTACGCCGGGACGGCTATTTTCCTTAATGGACCGACATTCTCACTTATTCCCTTGTTCCCAGGCGTAGAACCTGTATTATGGACGGCCAACACTTCAGAGAGACATTTTGAACAACTGGAAGACTTAGAGTAAGAGCTGTTTTATTCTGTTTCATTAAAGTCTCTTTGTCGCGACATACAGATACTGCTGTTCTTCAGACACTCACTTGCCTTTTCACCCAAAAAAATACTGTGCTGTATAATTTAATGTTTTCTTGAATTTTTAAATTAAATTCTGATTTAGCTTTCAACAGATCTCGCAACCGTAGTTCGCAAAACACTTTTAATTATTCCCTTTTCTGTTCACTATTCTGACGTGAAGCCACATGAAAAAAAATGTTATCTAAAAATCCCTGACGACTCCATACCTAAACGGAAAGAGATTTTCTTTATAGCCTTTTTTTCTTGTCTGGAATTCATCACTAGAATGTAAAAATACTTTTGAATTTTTTTAAACTAATTTGGTGCAGAACGTTCAAAACTGCATGGAAATCCGTCCAATAATTTTTGCGTAAATCGCGGTCTACAAGGGGGAAACAAAATAAAAACATAGTGTCATTGATTTGTTTCTGGAAATTATCGTAGAACACAATTAGTAACAGATATGATAAAAGAGTTAGAATGGGACTCATTGGAAGACAGAAGGAGGGTGAAGAGGGTCATGGGAGTGTACAAGGCGTATATTGGTGATGAGGCATGGAAAGATATTGGTGTAAGAATTGAAAGTAATGCATGGAAGGGAAAAGATGACCATGACCACAAGCTGGCACTACGATTTCAGGCACAAGGGTGTAAGAAGATTCTCTTTTTAAGGTAAGGGTGTCAGGGATTGGAATAAGTTACCAAGAGAAATGATGAATAATTTGCCAAAAACGTTGAAAGAATTTAAAGTTAAAATTTGTGAGGGTAAATGTAGGTGGATGTAGAAAAGGAGGAAAATGGGTGTTTAGGGAAATTGTCACCTGAGCACGTGCTCCATTGCAATTTAATTTAATTTAACGTTACTTGATTCTTTCAGTCGAAATACTTGTGCCTAATTATATAAATATATCCCATGATTACATCTAATATCATATCATCTATCATAAGTTGTTTTGGTTCTATCATAAGTTGTTTTGGTTGTCGTCATTTTAGAGGCGGCAGATTATGTATTTTTTACGGTATATTATACAGGTGTTCACTTATAAAGTACATTGATTTTTTTTATCTGATGAAATTCATAGGAACCCTGGATCGATGTTTTACGATACATCGAATGCATTAATGTTTTTCTTAGCTCAACAATTACAAACCTATAACATTCGTCGGCAAATGTTTCATTTACCTCTTATCTGTTCCTTTGAAATCGCCAAGATAATGTAACAATAGTTTGATATTCACCATTTCCAGTTGATAGCAGGCAGTTCTTCGTTTGGTTCGTTTAACCACAGGGTAACGCTATACCAGCAATGTAGTACTGTAGCTGTAATGATGTGTTTAATTTCATGCTTTTTTTGTATAGCTTTACACCTCGTCGTCATTAGAGTCAGCAAATGACTTGGGGCAGGAGCGGTAAGGAATTTGGCATGGGCCTTTTGTAGGAAGTTTTCCGGCAGTTTTCATAGAGTGATTGGGGAAACCATGGAAAACCCTAACCTGGATGCCAGGACGGGGATTCTAACCTGCGTCCTCCCGAATGAGAGGCCAGAGGGTTACTGTTCACCAAACATTAAAAAATTAATTTTATAACACTATATGATGGTTAAGTAATGTTGTACGCGTGAGATATAGCTTTGTATGTGAAATAAAAACTACAGATTAACAGAAAAATTTTATTACGATACCAGACCGTTAAAATAAAAAAACCAGTTATTAAATACTAAATCTGCCTAAAAGTATTAATTTTAAGTCTTTAACCATATAACACCATTGGTGTTTAGGCAAACTTTGCAGAAACAACAGTTTACACAATCGTTTTCCTTTCATTCTGTTCCTTTGCTGATTAATTATTTGAATAGCCATCGAATATATACGTTCGAATGGAACAGAAGTCCCCACAATATTCAAGTAGGCCTATTTGAAGGAAATTTTATAAAGCTTAGGAAACTTTCAGAACTCTCCAGATTTCCAAAGGATTCACACTGAGTGTTTCTACTGGACTATGCTAGTAAATAGACAATCCATCAGAAATTGCATTCTCAGACTATGTTAATTCCCAGGTCCTTGTTCACTAATTTGTGATGACCTTCCCATAAAGGAAAGCTCTCTTCTAATTTTGCAAATTAGTCTGAATCAGATTCCGAAATTTCAAAAAAATTTCTATAATTTGTCATTGATTCTTTGATTTTTGCGACTGCTTTAGAGTAAGAAAGTACAAGAAAGTGTGTCCCTGAAGTGCATTTTTTTTAAAATCTGTCATCCAATACAGTGGCTATGGCGAGTGGAGTCTTTCTTCTTTTATCAATTTCTTTAAGCACAAACGATTTCAGTTCTTTGGCGGGTGAGTCTTTCCGTATGAGGGATGGATTTTTAACGGAATTCCCTTGCTGCTAGTTCAGTACTGTACCTATTACCAGACACCTCTTTGGTTGCAGCTTCGAGAGGACGTAATGCTTGTAAAACAGAAGAGAGAATTGACATTTCTCACGCATTGGTCATAAGTGGTGCAGTTTTATGGCGAATAATTATACTATTGACGACAATGCGTAGCTCTAAAAACCTCTCATTCATATAGTATGTACTGTTTCATCTTGTCGGAACTTTTTGAATCACCGGCAAACAGTAAGAGTGAACCTAAGAAATTAATTAAATTTATTCACTCGTACGAACAGGATAGCCAACCGCAAAAAAATTCATATTCACCGTTGTTAAGCTCTGCTAGTTGCTCATAGGTGTCACTTCCTATTAATTACAGTTACTTCAAATTGAAATAACTTAATTTAAACTTGAATAAATTTGCTAATCTTAAATTTTATTTCTATTGTTCTTTGTCTTTATTAGCAAGAGTTACTTTTTTCATTGTTTCGATGTTTTTATTTTAAACAAATCGATGCATCGAATAGAAAAATTCTTTGTCAAAACATTGAATCAATCCGATGTATCGTACGGCAAACATCGAATGGATACGATGCACTGATGTTTAATGAATTTCCCTACTGTATAATAACATATCATGGAAACCTATTGGTTTTATCAAACAGAAGATTATTTATTTCTCGCAAAATTGGGTAAGGAAATGACACAGAAAAAGGGACACTTCAGGAACAAAATATTATGAACATGAATTTTAAAGTACAGAAGAAAAATGGACAGAACAAAGGAAACAGGGAAGCAGTGATCGTATGAAGAGGTTTTGGGAAGAAAACAAATAAAGAAAAAAAGCAACTGAATAATCATGAATAAATTGAGTTAAAGCACTGTTCTCTAGGGCAATAATGACCAAAAATTATAGTAATAATATACCTGTTCTGCCAATGTATGTAAATCATTAACTTAGGGTAGATAATGTCAGAGAAACACGATCCATTGCTCATGACTATATAGTCTTTTCTTCCCTCGTGGCATTAGACGCTTTAATGAGTGAAATGAGTTGTGGCATTATATCTTAAAACTTCTCGGTTTTCATTATGTATTATGTATTTGTATAAATCAGGTGATTTATTATTTACATTACAGTTAATCAAGGATTTATTCCTTCGCTGAACAAACCATTTAGTCAACCATGTGATTACTGGAAACACAATATTTTCAATTCTTGTATATACCCCTATGTTTCTGATATGAATTGTTAAATCATCTAAAATATTAATTCTGTTGTATTGCCAAAGAAATTTGCTTTCAAAACGCAGGGTCTGGATCAAATACCGGAGTTTCCGGAATGTTTTTTAATAGCACTGCTTGATTGTATGAAATGCACCAGGCTTTTTCATGGTCGAATTACACTTTGAGCCATTGGTCTAGCCACAACAGAGGCGAAATACGTGGCAGGTACAAACTCCAGGTCATAAGACCACACAATTTTATTTTAATTTTTCAATCTTCCCGCAGGAATAATTCGGTTTGTAAGCATCAATCATCATGGGTGAACGGTATTGTTAGTGATCTGCAATCTCGCGTACGTCTATTTTGAGGCTTCCATTAATTACGTGCGGTGTTTTTGTTATTAAATCTGGACCCTGCCCCCTTTTTTGGTGAGATCTGGTAGTGTCCCCCTCCTCCTCCTAACGTGGGCTCGACGTCGTGATGTTGGAGGTTTATTTCCCCCCATTTTCCCACCCCCCTTTAATTTAAAAAAAAGGCTCTATTGAAATAAAAAGTTGACGTGAAATATGAGCTCACGTAATTAAGGAATACCGCATTCGAATCTTAGTCCTGCTATTCAAATACAGTTTTAGTCTTTGTTCCAGAAAAAATCCAGAATGTTCCTTAGTATACCGTTCGTCAATTTTCTTCATATTTCTAGTTAATAACTAGCTGGTACCTCCGACTTCGTTCGTGTTTGTAAAGAATTTCGATTGACAGCTACCGACATCTAACAACCATAGTGCACGATGGGAGTCTCGATGCTATTACCACACACTGCGCTATGTAGTTAGGCAGCAAAGCAAAATTTACGGACACACATGTCTCTGGACGAAATACGAAAATATCCTTGATCGACCAATTTCAGCCACCATATCTCCCACACTACAAAAGTTACCGAAATTCGGCCAAAGTTGTGATCGATGGGTGACTCTGTGTTACTACCACACACAAAGACCAGTGATCTGCGCTTCATAATTTTGGCTGAAAAGTGATACACAAGGGCACATTCGTTTTTGGTAGAAATTTGAAAGTGCCGCAGGTCGATCACTTTCAACCACCATATCTCCCACACCCCATAGCTACCGACATCTAACAACCACACACGAACACCAATGGTCTATGCTATGTAGTTGTGTCAGGAAAGAGAAGTATAAGGAGACACATATTTTTGTTCGAAATATGAAAATGCCCTGCAATGACCAACTTTAATCATCATATCTCCCACATCCCCACAGCTATCGGCATTCGGCCAACGTTGTGCACGACAGGAAACTCCATGCTACCTCCACACATAAACACCAGTGATCTGTGCTAGGTAGTGGTAGCCGAAAAGTGAAATATAGGAAAACACACGTCAATTTTTATATATATATAAGATTAACTCCGTCCTCAGATGAGCCAGGAGGTACAGGTACAAGGTATAGGTTACGGGTTTCCTACGTCTACTGCCACATCCCGCAGGATTTACAGAGGTTAAGTTTCCGCTTTCCCATTATAACAATTGCGGACCTTGTAGTGATGTGACGGGGTAAGTGCCATGCTCCGGTCGTTCTTTAGGGGGCATCCACAAATTACGTGAGGTGTTTTTCCGGATTTCTGGACCCCCCCTCCCCCCTGGTGAGATTCGTCGTGTGATCTGGCCCGACTCCCCCCCCCCCACTCTGGTGAGATCTGGTCCATGAGAACCCGCCCCTAGAAATTGCCCTGGAAACTTTAGGTCACATCCTAACTTTTTTGACGAAATACCCTCCTAAGATTGTGGCTCTACTGTCCCCAAATTTTTCGCAAAATCTCACGTGAGATTTCCGTAGACCCCTCTCCCTCCCCCCTGGTGAGCCCTGGTGAGATTTCGCCCGACCCCCCCCCCTATTTCACCTCACGTAATTAATGGATGTCCCCTTACCTTCCCGCTGATTTTCCTCCACGGCACTCATTGTACAGCAGGCTGAGTGGTACTAAAGAGGCGTTCCGGATATTTAGCTTCGTCGGGGATCAAACCCTGATCGTCGGGACTTAGACGCTCTACCGCTTGAGCTACGCAGCCGCCCAGATAAAAATATTCAAAACTAAAAACTTATTGTGTGTATTTGAACATTAAGAGATCTCCACGTCGATACCCATTCCCTTCTAAAATGTCGGTTTTGGAATGGGATGATGTGTACAGCACCACACTCCAGTGTCTTTATATCTACATATATACTCTACAATTCACAAAATTGTGGTGGGTAGCAGAGGGTGCTCAGCACCAAAGCTAATCTCTTTGTTGTGCATTCCAATCCCGAATGGTACGAGGGAAAAAAGAATTCATATAAGAATCAGTGTGGCACCTATTTCTCTAATCTTATCTTTCCTGTCATTCCGACTCAAATAGCTTGGTGGACGAAGTGTTTCACTACACTCGTAAGTGAAAGTGGGTGTATGCGTGTTTACCGGTAAGTTTAAACGAAACGTGCGTCGTCTATCTACCAGAGACTCCCAGTCCAGAGTACTAATCAGTTCTGTGACGATTTCATAAGGACTGTATCAAGCGGTCACGAATCGAGCGGCTCTTCTCTTTACTTTCTCTATACTGTTAATCAACCCATTACGAAACGGATCCCAAATGGCACAACAGTAGTCCAAATGTGGACGCACAAGAGATTTGTACGCTATCTCTTTTGTTTGTTCATTACAATTTTTCAAGATTCGACCTAGGAATCGCAGCCTAGAATTAGCTCTACCTACTAACGAATTAATATGTAAGTCCCATTTCATGTTCCTTTTCACTGTTACGCCGAAATATTTCATAGAATCGACCATATCAATAACTGAATTGTTTAACTCGTATTTCTGAACAATTGGATTCTTTTTGTTAGTTACGCTCATTGTCTTGCACTTTTTACAATTTAGTGTAAGCTGCCACTCAGCGCACCGTGCCAAAATAACATCCAGATCAAGCTGAATTTCTAAGAAATCGTCCAAGTTCCTTACTTCCCTATAAATAACCGCATCATCAGCAAACAATCTAAAAATGCTTTTCACTTTGTCTCCGAGATCGTTTATCAAAATTAAGAAAAGAAGTGGTCCTATTGCACATCCTTGAGGTACGCCCGATGTAACATATAGATTAGAAGAACATTCTCCTTCAACGACGACATACTGCGACCGACCAGTTAGAAAATCCTTTATCCATTCACAAAGCTGGTCCGATATACCGTACGCTCGAAGCTTCGCTAAAAGGCGGTTGTGTGACACAGAACCAAAGGCTTTCTGAAAATCTCCCTAGGAGAAACTTATTGGCATTCACTTGTAGCAATATGAATGGATCCGGTTGTCACATCTCTAGAATACACTGGGATCTTGTTCCACATCGCCCTGCAATAAACCGTCTTGAGACTTAATATGAGGCCTCTTCGCTTGTGTAAACGTTGTTTCGCCACTGGCCGCTCTTCACGTTTGACGGATGATGAGAGGAGACAAGAAGTACGTTTTTCAGACATCGCCTCCAGTTATTAGGTTCCGTGTTCTGCCGGCTAGAGAACGCTCCTCGCACCGATGACCACGTCCTCCTTTTTTGTCTTCACTTTCGTCGTGGCACATAACCTGTCAGAGACTTTTCTTGCGTGAACGTTCAATTTTATATTCGGATTCGTTCCGCAAGGAAGGAGGGAAATACGCCAATTCATAAGAAGCTGGGCGGTGAGCTACAGGTGTTTTCTAATATCATCCGCCTCCGCTCCGGTGGCTGGCAGCGTGCAAGGCTATGGGAACTCTGCAGGCGTGGGTGGCAGACCGGATTCAATTGAGGCCCGTCATAACAAAGGAGCCAGAAATTAGCCGAGACCAATGGCAGTACGTCATCGCGGGGGATTGTTACAAATGGCTGAACATTGGTTCCGGGTTATCACTTCCCGCCGCAGTCACAGGTCTTGCCTCAACGCGCGTGCAGAAGCAGCGAAGCCTCTCGCATTGGTTCTGCCACAAATTGGACAAAGACACCACTTTGTCTTGTCGCGCAACTATCTATACTGAGATGTGAAGTAAGGTTTGTGTTTGTTGTTAAGGTTCTAGACTGTCTTGCTCTGCCCCACATTATCAAATTTTCCATAGCTTTTTCTTTTTTACTTCCTCCACTGTGTGCACTGACTGGTAGTTAAGAAGCTGACACTCATACATGGCATTCGCGAGATCACAGCTTTGATTCGCGGTCCAGGCATCATGATTTCGGTTTTTCATGATTTCCCGAAATCTCTCAAAGCGAATGCAGGGAAAATTCCTTAAATAGAGCACGGTCGAATACCGCTGTTCCTTTTCCCCAATCCTCACGCAAGAGTTCTGAATAGTGTTGGTCATATTATTCTGCAATGCTCAAAATAAGAATCCAAATCCGTTTGCGTCGTATGTGTAAATTCTTTCTCCTCCTGACTTCAATCTTTAAAGGAAGTCCAAAACATTTATAGACCTTTCCTTAGATCATAAAATCGACACTTAATCTAATTGCTACCAGCTCTAAAATGACTCTAAGAAAGATACGAAACACATCCCATTTCGAAAATCACAGAGCTGATCCGAAATTCAGACAATATTTTTGTTAAGAACGTGATTATCATTCGACTTTAGTCACAAGAAAAGCATCTCACATAATAATAATTTTATACGCTGGACTTTATAACTTCATTAATAATATATGCAACTTGCTGTTGGGTGAGAGGTAACGCTCTGGCCTTGTATTCAGAAGGACTCTGATTCGAGTCCCCGTCCTGTCATCCAGATTTCAGTTTTCCATGGTTTCCCCAAACCACTGTAGACGAATGCCGGGATGGTTCCTTTTAAAAGGCCGTAGCTGAATTCCTTCTCGTTCCTTGACCTTAATCCTTTCACGTCTGCGCATCTGCGAAGTTGCATTTCCCCGCAAATTATTTTTCATTTCGTCACCTCTTCCCATTTTAACCTTCACAAAAACAAAAAGCAGGAGTGGAGGCAAATCTAAGTTTCTAGCTGTTCGATGGCAGCAATGGTAATTTACAGCTCTTATCCAGCTGAGCTTAGCATCCAAGTGCTATTTTTTTTACGCCTCGTCGACGTCGAGGTCATTAGAGGCTGGATAGAACTGGGTTCTAGGAACGGGACATTGGGCCATGACCTTTTGAAGGAAGCATCCCGGCATTAGCCTCGAGTGATTTGGGGAAACCATGGGAAACTCAGATCTGGATGCTCGGACGGGGATTCGAACCCGTGTCGTCCCGAATGTGAAGCCATTCAGGTGCTATACGAGACCAACGTAGAGAGTGCTGGTGGATATGAGTTTTCATATATTGTTTTATCTTCTGTTTTCTATGCACCGCCTAGATGTTCTACATCTACTCCGCTATCCAGAATATTGCGGGTGGCAGAGGGTATTATGCTCCATAACATATCTCTACTCTGTGCATTCCAATCCCAAATGGCACACCGAGCGTGGTGTTTGAGCGGTTAACGCATTCGGCAGGACGCCCGCGCCGGTTCGAATCCCTGTGCGGGCGTACACATTTGGGTTTATTCCATGGTTTCCCCAAATCACTTGAGACAAATGCAGGATGCTTCCTTCAAAACGCCATGGCCGAATTCCATCTCGTTCCATGGCCCCAGTCCTTTCCGGCCTCTAATGACCTTGACGTCGACGAGGCGTAAAAGCCATAAGCAAAAACAACAGCAAAAAAACAACAAACAACACAACAAACAACAACAACAAAAACAAACAAACAAACAAAAAACAAACAAACAAACAACAACAACAACAAATGTGTGAGGAAAGGGAGAATTCATATAAATAGCATAAGTGCGGCACCTTATTTCTATTATTTCTCACTACGACGCAAGTAGATTGGTAGACGAAGTATTTCATCGCCAACTTCAGGAATCTTTATCTTGTGTTACATTCAGAAATAAGATGGTAATGTCCCGCATATAACGGCATCGACGTTGACGAGGCACAATGCACAGATAAAAAGGAAGAGAGTAATGAATATGATTCAGATCGACAGAATATATAGAAGCTAAAGTTTAATAACCCATTAAATAATTTCTACGACTAGCCATCACGTCTCCGGAACTGACCCTGACGTCGAAAGATAATTAAGTAGCCAATGTTATTACCTCGGAAGACTACTTTAGCGTGTCTCTTTGACACTTAAAGGTGGCACGTGCATCATAATGAAAACTGTGTTGAGCCGGACGCTGAGTGCTGACAGTCGGAGGCGCGGGAAGTCACGAAGCCATTAACGAACGCCCAGTCGGCCATTGAGGGCGGATATCAACAGCCAGATGGAGCGTGTCGGCCCATTCAGGCGACATTCCAGATGCGTTTGTTGAGAGGTCGCTTCCCAGAACAGCAGGCCCAGCGCCTTCGTCACGGATCCCACAGAGGACAGTAGCAGGAATGAGTCAGTCCACACCAATATTCCGCTCGATGCCTCACACAGACTACTCCACCTGCGGTACGTGAGTGAAACCAGTTCTCTTCTGTTCAGCAGTAATATAACGCGCGAGATTCATCACAAATAGACACGAGGTCCATTGCTTCGCAACAAATAATGGATGGAGTATTATTAATTGCTGAGTAGAGTCGTCTGGTGGCTCAAGTCCTCGGTTCGAATCCCGTATGAAGGAGAATATTTTCAACGGCCATTAACCCGAGCCTCACCTCTGGTACAGCTTGCCGCGTAAAGTACGCCAGAAAGCTTGCAATATTTGCATTCAACATTAAACTGCAGGTCTTCTTTACCCGGTAGGATTACTGGTTTAGATTAGGTAAAGAGTAAAGGAACTGGTCACCCTACCTCCAATACCAGACTGAGAATAACTTTTTGCAAGGGTTCAACCACCCTTCTTGTTGAATATCAATCTTTAGGGTTTCAGTATTTGCTTGTCGGGAATGACAGTGGTGTTGATGCTTGAAATATCAGCTGTATATGGTAGCTCGCAATATTTTCTGATTGCAGTTTTTGACTGTACCAAAAACAGCGAGATTTCGTACAGGTATTACTAACTTAAAAATTACTTCCATTTAGATTTTTTTTAATGTTGCCTGATTTCATTCGTAGTTGTATCCATACTGGGTGTTCCATGAATAGAAGTGCACACTATAAGAGGAGGTAGAGAACACTAAACTGATTTACAATTGCATAGAAACTCCTGGCCGGAAACGTAATGGGAAACTGACAGTTGAAGTACAACAAATGAAAAAGACGCAAGGCATAGATCAGGGGGAAACAATTATTCCTTTTCGTAACGAATTTTCCACCATTACTTTCGATTCGTCATAACTTTGGATAATGGATTGGGTAACAGTCGTAAACACCTGGATTTTCTTGGATATCAGCAGCAGCGCAAACGATTTTTGCAACCACATCCATTAAAAATCTTTCTTGCACAACAGATTTAAGCGCTCCCCTTCCCCAAAGAAATAAACCCAGGCTGCTTAAACTCGTGAGCGTGGGAGCAAGATGATCGGTTCATGGCGCAAAGTCTCCCATGAACGGTAACGCTTTCGGTCATGAATCACTATGTAATTCTGAATCATACTGATAATCTCCACCACCTATTAAAATTTGTTCCTCTATTTATGGGACAACCTGTAATGCGTATGTCCGTAAGTGGTCAAAAAAATCCTGTTTTAGAACAAAGTCTCTTCCAAGGTGATAGCACTGACTGTGGTGGGTGAGCGGTAACGCTCTGGCCTCGCTTTCGGGAGGACGCTGGTTCGATCGCCGTCCGGTCATCCACATTTGGGTTTTCCATGGTTTCTCCCAATCATTCCAGTAAAGACCGGGATGGTTCCTTCAAAAGGTCATGGCCGAGTTGCTTCCATTTCCTTGCTCCCAGTCATTTCCCGCCTCTATTGACCTTGGTGTTGGAAAAAAAAACAGCGATTGCACGCACTGTCTGCACTGAATCATCTGTTTTCGCCGCTTCTTCTGTAGGTTTCCAGACCTCAGTGTAGTTGTTCGAAAAACTATACAATATTCGCCAACGTATGTTGTTTGAATACTGATTACTTTGACCTTAATTTAGCAATAGATACATATTTACAATTTTGAACATTATATCTTACTTGCAAATTTGTCAGTGAATTACACTATCATGCTATTATTAAATAGCGTTGCAAGAACAACCTTAGTGCTAGCTCAAGTTACAATGTATTGTGTTTTAGTTCGATCTGATAACTGAATTTTAAACTTTATACTATTTGCGAAATTAATGAATAACACCTTATGTTTCGTGAACTCTAGAATGAGTTCTCGTACATCATTCCTTTGTTTCATTGTAAACAACTAAAATGATATAAGTCACGTTCTACTTCAATAAACAATATTTCGCAACAAATAAATTACTCCATGCGTTTTCTCAGTTTCCGTCCAGTCTCTTCCACAGCGATTGCGCCGAGCGTGGTGGGTAAACCTTAACGCTCTGACCTCGCATTCGAGAGGACGCGGGTTCGAATACCCGTCCGGTAATCCACGTTTAGGTTTTGCATGTTTTCCCCAAATCACTAGTGAAAAGGAATTTAACTACCTAGTCGTTTAATCTTCTCAGTTTCAGCCAGTGGGAGACCTGGGTGACTTTCCAGCGTTCACACAAACTACAGGCACACTATAAACCGAGCGCCACATAGGCATAACTTGCGTGTTTGCCACCACATTTTGTTTTGCTGAAAGTTTATTATGATTGTTATTACACACTGTTTGATATCTCATCCACACAAATAGTTTTCATTCTTTAGTTTTCATCCACCATACCCCAAACAGTGCGACCAATATTTTGGGCATCAAATACAGAATTTGAGGAATGAGGAACTGCTAGAGTTGTATTTGGAAATTAATGCAGAACACAGTTTTTTTTACTTGCTTAACGTCTCTTAACAGCGAGGTCTTTAGAGACGGGAAAGGATGGGGGGGGGGGGGCAAGGAATGGGAAGGAATTCGGCCATGACCTTTTGAAGGAAGCATCCCGGCATTCACCTGGAGTGATTTGGGGAAACCATGGAAAACCCAAATCTGGATGCCCGGACGGGGATTCGAACCGCCGTCCTCCCGAATGCGAGGCCAGAACAGAACACAGTTAATGACTGATATGACAAAGGAGCTGAAATGGGATTCGTTGGAAGACAGGTGGAGGGTGAAAGTTGTGGTGGGAGAACGCAAGGCGTAGAATTGAGATTTCGTGCTTAAGGGCGCAGGAAAATTTTCTTTCATAGATAAAGGGGTAAGTAATTGGAATAAATTTTTAAGTGAAATAATGAATAATTTACCGAAACGCTGAAAAAATTTCAAATTAGGAATCGTAGAGGGAAACGGTAGGCGGATACAAGAAGGGGGGAGATGTGTATGTGAAGGGAAATTACCACTGTAGTGTGAACTAAATCGCAATTAACTAAATTAAATTACAGATAATCGAAATATAGACCTAATGAAAGGTGGTTGTCAACAAAAGGAACCCATTTGTCGGCAAGCAACTGGTGGAAAAAGTCCTGATGATTGGTGTCCGATCGTCTGAAGAGCTAGGACTCTTCAGTCAAAACTGAAAGCACGAATCACTCCCAAAATCCACTCAGCTTGCTGTACAATTTGTGTCGAGGAACAAAACATCATCTCAGAGGCAAGCAACGATCGAAGTACTGACCACCTCAGCTCTTCCATAAACTAAGCGTGGTCCTGAAGGTTGATAGCACCCTCCCGAAGTAGATATACTACTCCTTGTATAAGAAGTAGAAAGGCCAGTTTCTTTCCTACTTACCTAACCTTACCTGGTAATCCTTCCGACTAAAGGAGATCACTGTTTAACGTGAAATCAGAACCACGGAAGCATGCTTCAAATTACACAAAAAGATGTGCCAGAATTGAAGGTAGGATTAGGGGCCTGAAAATCTCCGCCGAAACAAGGACTCGAATCGGGAACCTATCGATCTCCAGTAAGACACCTTAAACACTAAGGCTCCCTTCACACTAAACAAGCCTGAATCTGATAGAATCAATCAAATCCAAACCTTCACACCAGCCGAATCAAACCAAGTAAATCGAAATCTTTTCTTATCTAGTATCAAAAGATCCACATCCATTGTGTCTAGTTTTTGATTCATGACTGCTTGAAGGATAAAAAATTCTGACCTGCTGAATCACTTGCGACATTGAATCAAGACTGATTCAAGCGGATTCAACTGGTGTGAAGGCGAGAACTGGGTCTTGGCGTATTTGACTTGTGGAGCACTACCCGAATCTTCGTGAGTCAGATTCACCTTGATTCAGATTCCTAGCCACATCATTCACGCTGCTGATGGTAATACCTAAAACACTGTTTATCACGAAACTGTGCAATAACCAGTCGTGTATTGCTCTCAATGAATCTCTACTCAGCTAGTTCCTATGAGTATCATTATACTTAGAGTTCACACAGCGCATAGTTTAAATTCATTTTACACTGTATCTATCACATTTCGTTAGATGCATATTTAGGTCGAAGAATCACTTTCCACTATTTTTTATTTTTATTTCAAGACATCGACTCCATCCAAAGGTATCAAGTACAAACGTAAACAAATGTTACAGCGATTAAGTTCGCACACTTCCCAGAACTACTGACTGACAACTTTCTTTCTGCTCTCCATCTCTGCGCCCTTAAATAGACACGTCCAGAATTGTTCAAAAAGATCTGACCGACATTTCTCGAACTCTAACAATACTTTAACAATTAAATCCATACAAAAACAATCAGAATTAAGACAAAATCATTCACAACCATCACGAAGCACACGGATACGAAAAATTAAAAATATTTACACACAAAATTATCTACATAAACTGGTCAAAACCCTCGCAAATTTTCCTCCAACCATCGTAGCTCACATCAACACTTAGAATTACAAACTTTTGATCAATGTTTCATGCATAATACTATCCTTGAGCATATTAAATAGTATTTATATAGTTTCTCTCCATAAAACGATGTTCATTTACACAAATTCCCACAGTGAGATTTCTTCCGTATGCTCTCCAGTCCAGCTTTATCTTTATTCGTCTGTAGACCTCAGGCTTTGAGTCACCATTCATATTGATCAGTTGGCCAAGATAGATTATGTACTGATCTACGGAGTCAATACCAGCATCTTTCGTGTCTACCTTGTCTTTATCTTTTTCTGCCCTTTTGTTTTGCATAATTTTGCTTTTTGATATATTTATTTTAAGGCACACTTCGCTGCAAGCTGCCTCCAGTTCATTTATTAGTTCTTTGAGCTTTTCCAGACTGTTTGAGAGTAAAACTATATCATCAGTGAATCTTAATTTGTTGAGACTTCTTCCATTTATTCTCAAACCTCGGTTTTGCCATTGGATTTTTGGCATTGCCAACTCCAGGACTGATGTGAATAGATTGGTGGATACAGAGTCTCCTTGTTTTACCCCTCTTTCTACTGGTAATTTTTTGGTGGATTCAGCAGTGATTACTAAGGCAGTGGAAGTGGTGTAGATGTCGTACAGTAAGTCGATATAGCCTGTTCTAAAAGGGCTTGCATGATTGCTGAGTGATGGAATGAGTCAAAATCTTTTTCAAAATCGATAAAGGCCAAACATAGTGGCATCTGGTATTCGTTTGCTCGACTTATTACTTCGTGGATGACTTGGATGTGATCTGCTGTGCTGAATCCTGACCTAAAGCCAGCCTGTTCGATTGGTTGCACTGTGACCAAGGTGGAACTGATGCGGTTATTGATGACCTTTGTAAATACTTAGGATATGATAGGAAGGTGGCTGATGGGGTGGTAGTTTTTAATATTGTAACGACTGCCTTTTTTGTGTAGCAACACAATCATTGCTTTGTTCCAGCTGGATGGGATATTTTTCTCTTCGAGGCATTGTGAAAACACCTTAGCTAGGTGTCTGTAGGTTTCTTCTCCAGTCAATTGGAGTACGTCAATAGATAGGCCGTCATAACCACTAGCTGATCCTTTTCTCATTTCGTGCACTGCCGTACACGGAAAATACACAAAAACATAATTAATGAACTGCCAGCTTGCTATACACAATTCTTAAATAACATTTCATTAAATCGGTTAGGGCTGTGGGCTGCAATAAGGTCCAACCGAAGATCGAATTAGCACGTGATCTTAGCATATAATCCGCCCACAGTGTTTTGGTACTTGCTCAAGTTGCGACAAAGTCCTGGTGTGCGGCGGTCGTTTGTCCAGCCCTGCGGCCACAAAGCCACAGCCGATGAAGGCCGATCATAAAGCGCCTTGTCACGCCGCGCTGCGGCACAGGAAGCGCACAGGTGAGCCGCCCAGCTCCGATATTATTATTGCGCTTTTGTCTGTGATTGGGCGAAGCCCGACTCGGATATCCGCTGCCGCGGCGTCATTTTGAAAGCCATTGACGCCCGGTTCTGCGCGCTCGCTATGTGTTGTGTATCATGTCAAGGCTAAATGTTTATATTCACTTGATTACACGGCCGCATTGTCCTCCCAGGGGCACAATGGGAAGGAAGCTAACACGGCCCAGCGCTATCAAAATACAGTCATGTAAGTAGCCAGGCGTAGCGCCTGTGGAAATGCTCGTTTCTGCATATGAATACACGCATCGAAACGCTGCCCCTACGTACAATTGGGGCGTTTGTTTCCGTTTGTCGGTTGCATTCGGCGAAGCGAAATGCTTTTTTGATTCAGTGAACGTGTGTAACTGAACAAACGTTACGACGTGCAAATATTGCGCTGTTTGTTTCTGTTGAAAATCACCTCGCTACTTGTCCTCGCTGCTAGATGAGTTATACCGGGTTTGGACACAACTGAAACCTTATTTTATTGAAAAATACAGTAAATTCCATGGGACTAGAAGTTTTCAAGAAATATTATTGCCTTGAACAGAAGCTCTCAAACTTTTTCCCTCACGTACCATTCATGTGTAACACTGATCAATTATATTTATTTATTATTGCAGCTATATCAATCTTTATTTCAGGATATAGCCTCTTTAAGTCTAATATTAGAATTTAATTCTACATAGTTTTGTTGTAGTTCTTTCCAGGCTGATCGATCTTGAGCCACCCTCTTCCAGTTCACGCCTGTAACTCGACGTATGTCTATCCCAGCGATCCGGGCTTCTTCCTCGTGCACTTCTCAGGTTCCTTGGTATCCAATCCAGTACTGCCGGTTCGAGTCCGGCCGCGGGCATGGGTGGTTTTAATTAAGTGTTGTGTTCGTCTTGTGCTGTCCTTACTGTAGTGTCTACAATATCATGATTAATGCCTGATACAACAGTTGGTACAAAAACAAATTCGAGCTGGCTAAATGGTCGCAAAGACCGAAGGCCATATATTTAAAAAAAAAAAAAAAAAAAAAAAAAAAAAAAAAAAAAAAAAAAAACCAGTACTGCCGTAGTCCATCTTTCATCTCTTTTGCGAGCAATATGACCAGCCCATTGCCATTTTTGGGTCATGACTCTTTTTATGATGGATCAATCATGTACCACCAAATTATTTACTTTTTTTCGGATAGAGATGGTTTATTTCTCAGAATGGTAAAGAAGAAAACAGTTAAAACTATTTTTTGAAGCGCCGCCTTGAGAATCTCTTAGTACCTTGTACCATTATTTGAGAACCTCTGCTCCACAACATTTGGTCCAATTTTACATTCTAATGCAGTGATTTTCAACCTGTGGTCCGCCAACATGGGAAATTTGGTCCGTAAATAGAATATTAAAAAATAATTACCGTACTCACTGTATTAAGACTATAAGCGACTGTACCTAAGCTTTAAGCCCAACTAGTTAAAAGGAATTAATATTTCCAGTATATGAGCATAGAGTTGAATTGTTACAACACTATTATTTTCACTGAATACATTTCCAGTTAGCATCAAAGAGACCTCCATTCTATTAAAGATCAAGTTAATTACCGTTTTCTGATGGTCTTGTTGTGGATGTGAGGAATCGTGGTACGTGGTAGAGTTGGTAACATAAGAGCGATGAAGTAAGGAACAACAAAAGTTGTCAGGTCTTGTTTCTTTTATTTTGTGCAAGTAGGAAGATGGTATAGCGTAGCATGCAGCCTAACGTAACATTACTATTTATTTGCTTAGGAGGAGTGAATTAATTGCATGGGAAGGAGGGGGAGCAAAATCTCACCAGAAAAAAAACTCATGTAATAGGTTACTTCCAATTCTATGAGGGTGTTTCCCTAGGAATTTCACACATACTTTTAGATTTATTATGTTATGATAGTATAATAAAATGTGTCCCAGGTATTAATAATAGATACGTCGGTAAAAAATTAAGACCATATAAGTTAGTGGTTGGCAACATTATTTTTTTTACATTTCACCGCTCCTCGTGGTTAAAGAAAGTGCAGGAAATCAGCAATCTCGGTGGGAATGGATGTGACCACACAGTAATTTGTCTTCTAATTTTGATCTCAGCTGATAAACAATGCAGTGCTGGGACAGGTATATGTATAATTTGATCTTTGTGACTCGTAGGCAACAGGGCAATAAATTTCGAGAGAGAATTGTGGACAAGAAATCAAGAAATGAGGCGTATAGTGATTTTGGAAAATCGCCTTAAATCGCAATCTGATCTGACTTACTATATTTAACACACCAGCTCCTGTATTCCAGGCTTGCATGTTACTGCGCACCTCCCAGGATCGGTATGTGTGTGTAATAAAAATCGTTGTTTGTACGCTTCTGCCTTTCACAAGACCATTTATGGTTGACTTTAAGGAATTTAATAAAGAAATATTCATGGTTGCTTCCTGGACAGGAATGACAGTACATTAAATGAGGAATTTCCAGTTATACGTCACGTAGCTGTAGCGGGTACTCGCTTCTCTTTAATTGGTCTCTGGTAAGTTTTACCGTTAATATAAGACGTCATACATGTACAGAATTCCTCTTACATCAGGTATTATTACCACTTGAATCAACATAGCTGAACGGTACACAGAATTTTGAATACATATTTACATCAAGTACCACGCTACCAATGTGAAACAGCAATTTTTTACAGCAAAGAAAATACATTTTAATGGTGAAACTGGAACGTTAAATCTAAAAATATAAACATCTTTGGCCGCAACATTACGCATCCACAGTCTGCAGTTAAATGTTTGATATAGTTTTTTTTCATTTATGTTAACTTCAATTATTATAGAGTCTCCCAGACTACAATTAACACAGAATCATTATCATCCTGCCAAATGCGCATTTTAAGCAAACCGTTTTGAATAAGCCCTTTTAGTGCAAGGTTTCAGATTTGGATTATATCTAGAAGAGATGCATGTACGTAAATAATTGTATAAATTAAATTGAATACAAATCTTAGATTCTCGAGACTGTTAAATTTAGTGTCGGCAAGAAAACATCGTTTTCTTTATAAATAGAAGGTGCCATACAGAAAGGCATTGGGGTATTCTGAACCAATTTTAAGTTATTATTTGGATGATATCTGTCTGCAAGTCCGCGTAACACCTTTTTTGATATGCGTTTTTACTTAAATAAAACATGTCATTTATAGCTATTTTTAAAAGTTTTTTTCTATGTTATGAATAAAATATCATCACTAACTCAACAATACTAGGTATCGTTTTACCTAACAAGAAAACGGAATATAGTCTAAGATGCATCTCCATATTGTAAGCTGCAGATAGTTCGATTCTTAAAATGGAATAGTGGTGTACCAACCTGTAAATGCGATTGAAGATGTAGAAATACTCAGTTTTAAACAAGAGATTAGCACGTGGAATAATAAAATGCTAGCTGTTTTAAAAATAATCCCCTGTGATAAACATTATATCACATCCCATTGTGTTCGAGAAATACTTTGAATAAAGATAAAATTTATTTTGCGGCTTAACTTTCTCGAATATTGAAGTAGAGGCAGAGGTCGGAGAAGAACGTTTGAAAAAGGAGATGAATTGCAGATTAAAGCTATTTCCAATTGGAGAACTTTATAAAACGTTTTATGTATATGTATTGTTGATAACTGTTTCTTACTTTCATGCTGATCCAAGAATTGTCTGGAATATGAAATATTTCATTCGTGAACAACGTAAATGGGTAATACGTAAATGTGTATCATCGAAATTTGTGCATACGAGTATCGAGTATCTACTTTTATTACCCAAAGCAATATACGAAAATAGATTTAATTAATTTATAGTATTTAAACCAAATAATGATTTACACGTTTGTTGTAAGTATGAACATCACGCTTCAACAGAGAAAATATTTACTTTTACACCTTATATTTCGAACTGGATTAAGGTAAAAAAAAAATTAGAAATTTTTATTTTGGCGACACTGTTGTCATAGCTAGTGATCTATCTGCACTCCAACGCATAATAGACAATTTAGTCCAGCACAGTGAATAGTTTGGCCTACTTGTCAACCCTTCCAAGACCAACGCTATAGTCTTGTCTAAGAGAAAAATCCAGGCAACCCTATTAATACAAAGCAATAAGAATGAGCAAGTATCCTCCTTCAAATACTTAGGCACTGTGATGAATGAGCAGTGTGATTACAAGAAAGACATCAAATCGAGAATAGAACAGGCCAGGAGACAATTTATTACCATGAAAAATTTGTTCATAAGATCGGATCTCAGTCTGCAATTGCGAATGCGAATGATTTGCTGTTGCGTGCTCTCCATATTTCTTTATGGGTTTGAAAGTTGGACTTTAGACTAAAATCTAGATTAAAAAAATTAAGTTTTTGTAATGTATTTGTATCGTCGTCTCTTACGTGTATCTTGGCGATGAAAAATTCAAACGAAGAAGTACTTCGTCGGATAAAAAAAAAAATAACTGCTGCTCACTATAAAGCAAAGGAAAACGCAATACGAGTATCTATGACACATTATGAGAGGCGAGAGGTACCAGCTACTGCAAGTCGTCATTGAAGGGAAGATGCAGGGAGAAAGATCTGTTGGAAGGAGAGGGAATTCGTGGCAGAAGGACATTCAGAGATGGAACAATTGCACATCAGAAGGCGCTTTCCACGCTGCAGTTTCACGCCAACATCCAATAGGAGAAGGCGACTTAAGAAGTATTTTTAAAACTATAACTATAAAAATATGTAAGTTGTACTTTTTATATCCTTTTACTTTTCTAGTCGTGCCCTGAGAAACACTTGTTAGCAGTTTAACACCCCTCTTTCTTTACTTTCTTGACTGGCCTGTCGGCTACCTTGCCCAGTTATAGTGGTTGTACAGTGGTGGCGTGTCCTTTAACACAGTGGAACTACTTGTCGGAGGCTAATTCCGCCAGGTGGCCGTGCGTGGGACGGGAGAGGAGGCGCGCCCAAGCCTCACACGTCGGACCGATGTCTCGCCAGATAGCGACACCGTATAAATTACGACACGCTCCAGGACAACCTGAAATTTCATACAGTATTACAGGGAGACGCTTCTTTTTTGTTCTCCGCGTCGTGACACCGGCTTCCTCCGAGTCTTTTTATTTAGTTTTGTGCCGCTGGGAGCCGCGCGGCTGCCCGCTTCTCAAAAAAATAACTAATCGCTCGCGCCTAGCGGCCGCGGGCCGATCCATCAGCTGCGGCGGCCGCCTTTACTCACTGTCGGGGGCGTGCCTTATTGTTATTTAGTCGCGTCCGCGTGGGAGGCACCAAGGTGCACGACAAGCTAATTCTCACAGCGGGATGTTCGGCCCGAGCAACAACAATCTAGTTCCAGTCTCGATTAACGTCTCTCTCCTGACTTCTGGACCAACCTTCTCAATGAAACCAGCCTTCGTCTGCTAAGCTCACAGTGGTGACAACTGATACGATGAACGAAAGATATGCGGTTAAAGTGGCTCATGCCGTCGAAGTTCAATAACATGGAGGGTGGTGATAGAGCTCCGCAAATCCTTCTAAGTTTACAGCTACAGCTCAAGGTTAGTATGCTCTATCACCACTCCACTGCCTTTCCTCCTACGTCCAAATGTGAAATTTGCCTATCGCCGAGCTGGATACAGCGGTCAGCTCGGAGAGGTAGGAAGGAAGGGGGTGGCGAGATGAGGAGCGGGATCAGGGAACATTACCTAACCGTGTATAGTATAGGTTCCCAAACTTGTGGGTGCGAGAAATGTCGGCATAAAGGGGGGGGGGGGGAGAAGGCGGACAGGCTACAAGGTAGCTTCTGTGCCCGTGTGGACTATACCCTAGCTCTACACCGCAGGAAGTACTATGTCTCCTTCACAGCCTCTTAGAGTTGAAAACCTTTATCCTAACATCAGAGTTTCGTCTGAGATATCATCGTTACAACTGGGAATCAGTCATTTAACTTTTTAACCGTAAAATTGTGGACAGGGAGGAGGGGGGGAGGAATTTTTCGTGTGATCATGTAGGGGGGTGGTAATAAAAATCTCTAGTGCATAGAATAAAAGTGTTTGACTAAAGGTCAGCGCGGAGATCCGTTCCGGACATTTATCGTTACATAAAAAAATCCTGTAATCTAGTTCCTAGTGAATTTCTTTACTAAATGAGGTGTGCTGTCCATCGATGCAATAAACATATATATATTTTCCAAAGTTTTTGTTTTTCAAGCTTGTATGCATCACAACATAACTCTGGAATACTTGCAGCAATTTACATAAACTTGGTCCAAATGCGCTCCGTCCATCCAGGAAGGTTTTTAATAACAAATGAGCCTACAATATTGAATACATTTAAACAAAAAAAAAATTGTTATGTGCAAAAATTTGGGGAATCGACCTTCCCGTATGTATTGTTTGTTTTCCACTTCGATTTCTCGATGACTGTTACTCGTGTAGTTGTGATGTAAAAATTTATTATGAGCCCACACTAAATTAATGAAATAATAGAATTTATTTGGTAACAACTGTCTTTTTTAATTTACAAAAATGCAATCTCTGGCAATCTTCGTTCAGACCAACGCCGAATCTTCTAGTTATTTTCATTATAAATCAATTATGAATGAATCAGAAATAATTATCTATTCGCCATTCCTGGGCAAAACCGAATACCAAAGACGTAAATTATTTATTATTATTTATTTTTTTATATTTTTTTTATTTTTTTTCCCTGCCGCGTGGAGACGGGCCATCTGTTTCATTCACTGCTAACAGAAATAGAGTTGGTATCAGAGCCAATAGTAATTATATAATATGTTCGACGGCGTTATGAATGGTTGTGCATAATCACACGTTCAGTTCTAAAATTTGACAACTCTAGCATTTCTAAGCTTGATGGAAGTCAGAGTTTTTTAACCGACTTCAAAAAGTAGGAGGTTCTCAATTCGTCTGATTTTTTTTTTTTTTGGATGTGTGTTCAGCGATATCTTCGCCAATTTTGATCCGATTTAAATGAAATTTTTATAGTGGGTAGAATATGCTTCCAAAGTGGTCCCATATGAATTTAATTGAGAAACCACCCCTTCTACCCCTTTACACTCCTGAACTTTTATACAAACCCACACTTTTTATCCGATTTTGATGGAACTTTGGAAATGTATAGTAAAAAATAAACAGAAAAATGCTGTCAACTTTTGGTTTGAAAAAAACCGAACCCCTCTACCAATATCCAGCCCTTAATTTTTCTTTATACAAAGCTAAAGTCGACACCATTTAACTGATCTCAATTAAAGTTCGCATATACATGTAATTTTTCATGGAAAAGGTTTCTGACCCAAAAACATAAAAAAAACACCCCTCTCTCCCTTTACACCCCTTAATTTTTATACAAACCCACATTTTTTATCCGATTTCAATGGAACTTTGGACATGTATAGTCAAAAATAAAGAGAAAAATACTGTCAACATTTGATTTGTAAAAAACTGAACCCCTCTCACCCTATCCACCCCTCAATTTTTTCCAATGTTATTTATACAAAACTGTAGTCGACATCATTTTACTGATCTCCATTAAAGTTGTCATATACATGTAATATTTCATGGACTAGGTTTCTGACCAAAAAATAAAAAAAGCCACCCCATCTCCCACTTTACCCCCCTTAATTTTATAGAAACCTATATTTCATATCTGATTTTGATTGAACTTTGCCAATGTATACTTTCAAAAAAACAGAAAAATCTTGTCAACATTTGGTCTGCCAAGGCTCAACCCCTCTCCCTCCTACCAATCCCTTAATTTTTGTCAATTTTTTTTATAAAATGCTACAGTCACCACAGTTTGACCTATTACCATGAAAGTTGTCGCTTATATGTATTTTTTCACGAGGAAGGTTTCTGACCAAAAAGTCAAAAAACCACCTCCACTCCCCAATAAACCGTCTAATTTCTATACAAGCCCACAGTTTTTATCCAGTTTAGATAGAACTTAGCAAACTTTTACTGTAAAAAAAAGATGAAAATAATGTCAGCTTTTGGTTTGCAAAAACTGAACCCTTTTCCCCGTTTCCGCCCCTTTACTTTTGTCAATTTTCTTTTTGAAAAGCTACAGTTGACACCATCTGACCAAAAAATAAAAAAAACTACCCTAGCTCCCCTTTTACATCCCTTAATGTTTGTACAAACCAACATTTTAATCCGATTTCGGTGGAACTTCGTATGTGTATACTTCAAAGCAAATAGAAAAAAAAAACATACTACTCACATTACTTTGACAAAAACACAAACCCTATTCCCCTTTCTACCCTTTTAATTACTCTCAATATTCATTCAATAAAGTTATCTTCTCTATTTGATTTTGAAGGAAGTATTCACATGTATACTTCAAAACAAACAGAAAAATACTGTCTGCAATTGGTTTAGAGAAGCCAAATCTCTCTCCCCCTTACCACCCCTTTAATCTACACAAAGCACAGTTTCTATCTGATTCTGAAGAAAATTTGCACACGTATACTTTAAATAATACATAACAATTGAGTTTAAATTATTTTTTTTCTGTCATCAGTCTTTCGAGTGATTTGATGCAATCCACCTTCCCTTCCTATCTTGTGCTAACCTCTTCATCTCTACATATCCCCTACAACCCATGTCCTCAATTGTGCTTCATATATTCTAATCTCTGTCTTCCTCTACAGTTCTTACCTTCGACTGTTCCCTCCTCCAGTAAATTAACAAATCCAGCATGTCTCAAAATATGACCTACCAGCCTGTCTCTTCTTCGTGTAAGCTTCTTCCACAAACTTCTTTCCACACACATCATATCCAAAACTGGTTCATTTCTTAGTCTGTCCACTTAATTTTCAGCATTCTTCTGTAACACCACATTTCAAATGCTTCGATTTACCTTCTTTCCGGTATTCCTAAAGTCCATGTTTCGCTACCATAAAGTGCTGTGCTCCACACATAGAGTTTTAAAAAGTTCTTTCTAATTCCTAGATCAATATTTGAAACTAAAAGGTTTCTCTTTTTCATGAAGGCTCTTTTTGCTAGTGCTATTCTGTTTTTAACATCATTCTTGCTTCGACCGTCGGTTGTAATTTTACTTCCCACGTAACAGAATTCACTTACTTCTCCTGTTGCATCCGTTCCTATTTTTATATTTATTCTGCTAGTATTGGTATAATTTCTGCTACATTTCATCACTTTTGTCTTGCTTTGATTTCCAAAATCTTAATTCAGTATTTTGTTCATGCCATTCAGTAGTAACTTGTCAATATCCTCAGCCCTCTCTGCTAACAAGACAATGTCATCAGCAAATCGTTTTTACTTCTAAACTGCTTAAACGATCTTGATCAAATTTGACAAAGAAATAGTATGTATCATTAGGGAAAACATAAAGATAATTAATATATTTTGTCATGAAATTTGAAAACTAACTGAACGATGACAGACAGACGGATTGCATGTGTAATGTTATATGGATCTCTCAGGCTTTGCTTGTCTCGAAGCCAGTTTGTGGGACACCTTTTACCTAACCTACAGCTGTCTTTATCCAATTCTGGCAATAAAATTCTAAAGAAGTCGCAAGTAACATCTATTTATTTAAATTAAAGTGATGAGGCTCACAGTGTGTTGTGTTGATCCAAGGCCCAGTAATGCCCTTCTCCCACGAAACACCACCATTCCCGCTACCTGAGCCCCGTTTTACTGCCCGGAATTTTTAATATGCCGTCGTTGGCCTCAGTTATTTTAACTAGCCCCTCGGCCGAGTCATAAGGACTATCGGGGGTGGCTGCCGTCCAGATAACATCTGGGGACGCACATCCACACCTGAGTTGGTCGCATGAGAAACTGCCGGCCTAGCCATAACGCCTCGCCGACACCCCGTATAAATCTTAATTTCATTCCCGGCCAGCCCGCCGTAAATCCACATTTCCGAGGGATGCGTCCTCATTAATTTGTGGCCGGGAACGCCGTGTCTTGTTAGCGGACCAGTTCTCGGAGCCAATCGGACCGATACCTAACCAGTCCGCTCTTTATATAAACACGGTGCCCATCAGACGTGATTTACAGCGACACTCTAAGGTTCTGCCCTTCAGAACTGGCAGTGTGTCGGCCAAGGGCGATACCCCACCCCGTCCAATGTCTACCTTAAGAAAATCTATTGCACCAGATTTTTAGCTAGTAGTTTGATCAAATAAACAACGTAAGAGTGTACTAGATACCTATTACGAGTCATCAACATCATTTTCAACAAGTTTTAAATGAATTATTGGATTTACAGTGATTTTCTGAGCCAAAGTTACAGTTAGTACGTATTATTATGTCACGGTAGCAAATAGTACTTGGACTGTAAGATTGTGTTTTGGTGTGCTCTACCTGAAAATCCTTTCTCGTACCATGGTCTGCCAATTACAGCACTTCTTTGAAAAAAAAGGGTAAAACATCCAATCAGCGTAATTTTCTTTTTCGGACTCAGTGCGTCGTCTGGTGAAATGAGTGATACATGTCAATGCTTTTTTAAAATTAGTATTTGCTTCGTAAATTTTGATTTTTCTATTATTATCTTGTAAAGTTCCTTATTCAAATCATTACCGTGATAAATTACGTACTTAACAAAGCAAATTAGTCTAAATTTTGTAAATAGTAACTAGAATTACAGCAAAAATATATTAAAAAATTTAGAAAATGTGTATTGTGAATTTCTGGTAAGCGCCGTAGATTTTTCGCGTGATAAAATCATAAGAAGTGTTTTTTTATTAATATGAAATTTAATTACCAATCTCTTTAATAGAGTTATTACGTAGAATATTGTAACAGTTACAGAATAGATAAATTTCAAGCTTATCGCATGCATCAGAGGTAGCTGAAGAAACTCACGTACACTTCATTTTGTTCTATTTTCGACGCTGTCGTAACTCTCGCATTTGTTGGACACTGGATATTTTTGGTTTCTTGGCTTCCTTTTGCGCAAGTTTTTTTCTGATTTGAGTTTTCCATAATTCCGAGCATATTTACGACTCATATCAGAACGACATCTTTATTTACTTTTTGTAATTTCCAATTTAATATCGATATTTTCTTATTTTGCGACGAATGTTTTTATTATCTCACTTTGGCACCTAGTAGTGCTCCAATAGGTCTTTTCGTTGACTCTTGAACCAACGTCCTAGCCGAACGCATTTCACGCTATACTCATTTATAACTTTAATTCGAAACTATTGCTAACATGCACTCACACTAGTTTGATAACGTCACAGGCAAAAGAAATGCTGCACGTCGAACTCGTACAGACATGCTCTATGTATCTGTTGTGGGCTAAACCGTTTTAACTCATTATTAGTCTCGTAGTTATTAGCGATTCAAATCTGACGGTATCTTCAGTGGCGTAGCTAGGTCAACAAGGGCCGCGGTGCAAACAATTTATTTTGGACCCTCAGGCCCGATGGGCGATATTTTTTTTGCCTTGTGTTGCTGGTAGGGGCCCCCTGAGCTGAGGATGGGGCCCTTGAGTTGTGCTTAGTGGCCCTCTCAGCAGAGGTTGGGGCCCCCCTGAGCTGTGAGAGGGCCCTTAGTTAGGGGCTTGCCGTATCTCACGGGTCTCCTTACACGACTGTAGAGCCAAAAAAAGGGTCGCCAGTTTGCCATGGGGGGCCCCCTGAGCGCAGGGGCCCCGGTGCACTGCACCGCCTAGCCCCATAGTAGCTACGCCCCTGGGTATCTTATAACACAAGAAAGTTTGACCGGCTATCACTATACTTAACGAGCGGACACACATCATTTTAGTTTAATATCAAATACCTTTATACGAATAACAGTTTGACATAAAAAAAAAAAAAAAATCGCAGTATTTTCAATAGCCAAAAGGAAAAAGTTGTTTAAAATACTTAATTTTCGATTTTATAACTGTTAAATTGACAGTATTGTGCGTGACTATAGGACACTATCATCGGTGAATGGAGGGATATTGGCCGAAGAATTAGGAATAGTCCATTTCGTGGGGAAGGATGACCATGACCACGACTTGGCTCTCGATTTCATGCAAAAGGGAGTGGGAAAATTTTCTTTTGTGGTTATTGGTGTCAGAAATTGAAACAAATTACCAAGTGAAGTGATAAATAATTTACGAAAAACGCTGAAAGTATTTAAAATTAAAATTTGTAAATCGCGAAAGTAGATGGGGGAGGAATTTAACACTCAAATCACATTAGGTAATAAAAAAATAAAATAAAAAAGGGGGTAATTAGTTGACAGGGAATTGCCACCGTATCGAGTGCTCCATCGCAATTAAATTAATAACAATAGTAATAATCAGTTCTATTATTAGCTGCGTAGAACTTATGCACAGTACCAATTTCACTATCCTTTGCTTATATTACATGAATTTTTACTTAATTCCTTTCAACATCTGAGGGAAATTGTACTGTACGTTAGCTATCTTGCTAGCTTGTTGCAACATCGGGATCTATCAACTACATATGAAAACTTTCCTATATTCCTATGCCTAAAATCAAATGTTGGCTTATGGTATTAGTCATCTCTACCTTCCAACAAAATTCTCCTCTTTCTTCGAACGGTATCTGTTCATGTCTCACCGTCATTGTATGACTTATATGCATGCTTAATCTTTTTCAATCCGGGGAGCAGTAAAATATCAAAAATAATTCTGCGGACCACTAACTTTGCATAATTTTTTACCTATGAGTAAATTATAAACCAATGGACACGTACCGTTGTCCCTTTGGACATACACCTATGATGACGCCCTTATAGATCGATCATTAATTTAATCGTTAATGAACACCGCTCTCTTTGGGGTCAGTCACATCCTCATATCCCGGATATACCAGATTTTTTTCTAGGGAGTTGATATTTTCATGGTATTTATAAAATTTGGTTTATACTCTCTTATAGTCTCATACAGTGCGAGTACTGTATCCGTTTTATGTCAAAAAAAATATTTTTTTTTTTTTTACGACGCCTTTAATTCAATTAGAATTAGAACATTCCAGCGATCTATTGCCACTTCAAAGTGTGTGTAAGACGTTTACTCATCTAACAAGCTGGCTCGTTTTGGCATTTATGGTTGTTCTATATTGACTTACCAAAATTGTTGGGAAATTTTCTTAGAACCTCGATCGCTGAAGTATTATCACTGGACTGGAGCTGGTTTAGTCAGTCTGCAAGATGTCTCGTTAGTTAGAACATGGTTTACGGGCAGATACGGTGCAGCACAAGTATTTATGATGGCTACGTAGCACTAACAAGTACTTTTGGTTTATTGGCAATGGTGATGCTATCAGTGGACGTGATGCCTCGATAGCGCATACAGGCAGTTTAGATTACTCGAGGAAATTTGAGGATACACAATATCGGATGCGGTTTGTTGCTTAATATTTCTTCTCGCGGGGCTTAAAAATATTTGGGAATAACTTTGAATAGATGGTGGCTCAACGAATTATTGAAGAAAATTTTAATGAATTTTCCTGTTTTTACTGGAAGCTTTGATCGTTCGTTACGTTGGCAAAGCAATATTTTCTATTCGTTACCACCGAAGCACGATAAATGATTGTAGAATAATGTCTGATACTTGTTACACCCCAGTGATGATGTCCCTCACCATCAGGACGAAACGCGTCTGAGGAATAAAAAGCATTCACCACAACTACTGTTTTTATACGGAATCTTATTCATAATATCTATTGTTCAGAAACTGCGGAAAAATGGCTTATTACGGTATTAATAATGGGTTTTACGCATTGATTGATGTTTTGATTATTTACCTCAATCACCCCTTAATTACTAAACAGATTTAAATGAAATTTGGCGCGGAGTAAATATATAGCCTGGGTAGTAACATTGTACAGTTTTTATCTCGCAAAAATCAATAGTTCATTTGGAAATTGTTATTTGCAATTGGAATTTCGACAGCACCAAAGAGTCTCCTACTCAGTTGACGGTACTGCCACGTTTACTCTTTGATACTTCGTAAATGGCATATACCGTTTTTCAGAGTTCTAAGAACGTTATGATATATTCAGTTGTGTGTTCAGTTCAAAAGTGCGAAAGTTGTTTCACTTGATAAACTAATGGGGCTTCCGCAGAAAAAAAAACTCTTGCGCCATTTGTTGATAGAGTGCAGTACTTCTTCTTCTTTCGTGTCGTGTCAGGTACAAGGTAGTTTTTTCCGCAAATACGATGTCTTTGCCACCAGCTGCATGATACATTTATTCAAAGTTGTGGTCATAACAACAATTGTAGCATAGTTTCGATCTCGCCGCAGGAACATGTGGTCTCTGGTTGTTCTCCCAGGTATCCCCATAAAGCGAGAGTGTTTTTGCAGCGGCCAACTCTAACTTGAAATCTGTTGAGCGACTTCCATATGGGCCATGGTTGTTCAGTCTCAGGTGTAGATCCTCTTTCGGCTTGATCCAGTCGATGTTGTGTCACACTCTCTTCTTCCAGGCTGATATTCGTTCACTATTTGGTGTTCCTCTCAGTGGAGTTGAAGTCCTTAAGATGCTTGATCAGGACTCCAGTCTCGATGGCGCTGGTGCATAACCATGTAGAGGGTGTCGGATGTCTTCTTCCATTCTGGATAACACAAAAATGTACATGTTAAAGTAGAAATTGGTTGTTGTTTTCAATTAAAAAGCAATTAAATTACTGCTTTCTTTAGAGTAGTTTTGTGTATCATCGAAAAATTGAAGAATTACTCCTCACCAAAATCATTTAATATGTTTGCATTTATCTTGATAAATCAACCTCAACCTAATCGTATGTTGTTATTGGCCCAATGACATTCAGTTCCTTTGATAGACTGAAAAACTAAAAAAAACAAAGAAAGAAAAAAACCTATCATAATATTATCAAAGATCCTAATTAAGAAACTATTAATTACTACTTTAACACAATAATTTCTGATTCAAGGCAGAATTAATTGATCAAATTGACATGTCTACAAGACAAAATTCGTATCCAAAATGGAAATGAATTCCTTTTTAATTTTTTTTTTTTTTTTAAGTGACAAGTGGAACAAGCCGAGGCAAACACTCCGACAGAAGACGCGGTACACTCTGGACAGAGGAGTGTAAACAGGTGTATTCAAAACGAATGAAGGAGTTCTGGGTCCACAAGAAGATGAAACTCGCTGCCAAATGCACAAAGGCTTAACGTGATCCTAGTAGGTTTCAACGAATAAATAAATAAATATAAAAAAATTAGTAACTTTAAGACGTGATGGACAAATTTAAGTACTTTAACATGTAAATTTTTTTTAAAGTGGAATTGATTGGTCTACAAAGGTTAAATATTATGGTAATTGTGTTTTTGTTGCAGGAGTAATAAATGCTTATTATTACTTGGAATCTATATTACTATTACTACTATTATTATTATTAAAGAAACCTCTTATCTATAACACACTTCCAAGCAGACGAAGTCGCGGGTAACTGCTAGTAACTCCATAAAATCAAAATTGTTCTGTAAGCTTACAGCTTATCCTCTATAATCATATACAAATTATCAATCCGAATTTACGGTTTCCGTATTCGCAGCGTATTTACGAAACGCATCCCCCGCGAATAAGGATGTTTGACTGCAATTTTATTTAGGATATAAAAAACTAAAATAATGAGCAGTTACAAATTTCTAGGTTAGTGAGTTCAGAAGTTATGAGCCAGGCCCGCGAGCGATTAGGGAATGGAATAGAAAGGATTTATCGGGCGAGTAAACTTAAAATCCGACAGGAGTAGCTTTCGATAAAGCTCTCCGGCCATCCTGATCTGTGTTTTCCCAGATCATTCCACGCGAATACTGGGATGGTTCCTCACTATAGCCCATGGGCGCCTCCTACCATATTCCGTATATCCCTTCCAAACTATTTCCCTTTCGGATAGGTGCAATGCACCCTCTGCCACACACTTATAGTGAATCGCAGAGTAATAGTAATAGTAATAGAACAAATGAGTGAATCCATTCGTGTTCCCTCTTTCATTAAGAGTGTATAGAATCCTGATAAAGAATTATCCTCTATGGGTCGCCAGTTAAATTTAGTTCATGATGAATTTATGATGTAGTGATGGAACCGAAATCTCTTCATCCTGCTCTTGAGACGGGGGCCACGGAGGACCCCGCTGGGAATGCGATGTCCCCAGGAACAGTGGAGTGACGTCGTGTGTTGTTCACACGGTGCCGAATGGCCCCGCTCGTAGGGGACGGCTTTTAATATTTAGAGCCAGATGATTGTCTTCCCTTTTATGGCGGGGGTGTAAAAACGGAGAGGTAAGGCTGTAAAACCTCCGCCGTCACGCCGGATGTAAACCCTGACCTACAAAAAGCTTTTAGTTTCGAGATGTTCGGCATCAGATAAAGCACCCGGGTTATACACTTGAGCATTTTCTGGCCGTTGTCCCAACGACGCCATCCTATGTGAGAGCTTTACCGTGTACCGCTGTGTATATAGCAGTAAATAATGTGTAAATATGTGGTTGGCGCCTAGCCTGGCCGCTGGGGCTATGGCGCTTCTGGCGGCGAAGATGCGAACTGAATTACCCTGTATCCATGAGTCAGGAGTATCGTCTGTTGACACTATAGGAGGAAACCAACGAACATTACACTACGGAAACAGCCAAGGTGGAATTGTTACCCAAAGGTTATTAGAGCCGAGGTGTGACTGGGGACAAGGAACGGGAAGGAATTCGGCCATGCCCTTTCTGAAGGAAGCATCCCGGCATTCGCCTGGAGTGATTTGGGGAAAACATGGAAAACCCAAATCTGGATGCCCGGACGGGGATTCGAACCAGCGTCCCCCCGAATGCGAGGCCAGAATGTTAACCGTTCACCCACCACGCTCGGTTACAGCTTAAGAAACGAGGCCAATGATTTCTCGTAAATCAAATGCCAGTTTCATATAGCATCTGTATTATGACAAGAAACACTTGCTGAACACAAAAATTTGTTTCAGCAAAAAGTAAAATTGCCTGAAGCTGCTCACAAAACTATGACCGACATAACCCTTAAATTACAGGAATTGCAGGAATGGTAATTTAAATTCCTGCCACAATAGTCAGAAAACCTGGACTGAATATTTAAATCGGTAGATCAGCATAAAATGAAAATAAATGCCAAGAAGATTCAGCTTATTAAGTACACAGATAAAAAAAACGGATGATTGCTTATGATTATAGGGTGAGGTCAGATTTGCTTGCTGAATGCTTGATGTGTAAATATCTTGGCATAACGTTTGATAATATACTCAACTGGGCAGAGCACATTGGGCAGATGGTAGGAAAAGTTTACTAAATCCTACTTTTACAGGAGAGGGTGATGAGAGGATTATTATTATTTATTATTATTATTACTCCGCGATTCACTAAAAGTGTGTGGCGGAGGGTGCATAGCACCTATCGAAAAGGGTTATGGTTTGGAAGGGTTATAAGGGATATGGCAGGAGGCGCCCATGGGCTATTGTGAGGAACCATCCCCGCATTCGCGTGGAGTGATCTGGGAAAACCATGGAAAACCCAGATCAGGATGGCTGATGGAGGATGTGCCATAGAAGTTAGGGAATTTGGTTACAAAACTTTGGTCAGACCATTGGTTGAATATGATGGTGTAGTTTGGGACCCACATTTTTGGTATCACTTACAGGACGGAGCGCGTGCAAGGAAGAGCACCTGGATTTGTTTGTGGAAATTATCGCAGAACCCAGTAAATATCTGATATGATAAAGGAGCTTGATTGGGAATCATTGGAGGACAGTATGAAGAAGAGAAACAAATTGCTGCAGCTACATGCTAAATTTGGTAAAATCCAACCGATTATCGGAAAAAAATGACAAATATATTTGCTAGTATTAAAGTTACTATTGGGAAGAATTTTTTAAACTAAGACAGAAAAGCTGATAATAGCTAAGAATATCCAGACAGACTGTATGTTTAAGGAATTTAGATTAGTGTGTGGGAAAAAAAAATGTTGTTATGATTAAGGACGGAATACGGGAATATTTTGAATAGTGTGCTATACCGAATGTGAAATTTTCATTTATGAGCATTACAAAAAAGAAAGGGGGGGGGAAAAAAAAAAGCTTACCCTACATGAACGGATTTGAATCTATCATGCTTACACCCTATTTCGGCTCAGTAAACACTCCGAACAGTGAAAGTAACATGTGCTAATAATTATATTCCTAGACAAAAAATGAAAATAGGGAAATGTTTATGGAGCAGATTCTAAGTTTTCTCAAGCCAGCTTGGCACGTTGCACAAAAATAAACTGAAAATTAATAGGTTAAAGTTTCTGATACAAATATTACCGTAAATAAACATCATTCCAATATTATCTCTTATTATATTGGTATTAGAAATTAAAAATTATATTTTAAATACCTGGTATTATATGTGTGTACCACGATCTTTGCTGTCTTTACCTAATGGCCAAGAGTGTTCATTATTTTAAAAAGCAGGATAGGATATTATTTAAGTAATTACAATATAGCAGTGTCCCTAGATTCGTCAGTTATTAATTGAGTGTGTGTTATTGCTGTCTTGACCTAACGGCCAAGAGCAGTTATTACTTCAAAATGTAGGCAAAGATATGATTTAAGTACCTACACTTTAGCAGTGTTGCTGGATTCGTCAGCCATTAACTTAGTGTGAGTATTGCTGGCTTAACCTAACGGCTTTTTTTAATGTAGGCAAAGATATTATTTAAGTGTTTACATTTCAGCAATGTCTCTAGATTTGTCGGTTATTAATTGTGTGTTATTGCTGTTTCGACCTAATGGCCAAGAGTACTTATTATTTAAAAGTGTAGGCAAAGGTATTATTTAAGTGTTTACATTTTAGCAGTGTCGCTGATTCGTCAGCTATTAATTGTGTGTTATTGCTGTCTTGACCTAATGGCCAAGAATAACTGTTATTTTAAAATGTGGGCAAAGATAATATTTAAGTGTTTACACTTCAGCAGTGTCCTTGGATTGATTGAGTCTGTGTTATTGCGCTGAAGCGCGTAAGTGTTGTCGCTGTGTACCGTCCTCTACCTGCGGCGACCAACCGGCGGTGGTCGTCGCGACGCCAGTGGACGCCCGATTGCCTACGTCACCACCACCACCGCTGCCCTCGGCGGTTTATATGCGCACCGTGTTCGATTTGTTTATGTGTTGGGTTAGTATTACGCGGGCAGACTAACACATGGCGGGCGCTGTACGTTGCGGCTCACATATGGGCTTGTAAATACCGCATTGGCCACGTGTGTCCCATTTACATACAAGGCGAGCCTCTGCCTCCTCTCTGTTCCTCTACACACACACGCACACAAACACACATGGACTGAGAGGGGCAGACGTGCGGAGAACGACACGGCAGGTGTTCGCACTGTTTTGGACCTTCAGTAGCAAACTGAGTTTCACAAAAATATTATTTTCGCCAATGATATCAATTCCAGACAGGTAAAATAATATAAGTTGTAAAAACATATTATTTGCTGGTGATCATGTGGTATTTCTTTCTAAATACACAGACGGAAAAAAAAATCCCAACACCAAGAAAAAATTATTGTAGAGTAATGAAATTTGGACAATGCATTTGTCAAGTTAACATGTTTAATTGATTAAATTTTCAAGATCACAGGTTAATTTAAGCTCAAGAAAATGCATTTCAAATGTGAAATACTGTTAAATTAATAGCCGGTGTAACCTCCAGAATTTTGAATGCAAGCCTGCAAACGTGAATGCATTGTGTCATACAGGTTTCGAATGTCACTTTGTGGTATGGAGTTCCATGCTTGTTGTACTTGTGCTGTCAATACTGGGACGGTCAGTGCTGGCTGTGGATGATGCTGGAGTTGTCGTCCAATGATATCCCATACGTGTTCAATTGGAGACAGATCTGGTGATCTCGCAGGCCAAGGTAACATGTCGACACTCTGTAGAGCACGTTGCGAGACAACAGCGGTATGAGGGCGAGCGTTATCCTGTTGAAAAACTCCCCCTTGAATGCTGTTCATGAATGGCAGCACTACAGAAATTCGAGCTGCAGTTGGTACCACAGTGACACAACGAACTGTTAGAAATCGGTTACTTCAAGGACAGCTCCGAGCCAGGCGCCCTGTAGCGTGCATTCCACTGACTACAAGCCATCGCCGTTTGCGACTCCAGTGGTGTCAAGCCAGAGCTCATTGGAGGACGGAGTGGAGATCTGTTGTGTTTTCTGATGAAAGCAGGTTCTGCCTTGGTGCCAGTGATGGCCGAGTGTTGGTCAGAAGGAGGCCAGGGGAACGCCTGCAACCAAACTGTCTGCGGCCTAGACACACTGGACCTACACCTGGAGTCATGGTCTGGGGAGCAATTTCCTATGACAGCAGGAGCACTCTTGTGGTTATACCAAACACACTGACTGCAAATTTGTACGTCAGTCTGGTAATTCAACCTGTAGTGCTGCCATTCATGAACAGCATTCAAGGGGGAGTTTTTCAACAGGATAACGCTCGCCCTCATACCGCTGTTGTCTCGCAACGTGCTCTACAGAGTGTCGACATGTTACCTTGGCCTGCGAGATCACCAGATCTGTCTCCAATTGAACACGTATGGGATATCATTGGACGACAACTCCAGCATCATCCACAGCCAGCACTGACCGTCCCAGTATTGACAGCACAAGTACAACAAGCATGGAACTCCATACCACAAAGTGACATTCGAAACCTGTATGACACAATGCATTCACGTTTGCAGGCTTGCATTCAAAATTCTGGAGGTTACACCGGCTATTAATTTAACAGTATTTCACATTTGAAATGCATTTTCTTGAGCTTAAATTAACCTGTGATCTTGAAAATTTAATCAATTAAACATGTTAACTTGACAAATGCATTGTCCAAATTTCATTACTCTACAATAATTTTTTCTTGGTGTTGGGATTTTTTTTTCCGTCTGTGTACGATTTCTGACAGTTGAAAATCAACCTGTGGGTAGATTTATTGGCATTCTTCTCCTTAGCATTCAGGTAACAGCTACTGTTATACATTCGTTCTGTATCCACTCTTTAGTTTCTAATATTTACTTCCTTGATATAATAAATATACTCTTGTTTGTTGCTTTCCTCCGTCAGTTCCTCGAGCTAAAATGTGGTAACTTACTCATCATACATATGCTCTTTCTACATATGTATATCACCGTCCTCAATATTTTCCATACACCACGCTTTCATGCTTCATTCTTAAAATGTTCATCTATATCTATATCTATTTCTTTTCTACTTATAGATGTTTCCTCGTCATTTTACAACTCTTTTCCTTTTCTTACAAGCAATCCACTGTCGATACATTCTCGATCATCATCGACAATTTATTTCTAATCTTTTCTTCGCCGACTGTCTTTTAATTCTATCAAAAATATCTGATAGTTTCGCGTTCAATTTCGTTAGAAATTTAATAACACGTTATTGAACTGTGTTTCTAATTCACATCTGTTTTGTCCATTTTTTCTTAGGTATTTGCGCGTCGTTAATATCGAGCTCATTAGATACTGGAGAGGATTGTGGGTAAGCAACGGGAAGAAATTAGACCATGGCCTGGTTTGGTTTCGGTAACGCTAGTCCGCTGATTACTGAATGACAGATCAATACTTGTGCATGCGCATCTGTTAATACAAACTGTGGAATTTTCTTCCTGCATCATTTGCTGAACTCAAGTAGTAGTACAAAATGGGTACCGCCACATTACGTATTTAATGGTGGAGGAAACAGCCCAAAATCTATGTAACACTGTTCTACTTTCACCAAAATAATGAAGAGAAGCAATTACATTCGGTGTTTACATAACTGATAGATGTCGCATGAATTAGTACTTATTATTTCACGGATTTGCAGTAAGTTTAGAGCGTTCACGTTACTACTTACAGTATACCATAATGATATAAACGTTAGATTGTGTTAATAGTGATGTGCCTGGCAATTAAGTGTTTTATATGTACATCGATAGCAACTAAAACGCTACCATGACACAAGTACTTCTAATTCTGTGTTACTCCACACATCTCTCAGACTAGAAGTGATTTTGTATCAAGTGTTTCGTTTGTTATTCTGATGACTCGGTTTCTACGTACACGGAATTTTGCGAACCAATGCCCTTTCTCTTACAGGCTACGGTGATTATTTTCTTTCAAAATTTGCCCGGAGAACCATACACTATGTACTAAATAGTAATTGATCACCTGTCCCCAATGGTTACTTGGTTGTTATCATCCGTTGGAATATCGTTGGGCCACCTCTTGCGGCTGTAACTTCAACCAACCTGTCCGGCATGTTCTCCGATGAGTAATTGCAGGACATCAGCTGGAATTCGTCGCCATTCCACTTACAACCATTCCGTGAGGTGAACAATGGATTTTTGCCGCTCTTGATGAGCCCTCACTCGGCGATCTAATTCGTTCCAAAGATATTATATAGGGCAATGTTCCAATGGATACTGATACTCCTGCTGCAGGTTGAATCTCCTGTCGGATGGTAGCGATGAGTTGAGCCCCATTTTTAACCATTTTATGTTTCAGGGCTGTGCCGTGTTAGTCGTTCAAAATTGTATGTCGCCCAGAACGTGCATCATTGGCATTTCCACTAGCGCAGGACGAATGCGACCGTTGATTTGGGACTGTTAACCTACTCTGTAATCACCCGGCTAGACAGCCCACTGAGATGGCAGCCCAAAATCACGTCCCTATCTATGTACTATTGTTTTGTATCTTGTATCATCTCCTTGTGAAACTGGTTTTGCACCATCATGCACCTTATGGCGTCCTCTCAAGTCAACTGATGTGCTGAATTACGTATCTTCACATATGCCCATCGCTTTTTGTTAACTAGTATACATCAGTTGATTTCGGCCGTCGAATCTCATTTCGACTTCACCTCCCCAGGAGACATTTCCGCAGGAAACATTTTTCATACTCTCAGTAATAACGTAGTTTGTACGCCATACACAGCTGTTGCCGCACTGAAGTTTTTTTTTTATACACTGGAATATTTTCAATTCCAGTCTCAGTGCTCCGTTAACAACAAAAATTTTAATACCTTTAAGATTATCACTAGTAGTGCTAATCTCATGTTAATGGTAGAGCAAGGAGCAAGCATCTTGTACACGTGCTCGGTTCGTACCGGCCTATTCAATTTCTTTCCCAAATCACTCCAGGAAAGTGCCGGGATGCTTCCTTCAAAAGGCCATGGCCGAATTCTGTCCCATTCGTTGCCCCCCCTCCCCCTCGGTCCTTTCCCCGTCTCTAAAGACCTCGCTGTTAAGAGAAGTTTAGCAGTTAAAAAAAAAAATCTATTTCTGCCACTCCATGCCATATTCCGTTGACAGAGACGGCTTGCAAGGAGAGATAACAATCTCCGGTGAGTCGACTTCAATCAGCTTCAATACAGTGACTGAGAACAACGCAAAACGAAGTCCTGTGATGGGAACACGTATGATTTTCGGCCGAATATTATATTTCCATAACGTTCAACCTCTTGCAACGTACTCTGTAGTCTCGTGGTGATCAGTCAGGTGTGGTGACATGAAGATTCCGAGTTCGAATTTCTTACATACTTTCTGTCTTGTCGCAATAAATACAAAAAAACTCTTTAATTTCATCCATATGTTATCTTTCACGATGGTGATGAGCTGAAGAAGAAAATACTTTGAAAAGCCAGCTCGCTGTTTTTTTCGTCTCCATATCTTACTGCAAACCCCACCTATCTCGACAGAACTAGAGTGTTTATATTAAGGCACACGGATCGAAAGAATGGATTGTTCATCATTTACAACTGTAGCGGGCAGAAGTGAAGTAAGCGTTACAGGAGAATAAAGTTCGACACACACAATTAAGCTGCGGGGAAGAACAGCAGTTGCCTGCTAGCGTTCTGGCCTCGCAGTCGGGAGGACGGCGGTTCGAATCCCCGTCCGGGCATCCAGATTTGGGTTTTCCATGGTTTCCCCAAATCACTCCAGGTGAATGCCGGGATGCTTCCTTCAAAAGGCCATGGCCGAATTCCTTCCCATTCCTTGCCCCCCATCCTTTCCCGTCTCTAAAGACCTAGTTGTTATAGGAGACGTTAAGCAGTTTAAAAAAAAAAAAAAAAAAAAACAGTTGTCTATTACTGTCAAAGACCATAGCACGTGTGGAAATTAGACGTTTCTAGAAAAAAATTATACGACATACAGAGTAGCAGTAAACCAGATTTGTAAATGCGATGTGTTTGTTTTACACGTCGTTCCCCAAATGTGACAGCCATATGTTATTTCTGGTGATTTTGATGATTCGTACAGATGGAGTTTTATTTTTAGGTTCATTGAATGATTTATCAGTATAGGAAATAGGTTTTCGTTCATACCTAGGACGTTTAGCCGTTTATCTGCTATATGTTGACGAAATGTGAGAGTTCTGTCGATAGTAACTCCTAGGTATTTGTGATGGTTCTTACACGGTATCTGTTTTCCGAATATAGTCAGATGAGATTTAGTTCCGGTCTTTTATGTGTAAAATAAATTCCTGCGGATTTGTCGGAGTTTATCGTTATTTTATTTCGTTTACTCCATTTCTCTCTTTTTTTTTTCGTTGGTTTTGCATTCTGGTGATGTTCTCCATATGTTTTGTACCCGTGGTATAAATGGTCGTGTCATCAGCAAATTGGGCGACATGAACATTTTTTATGGTCGGAATATCGTTCACGTATATATTAAAAAGTGTGGGTGCTAACACTGATCCCTGTGGTAGTCCTGTCCTCGTTTGATGTATTGAAGATCGCACACCTTACATTTCTACATAGAAAAGGTTCTTTGTTCCAAGATTTTTTTTTATCAAGTTAACTGTAGTTTGAGTAATTAATTTATATGTCAAATTTTGGTGCCACATCTTATCATAGACCATTTGCACATCAATAAAAGCTCTGCTGTAGATTTGCCAAGATTGAACCCTTTGTTTATATCTTCAACCAGGTCTAAAAGCTGTACTGTTGCTGACATGCGAGACAGGAAACCATACTGTTCTTTCCGAATGGTATTCTGTTTAGCTAGTTTCTTGTGTATTCTCGTTATCACAACTTTCTCCAGCACTTTTGTTGTTGAGTTGAACAGGTTGATTGGTCTATTGTTTGCCGGCAATGATGAGTTTTTCCCAGCTTTAGGGATAGGTAATATTTTTGCTCTTTTCCAGTCTGTAGTGAAGTAGACTTTTCTCAAGCAGCTGTTCACTATTCTCGTTAAAAATGCTATTCCCTTCCTAGGCAAGTGTTTCAATTGATAGTTTGTAACTTTGTCTGCTTTTGGGGCTCTGTTGTTTCTAAGTTTCCTGATAATATTTCTTATTTCAGTGGGTATAGCCAAATCAGTGTAATATCCCATGTCTTCTTTTAGGAATGTGGAAACAGATTCTTTGATTTTTTGTTCTTCTTCCTTTTCTTCGTCCGTTTGCAGTATTATGGGAGTTACATATTGTTCTTCGAAATAGTCAGCTGGGATCACTGCTATTTCTAGTGGTTCGAAGGCTAGACCATCAACGACAGTTATTGGAAAAGTACCTTGTTCGAATTTGCAATTTATTAACTAATTAAATTAGTTGGTATTTGAAATTTATTAACTGATTGCATGCAATTTGACTGCGAGAGAAAAAAAATTCGGAACGACTGATATAACATTAAAAAGACATACGCTATCGTCTACCTGTCACCGTTCAGTTAGTTTCAAAATTTTTATAAAAATGTGTTATTTATCCCAAAAAAATGTATTCTATGTTCTTCCTAGTGATACATAGTATTTATTTGTCAAATTTCTTCAAGATCAGTTTAGCTGTTTAGTCATGACGAGGTAACAGACAGTTAGAGAGTTACTTTCGCATATATAAATATTAGTGTATATTATTGAGGCTAACTGCTTGAACAGTCAGTTTGCAGCAGTTAACTTCCCTGCCACGCGGGTTGCCTGAACGTATGGGGTCGCATATTGCACGCAGCAGCCAACCCAAACACGTCCGCAGCCGTCATAATCGCCAGGCGCCTGGCTGTCACGTTGCGTGTTGTTTGTTTAGCCCTCACACACTCACGCCCCCGACGTCAACTGGTTCGCGTGACGCACGATATAATAACACGCGTGCGGCGCACCCCGACCACAACCCTTGCTGCTCGTCTGGAAACTGCCTGTCGACACAACGGCAGCTCACGCAGACACATCAACCAGGGGAGAGGACCAGATCACTGGAACTGCCTTCCAACATCTACAACCTACATACAGGGACACTCATAAGAGCCGAAACAGCTAGAGAGGAATTATTATACACTACCAAAAAGTAGTTGGGTACCTACCTGTCAACAATTGTTTTTTTTATGCGCTTTTCACCCATTAGAAACTCGTAGGGTCACCACCTGTCGTGGCTACAACAACAGCCAACCTGTCTGGTATGCTCTCTGCGAGTGTTTGCAGGACATTCACTGAGATTCAACATGAGCAATGGATTCGAGACTGAATGGGGCAGTCCAATCAGCAAACATTGTTTTCGGCTACCACTGCATAGTACCCCTTGTAACAAGGCACCAAGCATTGTCATCCTTGAAGTAAAACTGCTCTATTCCGCAAAAACGCCACAATGTTGGGAGCATTTTATTATTCAGAATGTTACAATAAGCAGCTTTGTTCATGCTACCACGGACAAACACCAGCGGTCCTACGCCGAAAACGGTGAAAAAACCCTCACCATCACTCCACCGTCTACGATTTTCCTAGTTGGCACAATATAATCTGATAGAAACCGTTCCTCGTATAGACGTCATACCGATACACATTTCTCGTACCGTAACAGTGTAAACCTTGACTCATCGCTCCACAGAACAGATTTACACTGCTCCTATGTCCAATTGCGACGTCCCAAACACCACCTAAATTGCCAAGATTTATCGTTTTTCGTGGTGTGAGGCATGTGCAACTGCTCTTCAGAAATATTTAAGTCTATGGGCCTGTGTACGCAATGTTCCAATAGCAATTGGTATTAGTGTTGCTGCATGAAACTCCTGTCGGATGGTAGCCATGGGTTGTGCACTATTTTGATTATTTTACGTTTCAGGATTCTGCGACGTCAGTCGGTCAAAATTGGAAGCATTGGCACAATTCTCATCGATCTTCCACTTACGCAGCACGAATGCGACCGTTGATTTGGGCCTGTTAACATTCACTGCAAAATCATCTTGATAGAAAAAGCAATAAGATCACGCTCTGATTGCTTTGTACTTCTTGCCACCTATTTTTCCACTGAATCTACAACGGCCTGCAGCATATACCACCATTCAAGTCTACTGATACATGCTACTGAATTCCATATGTGATAGATTCGTAATTTCACCACCATGCGTCATTTGTGATCAAATTTCATAGAATGATGTACACTCATGTCCAATAGTTAACGGACCTTCGATACGCACGAGAAAACATTGCGTCACCGCAATAATGAGTGGACTAAACTGAGGCTGCATGACTCAGAAACATGGAAGCTCAGTACGGACTGCTTAGTGTGTCGGATTTGCTACTATTTTAATGATATGAGTGTTTGTAGACGTTTAGGTCACTGTCGTAAGTTTGTGCCAAGTGTATTATGTTTTTTGTTCAATGTTTGAAGCCCGTTCCTGCCTGATTCATAGTTTTCCTTTCTAAAGACACTGTAGGGAACCAGTTTATATCAATAAAGCTGTTTATTAAATTCCTTCACGTAGGCGTCAGACGTTCGGCGCGTGAACACCTCATCCACGTCAGCGACCTATTACAATTTCAAGTCAACTCCTTAGCCACGAGGTGCCCGTCAGAGTCCTGGTGCAGCGCTTAACACATCGCTTCTTCCTCCTCCACAGCCGAGATGATCTAGCCGTACAGCCCTAGCGCCCATATTCACTCTGTTTCCCCATTCTGATAAAATATCTATCAATTTAATAGAGAGATGATTTAACTAGCAGTTTTGCTAACAGTCCTTCATATATGTCTGTGAAAAGGATGCAACTAATGATGCAATTAAGGGAAAACAAAAGAATTAGTCAAACAGACATTAACGGATACTATCTCGAAAGTTATGTTTTAGGTTATGTATCTGAACCATTTCAAATCATAACAGGAGTTCGACAAGTACATGGACAAAGTAATCAAGAAATCAGTTGGGAAAAAGAAGTAAAAGGGATAATGTGGTGTTTGGCCTTTGCAGATGACCTAGCAATTCTCTCCAATAACAGGCAAGAGGCAATCGAATCCCTTGAAAAACTCCATGAAATTTCAGCTGAATGTGGTCTCCAAATCTGGTATGTTAAAACCCACTATATGGAAGGATCATCGCGGTATCAAGAGAAACAACCCATGAAAACTCGATTTGGCAATATCTTTCAAGTAATGAAATTCGGATGTCTAGGAGAAATAATTCAACCTGCAGGACTAAATCGTGAATCAAACAAGGAGCGAATATCTAAATTACAAAACGCCTACGGAATCACCTGAAACAGATACAACAAAAAGTCACTATCCCGAAATGGTAAGTTAAGACACTATAACTCTGAAATCAAACCTAAGGCATTAAACGCATCTGAAACTTCGATTATTGGGGTAAATCATTGATTAAAGATATTAACAAGCACGAAAGGAAAATTTAAAGAAAATCTTTGGTCCTGATTGTACAGAGGAATTTGGATGTAAAGGAAATCACATGAACTATACCAGCACTCAGGATAAATTTCAGACACATTCAGGAAAAAAACGAATTAAATTCTTCGGCCATATTATCAGAATGAATAACAACAGACTAAACAAAAAAATTCTCAACCTGGTCATTTCAATCAAAATTAAAAACAGTTGGCTATTTCAAATCGAAAAGGATCTCCAGGATATCGTAATCACAGATTATATCATACAGAACAGAAGTAGATTTAGTAGCATGGTCAATAAGCTCCAATTTTCCAACAAACAGTATACTCGAAGAAGAAATACCTGGACGAAGAACGTAGGAAAGAGCTTAACGAGCGGATGAAGAGGTTTTTGTGAAAATAAGAAAAACACATATGCTGAATAAGTTCATTCGCTCTCCTCAGTTGGGCTTAATGATAAAAGAAAAATGAAATATGTGATTTTGTTATGAAGCAACCGTTTTTAAATAATCTCACTGATCGTCCACTCTGATAGCACACATCAAGAACGTAGGTGTCATAATTAAGTCAAGAACAGAAGAAGTCAAGATCAGAAGAATGCAATGCATGTCTTAGAAATAAAATTGCCTTTAAGGTGACCTTAATACAACAGTAAATTAAACACCAAGGGGATACCACATTTAACGTCTGAATCATCATTAACGATTGTAACGGAAAGGGGGGGGGGGTCGTTACTTCAAGTTTTAAATGTTATAAGTGGTTCTTGAGTTTAATTAGAAATTAATATTTAAATAGCAAGGATCTTGATTGCTGTTGAAAAAAACACATATAATGCTTGATTTATTAGTTTCTTATGGCTTGTACATAGCCGGATACATTTAACGTTACGTTAGGCATTATGTATATTTGCGAGAAAAAGCACTATCCGGCTTTACAATCTGCCTGAAGATAGCTAACATAAACGAAATGGTAAATATCTCATTCTATAAAATTAAATGCATGATAACATTGTGGTCACAAGCCAACAGTAAAATGTTACATGTATAATGGATAAAATCCCTTAGGCGCCTTTTAAATTAAAAATGTGAACAAGAGCAAGACTCGACTGAATTTACAATGAGCTTTAAAGTTCAAGAGGTTGTTTGCCAGCTAGCTTTTACAATGGATTGAGCAGAGATTCTTCGAAATCTTTCCAAAACCATGAAACGATGATGGGCGATGGAACACTTTACCATAATCAGCAACGACAGCGGCGGTGTGTGATGGAGGTCAGCAATTGCACACCCAGTGCAAGGACAGCATCAAACGACCAGCCTGTGGTCAAAGTCAGAACCCTCCAGCATAGCGCCACTTTGCGCTGTCACGTCTAGACACGGCGACTGTCCACCACAGAATGCCCGAAGATGGCGGCTTCTCCTCTTCCCGAAAACTCCTTCCAGAAGTTTCGTTACATGAAAAAGGAAACCATGAAATAACATCGGCAGACCCCGTATCTGATACAGGATTGGATGTCTAACTTGTTTCCAAAACCACGTGAGGCTTAAAGTCAAGCCCATTTGCTGTCTCCTTTCCCGCTCGCCTGTCGTTTCATGTGCCATTCAGGTATCCATCCGCCGGTCATTGCTCTGACCTTGGGGGTGAGCCTTTCTGGACAGGTAACGGTCGGCAGCCCCAACGCCGTCGGAAGAAATTACCGTTGCAGCTTCAAAATCCTTTCTGTCCCTTCAAGTAGCAACCTCTTTATTCAGATGAATTTAAAGAAAGCATGGCAGCCTGGGATATCCATTTAAAGGATCGGATAATTAAATTACCAAATACCCCTAAAAATTAATATAGTCTGAATATAAAAATAATTACATACAAATTTACATGTCTTGTAGTACGCCACAATCCTGCGTGCTACACGATATCGTTTACCATTACCTCATAAACGCTGCTGAGAGGTTTCAAATTTGAGATAGGACTTGCGTACACAATCTGGTGATTAAAGTTGGCCAGTTAAACGTCTACCTGGTTGAATTATGTCCTTCCCCCGTATTGAGGCTGCATAGACTTCAAGTATGTTCTGCTGTATCTCTTTTTGACCCTACCGTCCCCCGATGCGGGAATGAACATCTGTCTTGGAGCTGTAATGGTCGAGTAAATATATTTATATTTCGTACCTACCGCAGCAAATATTTCTATTTTTGACAAATAACTTGTTTGCGAACAACATAAATAAATTCGAAGGCGTCAGTTTTTCACAGCAAACGGATTTTTAAAAACTTATTATACCCATACTTGATTAAACTGACTGTCGGGAATTAAGTATATACACATTTGAATAAATAAAAAAACTTGCCAGCAGAGAGATTCGATACGGTGAGGTTGCTCGCTGCGCCCCTTTAAATAGAAGAAGCACATATTATTCCTTTGCCACATTACACCTCTGGCAATGAGAGTTTATAGCACACTGTAAGAATCGAATCTGAATTTGACAATTGGCGGCTTCCCATTGTAAGTAAGATCTGCTTGATGCCTTACTAAATTCATAGAGCTTTGCGGTGGACTGCTGTTTGTCTTGTTATGAGACCTCAGGGGCTGCCTATCCCCACAGAGCCTGTTTTTCTTCACGTCTGCTGATATATAGGCCGTGGAACACCTTACCTCTGTTTCGTGTTATATTTAAACACGGTGAACACCCCACAACTCGCCCCGGTGCAACCGTCTCGAATTCGGTGACTCAACTACGTAAACAAACTTGATAGCTTTATATATATAATAAAATATCTGATTTATCTTGCTATTCTCACAGTTGCATTAATTCTTTAATTCAGATTTATGCTCTGTATAAGGTAACTACTCGTCCAATAATCCTGTGTCCGTCCTAAAATTCTGCACTATTCAAGTGGTATGCGCCGTATCTTGGTGTCTTAAATTTAGATTAGGTTATAATGATTACGTCAGTCAATTAGCTGAATTAAGTATAATAGATAATTTATGCTGTTTGTTTCTATATTTTTCTCTTAACAAAATATTTTTTAAAAAAAGGAACAGGATTAAAAGAATACAAATTTCATGTCCTTTGCCCTTTAGTAATTTTGTCGGGTAATACGAGAGGGAAAAAAGTGATAAATTTGTAGTTAAATTATCATATAACCCCAAGTTTCTGCTTGTCTTATTACAGAATTTTCATCTTCGTACATGAGTAGTAATATCAATCATTGTGCGATATTGCTCGAGCTACTATTGGATCATAGCAATTAATCTCTACCGGTATACATCAAGGATGATTCGTTCTTTTAATTCAGCCATCTTCATCATCGATTTTTAACCAAAGAGGACCCGTTGTGGTAATAGACAAGCTTCTTCCAAAGTACCATGCGTGTTAGGTGAGCGGTAACGCTCAGGTTCCGCATTCGGGAGAACGTGGGTTCGAATATCCGACCGCCCATCTAGATTTCGCTTTTCCCTGTTTTCCCGAAATCACTCTAGACGAATGCAGAAATAATTCGTTCAAATAGCGGAATTCCCTCCCGCACCTTGCCCCCAGTCCTTTCACGCCTGTAATTACCTCGTAAACCCTGTGGTGTCTACTTTTTGAAGAATTTCTGGCAGCCGGTTTCTCTTGATGCAGTGTGAACTGGCGCTAATATAGTCTTCTGGCTGTAGTGTCCATCACAATCTGGTCAAAGGTATTTAGCTTTCGAAGTCGTAATAATTGCACACTTGGAATTCTCTCGCATGGTCTTGAGGTTAGGATATGGAGCTGTTATGGAACGGATTGGTGAAATTTCGTGACAATTTTTTTACGTATAGTCACGGTTCTAGAATAGTTTCCGTTTATATGGTCAAAGATTATGATAGATTGACCTGATCTGGCCAAATACGAAATTGATCTGTGTTTCACCCCAAGCGTATGCTGTGTAACACTTGAATAAAATATTTTTTGTTTGTAGAACCTTAAGTATTAATAGACATATTAAACACGGAAAGATACGATCGTGCTAGCGTATAATTATTTCAGCTGGCTGAAATATAATATTGTAGTCTAATTGATGTATTCTGGTAATAAATTTTATAGCAGTTGCTTAGCTTTTAAACTGTGCGCATAATTTCTAATTTTATAACAATATCTCTGGCCACTGTTAATTTGCGAGTGAAAGTCGGCATGTTACGTCACCGTTCTCCAGCCAGTAGCTATCGAGCTTACGAAATTGTATAGTAGATACTTTGACTACTTGCCAATAATTTTTCTTCCGTAATATCTGTGAAACATTGCTGTAGATGTTTCCAGCTGTTTTGATTCTAGTGCTTATTTCTGAAATAATTATGAAATATATTAATTCGGTTCATTACAAAATTTCCCATGCCAATATTACGCGTTTAAAAAAAAAAAGTTAATAAGGATTATAACCTCTACCTTTCGCGGCGTAGCGTTGCATCGTCCTCTTTCCCGTCGAAATTTCCTCGTGTGTCATTATCGTTGTTCTACCCCTGCAGACACACGACGGCAGACCTACAGATCCGGCAGGACACAAAGCCCGCGGGGATATTAATCCTCTAGTATTGGCAGATAGCATCGCGACAAGACACCAGCGCTGAGCCTTATTGATGAGTCGCAGGATTGGCGCAGCGGGCACCGCAGATAACTTAGTGTTATGGCCGCGTGCATCATACCGGATTTGCTTACAATGAGCTATCCATACGCATTACGCCGTGCTGTATGCACTATGTCAGCGCCGACCGCGCATTCCAGCAGCCGGCCGCAGATATTCTTTATCCCGCAGCGCGCCACAGATATTCTTTATGTGGGAAAGCGTTCGGTGGCTGTGAATTGTGGGCGACCATTTGCGCCATAAAAGCGACGGTCGCGCTTCTATGCGGCGAGTTGCGGTAGCCGTGGGTCACCCGCTGGTTAACGACAACACGTGGATCCTAAATCAGTGAAAGTGACGTCCGTTAAAGACAACCAAGTGATTATATCTTTTTTATACATTCGCCGTCGTGGTGTTTAGGACAACGAACGATCTCCCAACGAATGATCTCCCAAATGGGAACGACCGTGCCCGCTTACTGTACTGGTTGTAAGAAACATTGTCGCCAAAAAAACACATAGATGTGAAGCAGAATTTGTGGATTCCAATACGTGACCTATATGTTACTTAGAACACATTCCACTGGTGGCATCCACGTGGTTATTGTCAGTGCAACTGCAAATCGGAAAATATATGTAGATAAACTGTTGAAAAAATTATATATGTCTCCTTCTTCTGGGAGAGGTGGTGGATATTTTGGTAGGTGAAGAGGATATTCAAGTACAGGTTTCGGAGCTTCATTAATAAGTATATCTCCTTGATGTTAGTCATTTCACCTTCCAACAGATGGTTCTCCTTTAAGATTTCTTTCGTTGACGGCTAATAACAGCTGGTATCTTTCGTTTCTAATAATATATCCCTGCTGATACGTCTTAATTCTTCTAACTGTAAGCAAAATTTCTTATAAATAGAAATCAACGTTTTTGTTTCTAGTGTTTTTGGAGCTAAAGTCAATCCAACTTTTGGATGTGTGTAGAACAGACAATATACAGCAGATGTGGATCCGGAGATGAAGACTCATGTAAGGTATAAAATAGAAATACTTCAACCCCTTTCAGTCCTTGATCTTATCCTAGTTTTCAGTATCAATGATCACCCAAATTACTCTCAAATATTCGAAACAGGACCTTTGCTCCGTGCTATATGACTAAGTAAACAAATTATAAATTTTCACAGGCAGCTAGCATGCCATACTTTAAAAAATTGATGAGGCCATCTTAAGCCGCGTTCCCACGACGTCTTGTAACGAAGGCGGGACGGGACGGGATATGATTAGCCGAAGTGTAGGGACGAGCGCGCGCTTACCTCGCCGCCACCTCCCCACCACGTTGCCTAGTTCGTTTGGCACAGAGCACTTTACAGCACCAGAAGGGGTGCGCACCACTGCTGCAAACCGATGACAACAGCGCACCTCTACACACGCCTGTGATTTTTACCGACACAGAGTAGGGTAGCTGCGTCTCATCTCCGCTAGCAGAGGCGGCCCCGTCCCCATGGCGTGTTGTTGAGTATTCGTCCCGTCGCGTCCCGCCTCCGTTACAAGAGATCATGGGAACGCGGCTTTATTGGACGTCTGCTGAAGGGAATAATTTTCTTGACAGTGAAGATGTAATGAGTCAGTGATGAAGAAGTACAGGGTGTCCAGAAAAGGACTCCCTGATTTCAAAATTAAATATCTCGAAAACAAAGATCGATAGAGGAATGCAGTAAACGGTATGTTTATTGTGACAGCTGTAAGAAGTGTATACAGCAGTGTGAAATAATAGTTACAAAAGCTGCTAACAGATGGCGCTTTACGCTCATATCAGCATACATAAGTGAAATAATCGTATGAAAACAATCTTTGCAAACAATCACATCACAATGTTTTCAAAATGTTCACCATTGGCACGTTTCAATGGTGGAACTGATCGCCCTGAACTTCGGATCACTATTTAGGCATTACGTATGGCGATTACAGCGCCATCTGTTAGCAGCTTTTGTAACTATTATTTAAAATTGCTGTATACACTTCTTACAGCTGTCACGATAAACATACCGTTTACTGCATTCCTCTATCGATATTTGTTTTCGAGATATTTAATTTTGAAATCAGGGAGTCCTTTTCTGGACACCCTGTATATCGCCACTGAAATACTGCATCAGAGATAATTTCTGAGCTTCGAGTTTGGTGCGATCCACCTATGAATACAGTACAGCCAAAACTGAATTATTTGGAACATGCATATACTGAAACACAACATTGAAATAGATTACGCGTGTAGAACGAAGAGTGATATCTCCTGCAAGTGTAGCTCAGTGCGCTGAGGAATCGCACACTGCATAGGGGAAGTGCAATGGGGCCGGGCGTGAGTCTAGGCGCTATCGAATTAGTCGTTCTGACTGCGGTTTTCCGCGGCTATCAAAGCGAATGAAGAGTGATATGTAGGGTCTAATCTTTCAGTACTACTGAAAAATTACACTTAATTGTCTCTTTTTCGGAGTTGCACTGCGTTTTTTTGTTGATATCACCAAGGTTTCGGCACCAACCTGGACTCTTCGTCAGGGCTTCTCTCTATCTAGCCCCCTGGTTCTTTTTGATAAATTTGAACACTTGAGTTTGCCGGCCTCGGTAGCGTAGGGGCTAGAGTGTTAGCTCCGCGTGCCGAAGGTCGCCGGTTCGAGTCCGGCCGCGGGCATGGGTGTTTAACTGTTGTGTCTGTGAATGTCATGTCCGTCCTGTGGTGTGTCTAATTATCTGGAAAAATTCATCAGGCTGTGTGGCCTAAGATGCCGAAAGCTATTTAAAAAAAATAAATAATAATAAACACTTGTTTCACTATTTATTTTGCACCAGCAAAGATTATTTTGTTTCTCCGCCAAAAAATATTTACTGTTCCAAATAGGTTTGTATATTATGGAGCGATCTTGTAGTTGTTACAACGTGTTCATTTGCTAATACACACTTCTACATTTGGCTTAAACCATAGCCGCCGTCTCTGTTGAAATTGTTAGGATTTTGTAAATTTCTATTGATTCCCTTATTTTCGTTCTAAATGTGTGTAGGGAAGATTTACCAACTATAAAGTTGTTGATTTATTTCTTTGGACTATGCAACATACGTAATAAAAGAAATTTGGGTAGATTATTAGGCTCATCGTTCAACCTGTTAAGAAGGGAATGTCGATTTAAAAGTTCTGAATGAAGAATCAAACGTCGCTACTATGATGTGTAACATAAATGACTAATGCTAATTACATTCAATCTTCGTCTTGATTCAAGGCCTTTTTTGGGTTCACGTTTATGAAGTAATTACCTATATTAATCAGCAAAGCCTCTCCGCTGGAATGATCACCAACCACGCGTTTTTTGCACTATTTTTCTGTTGTAGATTATTTTTCTGCAGTTACTGATAAAGTGACAAGTAATTGTTTAATATTTGGGACCACAACTTTACAAAAAATTGTTTACCGTACGTGTTTTGTTGAATAATGGTACAGATTTATAAAAAATCTATTATAATTTTATTCTGATATTGATTATGGTAACTGAGTACCAATATTTCCTCCAGGCATGTTTTTTCTTGTGAGCAGCCTTATCTGAACCTGTAACCGTATGCTCAATAAGCTCAATACGAAAGTAATGTTTATTTATTCACCTAAATGTTAGTACTATTTACCACGCCAGAAAAGAGCGGAATACCTTCACTTGAAATCCTTTTCGTTATACTTTTCCTTGTTCCTCTCTGAAGAAACGATGAACAACCCTCTAACGTCCTCGTAAAACACTATTTCCCTCAGTGAACACATGCGTATCATGTAACCAAAGGATGTGACAAGCAGCGTTCTCATGCAGAAGAGGAGGCTCATAAATAAAATAAGGAAGTTTACTCCGTGGCCAGAAGGTTGTTGATACTCTCTGGATATCTCTGCTCATATTTCAGAACCTTCTCCATCTCCAACCAATGCTGTCTCATTTACTGCTGATGCATGGAGTTGGTATAAAAGTGGATCAGGAACAATCAGATAAAGGATATCGTCATGCATAATGACTAAATACAGTTACTGTGTAAAGAAAATCATTCGTTATTAGTTGGTAAACCCATTTGAAACGTTCTCATAGTACTCCATTAGGTACCAAGGGAGATACCAGCTAGCGCACCTATCGTATGGCATAATGGATTTCATCAAACTCAGACCCAGGTTAGTAATCCATATGCTAACTTGCCGTCAATTTAAAAGTAACCGCACAAGGGTTAAAATCTTCACGCTGCCGTTCAGACGTAATTACATGTATCGCCTCCTTATGCGATTTTCTGTAATTAAGATGAATGATAAGTTTATTATCATTACTAGGTCTCTACAAGTCATCAAGGACAGTAGAAGAGACTATGAGTAAGGAACGAGATGGAACTTAGCCATGGGCAATAGCTGTTCACTTGCAGTAATTTCGCGAAACCATGGAAAACTTAAGACTATTTTTCCGGACAAGACATCAAACTCGCGCTCTCCAGAACGAAAATCCCGCATGTTATTGGATCCTCAGTCAGAATTGTATTTATATTGACCACAAAATAAACATTTCACTCACGGAAACTAGTACAAAAACATAAGGTTTACAGACATGATGTATACCTTAGGTTCTTCCAATTGAACAGAAAACTTTTATTAAAAAAATAATTTTCGTTTCGTCGACGTCGAGGTTATTAAAGGCGGAAGAGGAGTGGATACAAAGAACGGGAAGGAATTCATCCATGGCCTTTCAAAGGAGCAATGCAGGAATGATTTAGGGAAACCAAGGAAAACTGAAATCTGGATGTAAGAACAGGGGTTTGAACATGCGTCCTCCAAGCGATACTGATCGTCAGTCAGCCTCGGTATAAGTCCTTTAAACTGCAGACAACATACGAAACCTGTAGATGAGTGTAACTTTCGGATATGGCATTTGAAAAGACTAGCGATCATGCCACATGTATTAAAATACGATACTTTCGGTAAGACTGTTGCATAAACTCCTTTCCAAAACACATTCACGTCTGATTTCAACATCCATAAATAGTTCCATCGTTCAAATGTCTCATTTTCCTTCTTTCTGGTATTCTAAAAATTAGGCCTCACTAGCATAAAATGCTATGCTTCATAGATATAGTTTTTACAGGATTTACACATACTTTAATTTCTTCTACAACGTCTGATTCTTTCATATTTCATCTGCTACTGCTGCTATCATTTTTGCTCAATTTTATTAATCTTGCTTTGTCTTATGCTTAGTCCAAACTCTACTCCTAATATTTTGTTTATGCTTTTCAGTTATATGTCACACTCTTCTATGCTGTCAAAACAATGTCATTAGCAAATTGCAGCATTTCAGTTATTTCTCCTTGAACTCTTAAACCACACCAAAATTTTTCCTTCAGTTCCGAAATTGCTTTCTCTAAATATAATTTGAAAGCTGTGGGGAGGATACAGCATTACCTCGCACTCTCTGCAAATGATCCTTGTCTGTCGTTATTCTATAGCCACCTGCTTATCATATAAATTATTAATTTTTCTAGTATCTCACTATTTTAGGCATGATTAAAATTTTAAAAATCTTGGCCCCATCTGGAATTAGAAAAATCTCTTTAGTCCACTAATGTGAAAGTATCCTTAATTTCCTAGGGGGCATCCGAAAATTACGTGAGGTGTTTTCCGTATTTCCGGTCCCCCCCCCCCCCACCCTCTGGTGAGATCTGGTCCTGAGACCCTCCCACGAAATCGTCTTCGCATCTTTCTGAGACCTCGACGAAATACCCCCCTAAAATCGACTTTCGCACCCTTTGTGAGATTTCGCCGCCCCCCCCCCCCCTATTTCACCTCACCTAATTTATGGACGCCCCCTTATCCCGTCTTTCCAATATGACTTTATCGCCTGATTTTTCGTAAAATGCTGAATAATTGTGAGTTGTATAGCATAGTTGTCTAAAATGCGTATTAGTCATTTCGAAGAGTGATAAACAATGTAACAAGAGTATATTGAATAAAGAAGGAGATTTGAGGGACAGTTGTGTTCCCGCGGGTCCCCTGGCGGCAGGTGGCAGAACAGGTAGCGAGGCGGCTGTCTGTTTTATTGGCCCCCCCTGCTGCTCCAAGGCGGCTCGCCGACACGGGCCTGCTCTCAGGCTGCTGCGCTTTATGCCTCGTCAGCACGCGGCCGCCTCCATACAGCACACTACTGTGCCACCGCAACTACTTTGCTGCTCTGTCTGTCTCACTCATTGAAATCATATCTGCCGTTACTAGCAGATAGGCTCTCGGGATCGTATATAACGATTATATAAATTCAGTCGAATCCCAGTACTTTCATTACTTATAGTTATATACACAGACTTCTGCAACAATTCTGATCTCTTCAAAACATGGAAGCATTATTAGTTAAAGACATTTTTGCTTGCTACCAAATAGGCAAATATGTTAATACGAAGAGAGAGGACGTCGGTTGTTTTACGGATATATTTGTTACGGCGTTTCTTTGTTTTTATTGCTCATACGTCCATTTGATTATTCTTGCTTTAAAACGGTTGATGTTAGATTTAACGCATAATATGAAGTCAAGAGCAATTACGATCACAGTGGTAGGAAGAAGCTAAATTCCCAGTCCCCAGACCAAGCGTGGTGGGTGAGCGATTAACGCTCTAGACTCACATTCGGGAGGTCGGCGGTTCGAATCCCCGTCTGGGTATACAGATTTGGGTTTTCCATGGTTTCCCCAAATCACTCCAGGCTAATGCCGGGATGCTTCCTTCAATGGTCATGGCTGAATCCCTTCCCGTTCCTTGTACCCATTCCGATCCCGCTTCTAATAGCCTCGACGACCCATAAAAAAACAGTCTCTAGGAAAGTGCTAAGTACAATTATAGGAGGCCAGTGATGCTGATAAATATAACCTGCTGGAGGTTTGCTCTTGTCCTAAATAAAAGTTAAACGATCCCAAAAACTTATCAGCCAGATATACAAACCGAAATATCCCTCACCTGTTAGAGACGGTAATGAAGGTATAAATGAGGAAAGGAGGGTTACAAAACCACATTCTTCCCGTTTTTCGTAAATATGGTGCGATACTCACGTTATGGTTATTAGATATATGTGCTGGAGGATACGCAAAAGAGGACCATTAGATTTTTGTGTCGAAATTACCGCAGATCACGATAAACAAATTGTATGATAAGAGAGTCATCTAAATATGGAAGGGAATCGTTTGGTACGTATGAAATGCAGATTGGCTGAGGGCCAGGAATGATAATCAGAGAACAATTAGGGACAGAATGTGGAAGTGAAAAGAGACTCATGGCATTAAATCAGTACTCGATTTTGATAAAAATTGGCGTAGGAACGTTTGTAGCTAAGCTTTAGTAAGTAGTGAGGTGAGGATGAAAGACTGGTGGGTTAGGAACATTACACAGCATATAAAGTGCGCCCAGTGCAACAGGAAATTCAGAAAATTTGTTGAGTAAGAAAATAATAATCAAGTAATACGAGCATCCAAAACAAGGAGACTTTATCCGAGACTTCTGTCAGCAAATATGATCCTCTACCTGGTGTTTAGAAATAGTCCCAGTGTCAACTAAAACAATCCTGATTTGATTATTCGCAAAAATGTAGGTTTTGCCAAATTTCGTTATAAAATCTGTTTAATGATGATTTTTCTAAAGCAATGATTCTAGTACTAATAAAGAAAGGTACGACTAAATTTAATTAGATTTCTGTTTCTACATCTTAATTACTAGAACTGGCATGAAAACTTGATAGGACTTAGCAACAACTCTAATTTATAAGACTTCAATAACTGTAAATATTTTAACAGAATTGTAAATGAAAACATCGTCTATTTACCTTTATGTAAATTACAACACTGACACCATTGCATAAACAGAGACATATTTTAATAATACATGGACACAGACGTTATAACGCAAGCAAAAACATTAGGTGGGCATCGCTGTAAACGCAGGTAAACCAGAAGGTTCTTGCTGTTCGTCAAACACAAAGTGTAAATTTCAATAGATTTTAAAACAGTGGTATAGTTACCTCCAAAAAAAAAAAAAAAAAAAAAAAAAAAAAAAAAAAAAAAAAAAAAAAAGAGTAACAATAGTTATTCTTACAGTTATGTGGAACTGCAACTACATTTCTGATCACGAAAAAGTGCAAATGGAGCTATTCCTGACCACCATGTAACTGTCTCAACCATAAATCGTAAGTAGAATGTAGTTTATTATTAGTTAGTTATGTATATTAATATTGTAATTTTGATAGCATCACCATGTATGTACATTCACAGTCACTTACGATGCCCCATTCCCCATGTGCGAAACGCATCTGAGCGTATATGAATAAAACCAGTTGCTAATAGACGGTACTTTCATTTACAATTGTGTAAAAGCAACTGCGGAAGGATGGCCAATATACCAGATATTTTAACAGAAATCTGGCGTAGAACAATTATTACAACGGTTAATTGTATCTAATCATAATCTGCAGCAAATACGATACTAAACTTGGACTGTAGTTGTGCGATCGTGATGATCTTTCATGTTCCACCGAATTAAATCATATTTTGGCCTGACAGTAACGTTACTTTTATCCGTCACTGTAGGGAATTCCATTTAATTAGAACGGACAGAGTCCTGCAGCAGTTGAATTGCTGTCCGTAGAAGGCGATACACCAAGACCGTAGGCGGTCTATAGAAGAAGCGCGCTACTTATCAGCTGTGGCCAACATCCGCGCTAACTCGCCTGCAGATATTGCATTGTTCTGTCAGAGGAAAAAAGGAGCTTAACGGTGGGGGAAGTCTGGACTGCATCGCGCCGACCTCTCCATCAATCCAATTTTGGAGGAGCTGGTAGAGTGGCGCTGGGGGATTAGGGGCAGCGCTATAGCCGGTGTTTGTTGTCTGTCTGCCGTGACAAATCCGGCTGCCGGCGTATCTGACGCGACCAATATGGGGAAGATCAGCTGGCGCAGATAAGGACCCTCAGCGCTGGCCGCCTGGCGCCGCCCGCGGGAGGGAGGATCTACTTTGCGCGACTTCCTTCAGACTACCCGCCAGCTGATCGCCCACTGTCAGATTTTCTGTTGTCTTGCTGCTCTGACTACAGGTTGCTGTCGAGTAAACGCCCTACACGTATTAAAAAGTTTACTCGTTGTACCTGGCACAGATGACGTACAAGGTGTAATGAGCAAGAGCTTATTCCATTAATATAGGGGGGCAAATCAAACAATATCCGGATTTTCGTAATAAAACACTTTTTTCAGAAGTCGTACTGCTTTCTGCGAATGCGTGTTTACATTTGATACTACCTGTAAGTGACCTAGCTATGTGTGGCTGGTGAGTGACAAGTGAATGCACTGCTGTGTGCTGGTAAAGACGTCTTTGTGCTGGAAGACGAGATCGAGTGGTGGAAGAAGACGGGTTCTGTATGTGTGTTTGATGCTTGATGCTAAATAAAATTGTTCTAATGAGAAGTTGTTACTCTCTTGCCGCCGTTTTATAGATGTTTCCGAACCCATGCAAATATTTAATGAAAGAGTTAACGTCTTCAGCTGTTGACGGCAGTCATCAGGACTTCAGGAGCAAAGGATTGGACGTCATGTCGAACATTGCAAGGAATCATGTACCTTGAAATCTTCAGTGATTTCTAGAAGATCCATCGGGCGTTACCGTTGCATACTGTGCCGATGCGTGCTTCACTCGACCTTTATCGCAACGATATTGAGTCGCCAGTGACAGCGTAAACATGTCCGCTCCGCTAGCTGTATGCACGATGGAGGAACAAATGTCAGTGATACGATTTCTTTGGTCATATAAAGAGTAAAAGGGGCTGACCTTCTTCGTAGATTTTTAGCACAGTACGGGGACAATTCACTGTCGCGAACAAGTGTTTTCGATTGGATCGAGAAGTTTAAAAGTGGCCCAAGAAGAGGGACCAGGGCGTCCGTCAACGTCCATCACGAACGACAAAATTGAGCTAGCTTGATTGATGGTTTTCACAAATAGGCGAGTTACTATCGATAACGTAGCGTCTACTTTCAACATCAGCCATGGTTCTGCCTATAACATTATCCATGATGTACTTGGCTTCCCTTCGTGATGAGTGCCAAGACAACCCACTGAAGAACACAAACTCAAACGTCTTGATGTATGTCAACGCTTTCTCTACAGTTACAACAAAGAAGATGACTCATTTTTGAAAGCATAGTAACCTGTGATGAAACGTGGGATCATCACTAAGAGCCAGAATCGAAACACCAGAGTATGGAGTGGAAACACCTTGAATCACCGGCGGGGAAAGGTTATGCTAACAGTGTTTAGGAAAACAAAAGGGACTATACTGTAAGATTACATGGAGAAGGGGGGAACTATCGGCAAAGACTATTACTGTGCGTTGTTGTCTAACAAACTTAAACCAGCAATTCGCCGCAAACAACGAGGAGTTTTGTCAAAGAAAGTGTTGCTGTTGCACGTAAACACTCGTCCTCACACTTCTCGACTCACCCTTGAAACCATCAACAAATTGGGTTCTGTGCTGCTGGATTGCTCCTTCGGACTTTCATTTGTTTGGGTCGCTGAATGACGCTTTGCGAGGTCACCGATTTTCCTCAGACCAATAGGTGCAGGAAGAGATGCATCAGTAGCTTTGTAACCAACCGAAAACCTTCTTTTTGGCAGGAATACACAGGCTTGTGGACCGCTGGACCAAGTGCATTTCAAAGGAGGGAAACTATATTGAAAAATAATGAATAAGTCAAACTGTATATTTTATGAAATTAATATGTTTTACGAAAAGTCCGGATTATTTTTGACTCACCCTCGTATTTAACAAGCCTGCATCAATTTATTCAAATATTGGGCAGTAATAATAAGGCGAATTATTTAAAAGGGACTTATTTAATGAAATATTATAAAACGGTATGAGATTTAAGGAAACTTAATTTAATGCGTGCGGGAATTGTGAAGTAGCGTCACGCACTGGTCGCTTAGCCTACAGTTACTCGGGTGGGAAACTGGCGCTTAGGTTATTTGTGAATCTTCTATTTCACTTGATAGAAGATGCATTGGAACACAAACCCCAGTCATGTCATGGAAAGAGTGCCACGTGTGAATGGACGTATGCCAACCAACAGCATATTTTCTGGAAATGATTTTTAAGTTGCGCTCCTGTTTCTGTTTGCGTATTCGGAGCGCCGCAGCTAGAGAGTCACCCAAGGTGGAATCGGATTGGTGCAACATTTTTCGCGCCCGCGCTGGTTGCTTGAAGCGAGACACAACAGTTTATCATCATAATTTCGTCTTGGCTTCGCCTCCAAACTATTGTTTCGACATCACGCTTTAGTTCGACGGTAATGGCTGCCATCAAAGTGAAAAATATACGGAGGTTCCTTTCAGATGTGCAGTATTCATGACAGGAAGTACCAGAAGTTATTCAGTGTTTGTTTGTTTGTTTTTCTTAATTTGTGGAATTGGAGGCGGCTAGCCTAGTCGGGACACGTGGAGACTTCATGGACTGGTGTTAATATTGCAATGGTATCACCAAGCCCGTAAGCGACCCGACGAGACAATCTCATTGCTTTAATGATTTGCTAAAGATCGAGCTAGTACAGACAGTAAATATTCCAGTGAACTCTGTTTTTTCTTTTCTTTTTTTCAAATACCGTATAATACCCGTTCATAACGTTTCATGTAAAGGAATAGAGATTTACAGTGGTGTCCGTTTAATAATAGTGCTGTTTTGTTTATTTTGATTGGAATGATTTGTAAGACTTTATGTTGTGTAAAATCTCGGTTGGATAAACCTGGTCTGCTTGATCTGTTGCACAGGAAGGATACCCTGTATTTTTCATGTACTTACGAATAATTTCATTTTGCAACTCACCATTCTTTTCTGAAAATCTAGGGGATATTTATCTTTAAAAAAATATAAATGTTGCATCATCGTAGACAGATCTTTGAACAAAATTTCAATTAATATTTATTTTTTCATAATTTTATTAAATTCAGAATTATTGGGATAAATAATTTTTTAATTAATCTGTAAACAAAGGGGGCAGTACGTAATGAGCAAAAGCTCATTCCAAAGAGTGGAATACGTCCCAATGGTTTTATGTCATCCGCATGAAAAGATTTCTCAGGAGCGTCAAAAAAAAAAAAAATAGGCGATAATGCATGTGAGTGATCGTTTGATTTTAAATTTCTCCAGAAGAGTTTTAATGTTTGAAAACATTAACACCGCAACTAAGATCCTTCTCTACAATTCTGCTGTTATTTCAACCTTATTTTTACTGTTCTGAATGCTCAACATGTTACAGGCGACATCTTAAGACGCTAGAATAACAACACCAAAGATGCCTGGGAAGAAACCTTCACATAACAGGGCAGGATAGACGCACTAATATTACCTCGAAGAAGTCAAATCCTCTAGCATGATTGCAAAACGACAATTGCGATTGCCAGACCACGTGGTCCGAATATCCAACACTCGCATTCCTGAACAAGTGTTTTACACATAGTTAACGCGGTGTTGGTGGTCAGAGGAAGCGATTTAAAGTCGTTATCAAGGTTAGTATGAAGATGTGTCACATTTACCACAACAATTGGGAACAAACTCGAGAGTACAGTTTAAAGTAGTGAGTTCCGCTATCTCCAATTTTATATAGTTACTACTGAAGGGTGTTAAAGCACATGACACCCACAATCTAGACAAAAGATCGAAAGAAACTGGTGTACCTGCCTAATATCATGTAGGGGCCCCGTGACCACGCAGAAGTGCAGCAACACGACGTGGCATGGATTCGTCTGATGTCTGAAATAGTGCTGGTGGGAATTGACACCATGCATGCTGCAGGGCTGTCAATAAATCCGTAAGAGTACGAGGGGGTGGAGATCTCTTCTGAACGGGACGTTGCAAGGCATCCCAGATATGCTCAATAATGTTCATGTCTGGGGAGTTCGGTGGCCAGCGTAGGTGTTTAATTTCAGAAGAGTGTTCCTGGAGCCACTCTGTAGCAATTCTGGACGTGTGGTGTGTCGCATTGTCCTGCTGGAATTGCCCAAGTCCGTCGGACTGCACAATGGACTTGAATGGACGCAGGTGATCAGCCAGGATGTGTACGTACATGTCACTTGTCAGAGTTGTATCTAGACGTATCAGGGATCCCATGTCACTCCAACTGCACGCGCCCCACACCATTACTGAGCCTCCAACAGCCTGAACAGTCCCCTGCTGACTTACAGGGTCCATAAATTCATGAGTTTCTCCATACCCGTACACGTCCATCCGCTCGATACAATTGGAAACGAGACTCGTCAGACCAAGCAACATGTTCCTAATCATCAACAGTCCAATGGCGGTGTTGACGGGCCCATGTCAGGCGTAAAGCTTTGTGTCATGCACTCAGCAATGGTACACGAGTGGACCTTCGCCTCCGAAAGCCCATATCGATGACGTTTCGTTGAATGGTTCGCACGCTGACACTTGTTGATGGCCCGGCATTGAAATCCGCAGCAATTTGCAGAAAGGTTGCACTTCTGTTACATTGAACGATTCTCTTCAGTCGTCGTTGGTCCCGTTCTTGCACGATCTTTTTCCGGCCGCAGCGATGTCGGAGATTTGATGTTTTACGCGATTCCCGATATTCACGGAGTACTCGTGAAATGTTCCTACAGAAAATTCTGTACTTCATCGCTACCTCGGAGATGCTGTGACCCATCTCTCGTTCACCGACTATAACACCACGTTCAAACTCACTTAAATCGTGATAACCTGCCAATGTAGCAGCAGTAACCAAAGTGACCCCTGCGCGCGCCTGACACTAAATCATCTGGAGCAGCATTGCCTCCAGAGTGTAGGGAAGTTTTTACAGGTGGTCCCGTATCTCCTTCCAGTTCAGCTGTTGGTTGAAATTGCTGTGGGTTGGCATCATCGGGTGTGCTGTTCCCGGAGTGGCTGTGTTTGCTAAGAACTGAGTCATTAGCAATGTTTGCTGTTGTAGCAGCTGAATGATGACACTAAACTTGTCGTGGTGCTTGTAGTCCGCCTGGCGATGCAGATGGTGGGTTACGGACTGCTTCTTCGCTTCGCGGGTCGTTCAGATCCGTTCGCAGCTGAATGTAGGCCGGGAGAATAGTTGCCTGAGGAGGGCACCAACTCGTTGGTGCGTGTCGCCTTCGTTTTAGCGCGCAGGTTTTTCTTGATGGGGCAACAACTTTAGCATGCTGGGTGGGGGCCGGAACAGTTGGAGCAGGTGAGCACTTCGTCTCGCGGGACGCTGCACTCAGCGACTTTGTATTTTCCAGCTCACCTAACACAGTGCTCCTCGGCGGTGCAGTCAAGGGCCATGTGCCCATGACCCTGGCAGCGAAAACACTGTGCCAGGGCTAGCGGAGGCCACTTCTTTGGTTCAAGTTGGACCGTGCTTCCTAGAGTGGTTCTTGATCATTTCTCCCGTGGTACACGATCCACAGGCTGAAACGTGTACAGCGGTAGACGCACCTCGGTGCCTGCGCGGCGCATTTGATGGACAGCACAGGCGACGATGCCGCCGCTGGAGAGCTCGGTAGCTACCACTTCCTCTGGCACATCAGCGGGCAGGCACCGAACGACCATCTTGGTTGGTCGTCTGGGGGTCTGCGGGGAGTGGCTGATACCACGCCCATGCAGGTAGGCAGTCAAGCGTCGAAGCTGTGTTGGATGCTGTGGTAGTAGCCGCAGCCCCTCCTTCACAGGGAAGCAGAGGATGTACTGGTTGACTTCTAACATTAGTTCGCCAGCCAGGTGTATATAATTGACTTCATAGAAGGCGGTTAAAGGAAGGACAGGTCCTTCTTCCTCTTGTGGTTCAATGACGTCTTCATCGTCTTCGTATTCGTCAATGGTTATGTCTTCAAGCGGGAGCGAGATGGCCGTGTCCCCAACTGGAGAGTCAGACGTAGCTGGCAACGATGGCTGCGACATCACCGTAGGTTCATCTTGTGACTTCTCTTCATCTTGATCACCGAAGAGGCCCCTCTTCACTTCGTTGACAAGCCAGTTTGGGTCCTGGGTTTTTCTCCTTAATGTCTCCACTTGGCGAAGCATGTCTGCTACTTGCAGCTCCATCGAGTGCTGGTTCGCGGATGTCCTCTCCCCGTCGCTGCGTGGTGGTGAGTGGGTCGTGGCTGCTCGCCGCTGCTTCCTGCCCATGCTGCGAGCGGTTGCACAGCCCAGTAAGAGACGACGTCTTTGCTACGAACCTTCTTAAAACGCCTGCGCCAGACACTTGTTGTCTTATATAGCCGTTGTCGATCGCAGCACCGTACTTTGTTTACATATATCTGTGTTTGTATACGCTTGTCTATATCAGTTTCTTTGGCTCTTCAGTATATCTATCAGTGCACATGATAAGAGCAGCAAATTTTGTGGAGTACAGTGCTTATTCAAGTGCTGAGGGTATTATAGAAAAACAATAAATTTCAGAAGTCGTTGAAGAGGGGTGTTATTGTGCCATAATTTAATACGGCGATAAAAGACAATGTTAGAATTACTGTGGAGTCTCCTGCTTGACTCATTCTGAGCAAGTAGAATCGTCAAAAAGTCATTGGGGAATCGTTAGGGAAAACGTGTCATAGCAAACTGCTAGAATATAAGATGGTAAAAACACTAGTGATTCACGGCATTCCATAGAAAAAGTCATAAGCTTCTACGCTTAATACTTGACAGCAGTCAACAATTCAATTACCTCGCACTCAATTCAAAACAAACCTCAAAAATACATAGTTTACACAATTTAATTCAATAATAAAAATTACTATTCCATTGTATTAATAAATAGCCATCCTTCTAGTTCTAACTGCGAGAAAAATGTACTTTTAGGCATATATACATGTTAAAATTTTCTGTAATAGAATATACCACTGCTTCAAATATTAAGTTTTTGAGAACAGACTAGAAAAGACCTCCATCCATCATTACAAATGAATAATTTCACAGATTTTGGATCTATTTGGTTATTTGTCTTTAGGATTCTCTCTGATCATCTGAATAAGACATCTAACCACATTAACATTAGTTCGTTTTTAGCCCTGAAAATAACAGACTGTAATTATGTGAAACTTGTATTTTGTACTTTCGTCAGGAATTTATGATTTAACGCACGCAATTACCTACAGGATGCAATTGCACAACTAACCGAATGGTTAAATCACTGGCGAATATCTCTAAACCCCGGAAAATATCAAGCCAAAATTTTTACACTGAGGCGCCCACTAAACCCAGCAGAGATAAACATCATGGGAAATAATATTACATGGAACCCACCTGACCAATCAATTAAGTACCTCGGTGTCGACCTTGACAGGCGGTTAACGTGGAACACACACATTAATAATAAAATAAACCAAGACTATGCCAGATTGTACAAAACTATACCCAGTATTAAATAGAAAATCATCATTAAAAACAGAATGCTGCCTATTAATTTACAAAATGACATTACGACCGCTCACAACATACGCACGTCCTATATGGGGATGTTCTAGTCATAGCAAATTACACAGAGTGCAAATATTCCAAAATAATGTTCTTCAGTTAGCTGTGAACGCACCATGGTTCGTACGCACCATGGTTCGTACGCACCATGGTACGTTCTGACAACCAGTGTTGGAGGTGGCCAGTCCCCCGGTGGGCGGCCTTCTCGCTCACTTTGGCTGCCAGAGAGACTGAGAACTTACGCTATTCTGGGAGATCTGGAATTCGGATTACTGCTCCGATACCAATACTGGAAAATGCTTTCTTAGATGGTAGAGTAGTAGATAGTAGTAATAGTTTAGTAATAGTAGCAGTGGTAGACGTACAAAGTGACAAGTGACATGGTGAAATATTAAAAATTCTAACCAAAAAGTGTACAGGAAACTGCAAACACTATACAAAACTAGAAAACTGTAACAAATCAATTATGACAACCTATTCTCTAAGTTTAGACAGCTATAATATATGTTAACAGCGAAACAATCATATGTATCGTGCCAACAAGAAAAGACTGTACAGATATTGCCAAAACTATACATAACAAAAAATAAAATTATTCACTGTGGAATTATCTGTTGAAGTATCATATGTAAAACTGTTATGTTAAATTAAGGCCTATTTTAGTTTTTAGATACTATGCTGTAAAAATGTGTGCTAAATATTTTTAAAAAAAACGTAACAGTCATCTACACCGAGAATTAAATATTTCTTACATTAATAAGGCAACAAACTAAAAATTTTAGAAAACGAATGAATGCAGTACCTGGTGCGCGGTTTTATCAGCTAGGAAAAAACAGGTCAAACTAGACTAAAAAACGCCTTCCTCAAGACATTTATCTATCGAACAGTGACTCTGAAGAAGAAATGTACCAGTAAACCATGTCGTCAGCGCTGAAAACTAAAAAACTATATATATTCCATGAACAAAAGTGTAGTTATCTTAAATCAATTTCATTTCAACTGTTTTTACTACTATTTTCACACTGATAACTGTTCTGCTTTAATACTAACAACCGTTCTTATTAATACTGTTTTCACTATTGTCGCAAAATATTTACTGTATCACTGTTATGTAGTTACTGAGGGGCTCTAATGGGCTGACCTCAACCATGTTAATAAGAATGCTATGATTTGTAAAAGACAACTTTATCCTCCAAAGCTAAATTTGCTGATCGGAAAACAAAAAAAAAAAAAAAAAAAAAAAAAGCAACCACGCGAGAAGGTTTTGACAGTGACGTCTGTCTGTCAGTAACAGATGATTTCCTACGCAACTGAATAATTATTGTTACGATGAATCCATGGTAATGTGCCTCTATTTATTACATTTCAGTGGTATATTTCCCAAATGGACAAAAAATAAAGGAAAATCTGCAAATTAAGAAAACGAAAAGCGCAAGTAGTAGTGGCGACAATGGGTTATATCTACTTCTTCAGTGTTGGTTGAACAAAATATTACTGCTACACTGACCTAACTTTGTGCGGAACTAAATACGACTTTTACATTCTCCTTATTCTCTAAGATAAAAATAATCTTAACATCAACATTCCGGAATGGAATTTCGGTAGATGAATTGATGCTGCTTTGTGCCAGTCGATTAATGATAAATGTTATTGTGGTTTTCACAAAACAATTTTCTCTTTTATACATGAGTAATTTTTTTTTCACCTCTAGGCTTCTTACTCTCGCAATGAGCGTAGCCAAGAGTAACCATATTCACAACTCAGTAACCATGTGCTGAGGTAAAGATGGATCAGAGAGATCATCTAATTCCAATGGTAGATTGCACAGATATTTTTACGCAGGGTTTCTCAGCCACTACAGCACTACTTTACTTGATTGTGTCAACATGATGTTGTCTGAACATAAGTGTTTAGCAGGTAAAAGCTATTCTACAACAGTGATTGTGTTTGATGGAAGCCAGCGTTAATGCTATCAAAGTTACCTTCGGACCAAGACGGAATTATTGTTTCCGCATTGGATTCTCACTCTTTATTAATTTTCTACAAAATCTCCTAATACTACTGTTATTGTCGAATAGTGGACCCAAGTAAAATGATTCAATGTTCTGAGGGGATAAGACCGACTATGCAGAATACATAAAAAAAGTAGTTGTTCTCTCTCTATCGTACGATTAGGTGAAAGAAGAAGAGAGTTTCATTAGGCGGGTGAGATGGTTTCCAATGAATTGTCGCTCTTCAGGAGATCGGATGAACACAAATGAGCCAGCTCCCCAAGCTGAATACCAAAGTCACACCACCAAATAGTAGGTTGTTGCCTCTACTAACCAAAAAGACATTCCAGAGTCCCTGTAGTACATTTGGTTAATAATTTGGTTCAAGAAAACAGAACCTGATGGGTGAAGGGTCATGCTCGGACCTGGAAACCGGAAGAATGTGAATTTGATCTCCGGTCCATCCAGCAAGTTTTCGGATTACCATAGTTTTCCAAAAGCACTCCAGCCGAATACTGTGATGATTCTTCAAAAATCTCATGGTCAAATTCCTTAGTGTTCCTTGCTCTAGTTCCTTCGACGTGGCAAAGTAGAAAAGCCCAAGTAAAAAAAAGTGAAAAAGATGAACAAATTAAGTTACTCATGCTTATCTTTGTACATGCCGCTTTGGCTACTAGAAACAATGCAGGGCATTTTTCTCTGTTAATACTGTACCACACTGAAAAGATATTCATGTCAACAAATAAGATTCCATGAACACACCAAAATTTTCAACTCACACATAACTACTTTAGTGAATTCTGCACGAATCAGAGAATTCAAGAAATCGCGAAATCACCATAGGCAAACCAAAAACGTACACCATTAACATTCATCATACAATCACCGACAATTCTAGATACCTTCGTCATCCTAGACTATTTGTTCGAATATTCAGTAATGTCTAGTTTTAAGAAGCGTTCTGTGAAATGGTATTTTCTTTTTCAGGTTATCAAATCATTTTTGCTGCTGTTGTATTTATCACTTACTTTCTTCTTATCACCTTTTAGTTTATATTAACACTACCAGTTGTTTGTGGTTGCTAATCTAACTTCTTAGGAATCTCCTGTTCCTTCTCCGTTTATCACGTGCCAAAAGTTGCATAGTATTTGTTCTCTCAAGAATTTCGTTAATTTCATTCTGGTTTTGATTTCTCGCGACGAGCCCACTTTTCAGTAGCACGTAACACTGAAATTTCTTTCCGTACCTTCTTTTTGGGGGCTCGGTACTTTCTGTGTGAAAAATTGAACCTAAATAGGCGGGATCATTTATTTCGTCCCCTTCTGCTACTTCTTAGTCCGTCAACTTAGAAATCTGCAACTACGCTGTACTTTAGTTTTTACTAACCTTGACAGGGTTACAACATGAAATTTCCAAAAATCGATAATTATAGGGCGTTTCGTGGATGACTGAAAGATACAATTCCCTTTAGATGACCTTCATGAAATTTGATGAACCACCAATTTACAAAATATTTGGTTTTTCTGATTTATTCCATGACTAATCAAAGTTTCTGCCTAAAAGCATAAAAAGTACCATTCCCTTTTATTTCCGAAAACATTAATCTAAAAATTCTTTCAAAATTTACAGTGATGTATAAGGTGCTAAAGTTTACAGAATCTTTCAAATATATCTGGAGTGTATGGTTTCCGAAAAATATCAAGTGATGTTGACAAACGTGATACTTCAGCAGACAGTTTTTTCGACAAGATATTTTTCTGTATTATTCGTTGCAGAATTTCATAATGGGATAATACGGGGGGGGATAATTTCTTGAAACTTTTCAACATTTTTTTAAGCTGAATTTTACATTATATTTGATTTATACGTAGCATTTTAAAGAAAATTTCTCAAGACGTATAATAAACTTATAAACAAAAAGAATTTTTTTACTGTTTACGGAGGAGGGGGATTAATTTGACAGTAACTTGCACTTTACCTTGCTGGTTTGTATGTTTGTGTGTGTGTGTGTCTGTGTTTTTAATATTCTTAGTGATGGTAAGAATTTTTTTACATTAGTTGGAAAATAATATTTTTGCTATTTAAAATGTTGCTCTCAAAATAATATTGTTTTATTCAATAAGCTCCTTCATTCCCTTTCCCGTGGCAATAAGAAAATGGCGTGGGCCAAATCTAAATAAGTGGAGAGGTGTATCGTTAGTATTCTAATCTTTTTCCCGTTATTTGATTGTAAAAACTATATTTACAATAGCTGCTTGCCCAGAACAGAAACAGATTTGGCCCTCCAATAAGTCAACAATTAATCTTTTAATAACTATCTCGTTTCAACGGACCTGTAGTTCTAATCCCGTGGTTACTATTTCCTTTCTTTTATTTTTATTTTTCATGCACGTGTTACTACTTTTATGTAAGTAAACACTGTGCATAGAGTTTAAGTATTACGTAGAGTATTAATAATCCGTATGAAAGGAATTCCGTACTTATACGCGTATTGGCAGCTATTTATTTATTTTTTTTAATCATCTTGCTTGCTTCGTGATCTTCAGTGTTTCAATTCTTCTCACAACAATAATATTTATTACGATGGCATTTATAAGAATCCATTCATATGAGCACCGCAGTTCGAAAATAAGAATTCAGCCAGTTTATCATAGGCAGGCGGAGTCACAAATTTCAACGTAAGAAAAAATTTGCTTTTGTCTTCCCTCTATTTTATCGAAGCCGAGACATATGCTGAAACATAATTTGGTTGCTAAATCTTTCCTGGTTTTATTGTCTTTTCTCAGCCTCTGTAGTACGAGTAGCTTGTCTACTGGGCTCTTCGTTTGAACCAACCACTTGCAACCATCCCGTTTAACGGACTCTACGTAAAAGATTGCATGACCCAAAACTTCGTTCTTTAATTTATCTTCTCTTGTCTGTGTCCGTTGTAACACAGTATTTGCGAGAAGCATTGACTTATTATTTCTAATGAATCATAATTCATAAAACCGAGCATGGTGGTGTAACGGCTAGCGTTCTGGCCTCGCATTCTGGAGGACGGCGGTTCGAATCCCCGTCCGGGCATCCAGATTTGGGTTTTCCATGGTTTCCCAAATCACTCCAGACAAATGCCGGGATGCTTCCTTCAAAAGATCCTGGCCGAATTCCTTCCCACTCCTTGCCCCCCATCCTTTCCCGTCTCTAAAGACCTCGCTGTTAGAGAGACGTTAAGCAGATAAAAAAAAAAAATATATTATAAAGCTAAAAATCGCATCTGACATTTCATCAAATTATCTGACGAGGTCACTATTGGATGAACTACCAGTCACTGGTTGGTCAACGGCAACACCACTGGCCGAGGTCATGATCGGATATGACTGGCCTGCGGGCCCTGGGCTGATGCATAAGGCAGGGCGCCCTAATGCTGCCGACAGAGGCGCAAATGGCTAGGCGCTGTCCACACTAAGCGGCTGTGTTTCCCTCACTTAGCGCCTGATGGGTCGGCACGTCAATTACCACCGCTAACCGGGCCTGTCCTTCATACCTGACGGAATCACCGCGCTGAGATCCGGCTTCTTCTCCACTGTCGGAAATACGGCGTCAGGATGACTCCTACACTACAGCATCAGCATGCATTTCAGCTTAAATCGATAGCCTGTACTATGAGAAATCTGTAAGTGAGCTATCTGTCCTTTCGTCATGGCATCATGCAAAAAATACTCAACAAATTAGATTGGGATTTTCACAGTTTGAAAGCTTATGGTCAGGCTTAAAACTTGCTGCATATTTTATGAGTGGGGGATGGGGTAAGAAAATATAATTTGTTCGTAACGAGAATAGATAAGCTCCGCAGACCAGGTAGTTTTTCAGATGAACACTCCTTTACGACATACCGACCAAAGATCAACCTACAACGCAAATACACGTTCCACCCATTAGATTGTTTAATATCGTAGGTTTTTTTTATTACATAAGCTTTGTTATTCATTTCTTTACACATTTTTTAAAAATTATAGTCATTTAGAATACATGGACAACGTCAATCGAGCAACTACATCAAATATTAACACTCCAATAAGCGTAACGATATTGTGGAATTTAATTCACGGCTAAGGCTACAAGGATATTACGTTACAAACTTTTATGTTTTGCTACTAGAAGAAAACACAAATGTCAAACGCATAATAAGGTCCGCGAGGCGAAGCAGTGGAGATATTCAAAAACTTCTTATAAAACTGAATTCTGTAACATTTTCACTTAGGGTAATATTTAGAATAGCTAATATAGAAACCAGAAAGTTAGTATATTCTGCATATTTTCATTCCCTGCTCACTTATGGCATCTCATTCTGGGGAAACTCGTCACAAGCACAGAGGGTATTTAAATTTCAAAAACGTGCTATAAGAACTATTTGTGGAGCAAGCCCACAGACGTCGTGCAGAAATCTATTTAAAAACCTGGGTGTACTAACAATGCTAGCACAGTATGTATACTCCGTACTATTATTTGTAGTGGAAAATCCTGAACGCTTCAATCTTAATGCTGACATACATTGCCATAATATTAGAAATAAATATAATATTCACAAGGATTACAAATCACTGTCAATTGTACAGAAAGGGTTAATATTTACTGGAGCTTCCTTATTCAATGTCTTACCAACAGAAATTAAATGTTATCTACAAAAACCCAACTACTTTAAGTCCAAACTGAAAGAGTTTCTGCTTCAGAATCTATTTTACTCTGTCAAAGAATTTTCTTCTTGGAATTTGGTAACTAAGAATGACTGATAAAATAGTATATATGGTGTATGGAAGGGGAAGGTGACAAAGTTGTCCACAATTACTAAAATGATGTATGGTTTTTCTTTCTGTTGAAACTTTTGACAAATGAATTACTTACACTGTTTACAAAATTTCACTCATATATAGTAACTAACATGGGATAGCATGCACTCAAAAATTGCTGTGAAAAATTATGATACTAACAGGTTTTTAAGTAATTGACTGGTTATGAGTTGTGGTAACTGGTTGGTAACAAAATAACTGGTTGTTAGATGTTTAACGTACCCTGGACATATATTATCACACTACACCTTGCACCATTTATTGGTGAGAGCTGTAAATGTCCGCTAAAAACTTGCATTCATGATTAAGAGCTGGGCGCCAGGAATTACTTCCACATGAAATTAATAAATGTTTTTCCTGCAATAATTATTTTAATAATAACAATGCAAGTAGCTAATTATATCAATTAAGCATTGGAAATGGGAGATTTAAAATAATGAAAACGGCAATCTACCATTAATTACATTATATTTTATTAGGTGCAAAGAAAAGTTACTTAATACACAAAATTGTTATGATAATGACATTGGAACCAATGCAAAAAAAAAAAAATTAAATTAAATACAAGTTGGACACAAAGCAGAGGGATAGCAGACCATTTACAATGATAATTTAGCTCAGTTCAGAGAGTGAGAACCTCTTTATCTCGATGAAGGCCGTTACTGGGCTTTGTAACACAGTTTTGGGGTCTCGACAGTTTCAAAGAAAGATTTGCGGTAGCAGGTACTTGAAAATATTACCGTGGAAGTGGTCATTGGCAACGAAGGAGGCTTGAAGGAGACAACTACAAGAGATCTTCACAACAGATCACGAATTACCGGGTGGTAGTTACAACCAGGCACGTTACTTAGTAACTCACGTGTGTGTGAGGTCGCACTGATACACTGATGCACTTTCGGCAACACACAAAGCAGAGCGGCACAAATTTGCATACGCCGCACACTAGTAGTCAGCCCGTCGCTATGGAAGGCTGTCTTAGTCGCCGCGGGTGTCGAACCTACGTCGACCCGCTAAGAAGATCCCTCCTTCACACAAGCACCCGACGCGACGGTGTCTCGGAGCAAAGTCCTCTCCTCCCGCGTTGTATGGAAAGCAGAGAAATCGTATTAGTCCGCGTGAAACCACACAGGGGCTGTGATTGGCTCAAACACACACACACACACACCCTCTTCGGCACTACTTTTGTCCATCTTTGTCATGGAAAATGTTCCGCTCTCTCGCCTAATGGAAAATTTTAGGCGAGACACCTGTCTCTTTAAACCCCATCCAGTAAACACATTCCGAGCCGCGCTACCTGAGGTTCCGTTAAGGCCCAGTGCTGTCCGGCACGAAGCATCTTTGCAGGAATATTCGCTTGCAAAATGAAGCATCCGAAATGCCGAATGCTTCAGATGCTTGTAACAGTGTATACACTGTTCCACATAATAAGTATTAATTAACTCGGGATTGTATTTGTAGATTACAGGAAATATTGGTTATACTAATGGGTCGTAACTAACTTGTTGTCAATATATAATAATATTATCAATTATATAGTAATATTGACATTACTAATAAGTGTATGTACTTTTCCACATCCCCGAGATTATTCTCACATGGGATCAAAGTGAACATATCCCATCTAAATTATGTTCCGCATGCAAATCACACGCCGTTCCACCAATTTTCATCAAACTGAGGACATCTGCTGAATCAAGTGCGTTACACTGTATGTCTGATAGCTCGATTCTCAACACTCTTCACCAGTTCCCCCCCCTCAAGTATCTGTAGTGCTAGTTTCCTATTATGGAGATATCATTGGAAGATAGGGAAAGTCTCATTTTCAGAGCTCTGAAATTTACTTTCAAATAAATACGGTATATGTGTAAAAACTGCGGATGTAACCTGCCCTTTCTTAACCATCTGATATGAACTTTAAAACGTGCGGTGCAAATAAGTTGGCATAGGCTGTTACTTTACAAACAATTTACACACTCATCAGTCCATGAACTGCTAGACCTCTACCATTTCTGGGGAATCAGATCATTCTAAGCCGTAATTATAACTAAATTTACTAAATCAATCTGGAAAGTTATATTTGTCTTTAGAGAGAATGGTTACAAAAAACTTTGTGAATTTTCGCGTTTACTAATTTGTCGCTGGAATTGTCAGGACAGAGAAATATTTCAGACAACGAAATATTTGCTAATCAGATGAAAATTAAAACTGATCCACTCAAAAATATATCCGCGTGGAACTATATACTGATACAGAACATATAAAAAGCGCTCTACCCAATTCCCATCACTTTTCTTTTCGGTATTTGTTTTATTGTTCGTGCAGAATTTCATAAGAGTGTGATTTCTTTTGATGTATGGATCACTGGAGAAAGAAGTGAATGAAACGTTACATGTCTGTAAAACACGGATCTTGATAAACACGTAAAAGCTAAACGAGTGGAAAAATTAAAAAGTGAAGATGTCCTGACGAGAGTAAAGAAAAAAAAGAAGAGAGAACAGTGATGGAAACATAACGAAATAGTTATTAAATGAATAGAGGGAAGAGGGAGTATGCAAGTACTTTGTGGAAGAAACAATGAAAGGAGTGAATATAAGAATATGAGCGAGGGTGCTGATGGTTGCTGACATCAAGCTGGGGAAAGGGGAACAGAGGAGAAATAACCATACCTGAGACAGATTGGAATGGTGTCCAGCCTTTTATCAGCAAGCTGCGTAAGTGCAATATAAGGCAAAGGAATGATTTATTATTCTTAAAATCAATGCTACATTGTCATTTCGTAAGTACCAACATTACTTGATATCATTTATTTTTAATGGTCTTGATGTCTTCGTACTAATGTCTTTGTTAGATGTTTTGAGCTATTTAAATTACTAGCTGGTGCCCACGACTTCGTTCGTGTTTGTAATGAATTTGGATTGACAGCTACCGACATTTAACCACCATAGTGCACGATGGGAGACTCGATGCTATTATCACACACAAACGCCAGTCAACTGCACTATCTAGTTCAGGTAGCAAAGTAAAATATACGGACACACATGTCTTTGGTCGAAATACGAAAATATCCTTGATCGGCCAATTTCAACAACCATATCTCCCACACTCCCATAGTTACCGAAATTCGGCCAACGTTGTGATCGACGGGTGACTCTGTGCTATCACCACAAACAAACACCAGTGATCTGCGCTAGATAGTTTTGGCTGAAAAGTGATACAACATGACACATACGTTTTTGGTAGAAATATTAAAATGCCGCTGGTCGACCTCTTTCAACCACCATACTGCCACATCCTCATAGCTACCGACAGCTAACCACCATAGTACACGATACCACTACCACACACAAACACCAATGGTCTATGCTACGTAGTTGTGGCAGCAGAGTGACATATACGGAGACACATGTCTTTGGTAGCCCTACGTGGTTTTTGCCTCTACTCCCCCCATATAGCACGTAACTTTTTTCCCCTTTTGATTCCAGAAGACATTTTCTCTTGTCAGACTATTGTAAATTACATACGAAGATAATTAACTGAGGGAAATAAATATTCACATGCTGTTGTGAGTTCAGTTCCTCATTTTAACTGTGAAAAATGTTATGAAAGGAAAGCTACGTGGCCTGGCTCGGAAACCCCCCCTCCCCCCACGTAGCCGTAGCCGTAGCCCAGCGTAGCCTTTCAGCCAACCCCCCCCTGGACCGAGCCACGTAGTTTGTGCACGGTCCCTTACGAATAGTGCGCCAGTTTCATATTTTTTTAAAAAACTCAAAAGTGCATTCTTTCGTCCGTTTATATTCGTACAAGTTATAAGTATAGATTAGTATAGACAAATTTTTGGACAAATGGTGGTCAACGAAACCTAAGTTTCTTCTCGCAGACGAATTGCTTACTGTCTACTATATATTTAAATTCAAGTTTTGCAACGACGTTTACCAGAATGTTGTTTAACGATTCCTTTCATTACTTCAATGTCACTGTGAACTGCGTAAGGTATGCTCGACTACGTTCAGTATAGGGTTGTTGTTATTTAAAAAAATATCGGATAAGATTTAATTACATTCAGCTGTACTTGAGCAGTTACAGTTCTAACATCGTTTTTATTTTCAAGTATGATACTGCTGGACTTAGGCGCAATATGAAAGGACTGTAACTATGATGGTTTAAAGTGGTCGCGCATTCCACTTTTGCTGTGGTAAAACTGACAGCTAAAAGTGGAATCCAAACGTAGGCATGAATCAACGCAATGCAGCAACCCGAGCAGACTGTCGCATCACACAACATGTAAGTTCGTTCGTGGCGACAACTCACTGACCTGCGAACAAATTGAAGATAGCTCTGCCAGAAGGCGGGGTGGGGGAACAACCCTCTGATTCGCTATTGCCCACATGAAGATGTCATTTTGTACTTGATTTGGCTGAATGGAGCATACTAAGTGATGTAGCCAGCTTGAAAGTGAGGACGATGTCCCCAACCCCAAAGTGAGAATATATAAATCTTGAAGCAAGCGGGACTGCAGGACATAATGTTATTAAAATGTGCTATAGCTTACAAACGCTGCTCTTAACGCCTGACAAAGAAACTTACCTTTCAAAACCATAAAATATGCCAGATTACGACAGTAATCTGTATGAATGCACGCTTTAACCTCTCATACTGCTGTGGATTCTTTCCCCGTTATGGAAGTATGCCACCATCTGACTACAGAAACCTTTCCCACCCTAATGATGAAAATTCCTTCCCTCAACTGGGTTCGAACCTGATTAGGCTTTGGCGAGCAACATACAGTGTCATGGTCTCTAATAAGAGGAAGCAAGGTTTTAATTATTATTACTGTTTGGTAATTTGTTCGTAGTTTCAGTGTTGGTTTGATCCTATCTCGCGATCTTTGGTCAATAGTTTCGCAAAGCTCGTCAAGGAGGAACAGGTGAAATTAGTCCTGGAAACAGGAACTGAGGTTAATGGCAATCTTCGTGTTACCGTACTTCGAGTAAGACATGATTCCACTGCGCAGCTTACAAGTTGTATAACGATACATAGTTTTACGGCCATTGCACGACATCAAATTTGTGAATGCGGCAGCGAGGAGTGTAGCTCGGAGCTACATTCACAGTGTCGGCGTAATGTCGTCTTGAGCTGTCTAACACGGATGCCACGAAAGGGAACGTCGTACATCTAACAAGCGTCCTGTTAGAGCTACGTGGAACCCGGTAAGGTCCTATTTCGGTACATGAGTGTGGACGGGATAAATAACGTCTTACCGACACGGTCACACAGAAAGACCTCGTTCCTGCTGACACCTCCGGCGCAGAATGTGGAGAGCATAAATACACACCGTGAGAAGGGTGAACTATCGATAGCTGATGCTTTATAGTTAAAACCAGGTCGTTACAATTTATGCCAACCGCTAGCAACTGGCGACTTCGTTGACGTTTTATCGCCTGCTATCATCAAGACTAATGAGTTGGGTGACCGGCAAGTCGGAGCTTTTGCTAAGGGGAACTAAGCTGAACATGTCGTTAAGTCGAACTAGAAGAGTGAGCAACAACATTCCTTCCTGGCATTTAAGTGGACGCACACTTGGTTTATTTCGATGTTATTTTTTAATTATTACCCAAAGCAGGGCCTCATTTTGTACAGTTCATTTAGATAGCAAAATCACACTACTGTTCATTGTAATTAATAGTTCTGGTTTGTTTTTGCTGTAAGATGTTACTATTCCGACGCATACATCTAATTCTTTTTTCTTTTCTTCTAAAAGTTGAATTTACAGCTAGAATCTGCCCTCCAAAACAGATACATTTTGCACTCAACATGTTCTATACAAATCTTCGTATCACTAAAAAAAGAATAACTGCCTACATTAGATTATTTTCTATACTTAAACTATCGCCACTGAATAAGCCAGTTGTGTGCATCACTATTAAATTCATGATATTACCATAACATCAAAGACTCCGCATGTCCAATGATGCTGCAGGGTGAGCGCTGATATGCTGATTACTCGATGCTTAAGCACAAAAGGTTGATGGTTGATTGGAACCTTTTATAAGTAACATGGGCGATTACGATAAAATCTCAGTTCCATTACTTATTGCATATGCTCTTCTGCTTCCTTCTTGCGCTTATCCAATTCCTGCTGTACAAACAGTTCTATATGTTAAGCATATTGATGAATAGCCATTCAAGCCCCTTACATCAACTCGAATCGTGATAGTCTGAAAAAAAATAAGCTCCGTCCACAGTTTTGTTATAAACAGTCTACTTTTAAACCATTTAATCTCCACTTAACAACAATAATCTGGTAAACACATCATTTTTTTTCAGGTTCTTGAAGTTTACAAAGTTTCTAGCTTTCGTACACAATATATACTATAATTTTGTAAGCTCACTCACATACCTCGATAGCTTTGGGCCGAAGAACGGAGACGTCACGCCCCGGCCTTCACTCACAAATTAACAGCGACCAAATAAGTTACTAGAAGTTGGAGATTATGGGCATAATTTAATAGCCAAGCAACTGCGGGGAAATGAATTGCCATCACACATTGATTGAATATTCTTTCGTAACATTTCACTATTAAAAAATGGTAAAATTTACGACTGAAAAGCATGGAATAAAAATGTGCCTCCCATTTTTACCATTTTTTAATCGCTGTTGTCTTCAACAGGTATGTACATTTTTACATCGGACCCCGAACATGAATTACATCAGACTAAATGTTATGGCTATTAAAAGTAAAGGCATAGGTGATTTTTAAAAAATGTTTAGTACGTGTTCACTGTTGCTGGGCTAATTACGTTATTTACTCTGCCACCTGTAGCTATTTAGTGAGATCGTCTATCCGTGATTAATACTTCTATTATTATTTCTAACTCCCTTCAAACTGAAGAGATTTTATTCAAAGTTTTCGGAGTAAGCCATTAGGGTGAAACACAGGTCAAATTCGTATTTTAGCCAGATTAAGTAAATCTGTCATGACCCTTGACCCTAAAAAACATAACTATTCTAGACCCATGTCACAGGCTTAAACTATACATCATAGGTGGCCAACCTTTTCAGCAGCTGGGCTAAATTTCGGAACTACAACTCTCTGCCGGGCAGCATGCGTTACTTTCTTGGAAAAAATACTTTAATATTTTTATGAAGGAAAAAAACACTTAAAATGAAATATGGATATTTAATGAAGTATTAAATATACAATTATCTTAATGCGACTTTTGACATTGTTTGGCAGAATTAAGGGCATCAATATTGATATCGAAAATACTTGTGGCTACACGCATAAAGTTCTCCAAATGAACATCAATGATTCGTGTTCTGTGTTGTGACTTGATACTGTTCATCCGGCTGAAAAGCTGCTCACACACATAAGTGTTTCCATATAGCGAAATCATCCGCAAATCATGTTTGTAAAATGCAGGATATTTCTCCTTGTCCTGATATTCTTCCAAACCAAACTGATAGAATTTCTCCTAAAGCTGTGCGTCGCACTACAATTCACAATATTACATTTGATAATTTCCTGGCAGTGAATTTATTTCAACGGAGAATGGCGTTGAAAATGCAGATAAAAGAAATGATGATTTTTGAAATCTTGATATCGGTTTTCAATCTAAAGGTTCAAGTTTGATGTTAATGATCTGTACTTAATCGCCAACGCCTGTGTCACGTCTGCTTGCAACGATAGCTTGGAAAAATTAGTGAAATTTTTATTTTTTAACTGTTGTTCCCATAGCCCAAGTTTCATTTGAAACTCGGCAACAACATCAAACATACGTATTATTAGCCAATTGGTCTTTGCATTGCAGACGAATGTTCAGGTTATTTAAATGGTTAGTTAAGTCAACTAGAAACGCAAAGTCACAAACCCAAACCACGTCTTCAAACTCTTGGATACTTTTCAAATTTCTGGCATGGAATGATTGTATCTCTTCCTTCAAATCAAACAATTTTTTTAAACATTTTTGCACGGGACAACCATCTTACTTCAGTATAAAATGTAACGTCATTTTAGTCAAAATCCAAATGCTTCAGGAATTCATGGAATTGACGGTGGTTCAAGCCCTTCGATCTAATGAAGTTTTGATAACCATGCTCATGACATAATCCATTTTTAAAGACTTGGCACATAAATTCTCTTGAGGAATAATGCAATTAAAATTTAATAATTAGGTATTATCAAGTTTGCAGGCTTCATTTTCAATCAGTTTTACTAAACCTTCATTTTATCCAACCATTGCTGGAGCTCCATCCGTCGTCACGCCAGATAAGTTGTGAAGTTTTAACGAAAAACGATTTAATGTTGCTGTAACTGACTCTAACAAATCGCGTGCAGTTGTAGTGTTCTTGAGTGGATATAGAGCCGCTATTCTTCTGTTTTGTTTAACTGGATATCAACACCTCTTACGAAAATCGCTACTTCGGCAGTATCTGTTAGATCTGTACTTTCATCCAATGCAAGAGAATAATATACGAAATCAGGCGCTCTGCTTTTCAATTTATCTTCAATTTGTTTCCCAATGTCTTCCACACGTCTGCTAATAGTTTGACGAGAGAGGCTTATTTTTGAAAATTCCTTTTTCTTTTCTGGACACATAATTTCAACGATGCTCTCCAAATATTCCTTCACCATTTCACCATCTGAATACGGCTTCGATTTCTTGGCTAATATCGAAGCTACTGCATAGCTCGCTTTTACGTGGCATGTTGACTCTGCAGCAGTGCTAGTGAATATGTGTTGCTGTGCAGAAAGTTTTCTTTTTAATAATAATATTTAATTAAATTGCAATGGAGCGCACGCTCCGGTGGCAATTTCCCTACCACTCATCTTTACCTGGAAATTGTCCTTGGTACTCATCAAACATATTTAGATGTTTAGTTTCATAACGTCGTTTCTTGTTATAATTTTTCAATACACAAACAGATTCTTTGCATATTAAGCAAATGGGATTTGTTTTAAATTCTACAAAAAGTAACTAATTGTCCACTTATCCTGAAAATTTCTCAATTCATCTGCAGCTTTCGCTTCTTTGAACCATTATTTCATTGAACTAGAAAGAGAAATGAATAAAAGTCACGTGCTTGTATTTTGTAAAAACTACTAAAACAGTAACGCTTAGTAATCATAATAACTGGAACATAATCTGTAAAGATGCAACAACACAAATATCACGTATTTTTAACAATAGTAATATTTACATACACACGACTTACAAAAAACAGAAACTAGTTCTTAAAATTCGATCACGACAACACGCCACAAACAGAACAGTACTGCAGATACATGGAATATAGACAATGCATTTCGAAGCAAATATAACAATCAAAGCAAATAGCGTACTTCCATCTATGGGTGGAAACATTAACTGCAATAACCGACGCAAGCGATCCAAGAATGACAGGCGAACCACTAACGCGCTGAAAGTTACAGGAACATAAGCCGTGATAATGCTCGGCTGTACACCCGCACTGTCAATCCCTGCAAGATCAATCGAGCGATGATCTTGGCTGAATATCAGCTTAACTTAGTGTAGATATCACCATTGAAAATCAAAGCTTACGTATATAATAATACAGCTCCGCGGGCCACAAAATGACCTACCGCGGGCCACAAGCGGCCCGCGGGCCGCGGGTTGGCCATCCCTGGACTATACATTAATAACTGACATTTTCAGTACTCTTACAAATAGATTACCCCTCTGTCAACCAATAACTCGCACTCGTCTTCATATTTCTTCTATATCATTTCTTTTTAATCTTTCTACAAAACAGCTTCAGCTTATCTGTTCACCTCTAAAACGCATTTCTCTTATTACAGAGTTTCAGTCTCGTGGCTTGCCGATCTTTACTCCTTTATCAGAACATATTATAGCCGATATCACAAATACTATAGTTAATATCTTATGTAGAAAAATATTAAAACTTTTTTTTTTTTTACTTGCTGAATGAAGTCATATACCTCAAAACTTTTAACGGTAAACGAATATTCACTCCAAAATGAATCAGTTAAGACGGCACCTGGAATTATACGTACAGAATTTGAAAGCGATGAGAACTTCCCAGCCAACACTTCCGCATATTGCCTGACATTACATGATCAAGTTGTGGAATATACACACCTTAATAGTACAGTGCGGAAGTTAAGAAAGTTTTCCCTCATTATCACGACAGCTATTTTACTAGGCTTCTTGAAGATGCCACCGAGTGCGTAATACAATCAGGTAACATTATCGGTACACGTTGAACCCCTATACCTTCACCAGCACGAACTCAAAGATATATATATAAACATTATCGTGGTATACAATAAAATGCTACTGGTGTAACCTTCAGTAGACCCTGTACTATTCTAGATGATATAATAGATCAAAATATGCCATTATATACGTGATATAGGTAGGGACAAATCGATTGTTTCAGAAGTCTGCTGCAACACTGAAAATTTGCGATGTCAGTCATTGCGAGAACTGAAGCTAATTCTTTCACTGAGAAACATTTGTATTGGACATGCTACAATTATATGTGTGTTGCTGCAAATGTATTTTTAATTACCCAATGACATGTAAAATAATTAAGAAGCCATAAAATTAGATGTAATATTATTTACTTATCCTGTTACGAGGCGTATTTTTTAAGTAAGTACCGTTTTGTCACACCGTGGCTGCAGCGCTACGGTCGGCGTTCCGCGCATGCGCCCTGGGTACCTGCATCTCTTGCCTACGCACTGACGCCATTACAGTCTAATTCTTCCTTGTTTACGTTGTTCACTGAGTGTTTAAGATGCCTCCGATAATCGTGAGCCCCGCCGACTGTGAAGTACGGGCTGTTATAAGATTTCTTTGTGCTAAAGGCCTAAAACCGATCGATATTCATCGTGAGATCTGTGCAGTTTACGGACAAAACATTATGAGTGATGGAATGGTGAGAAAGTGGGTGAGAGCATTTAAAGATGACCGCACAAATGTGCATGATGAACAACGGAGTGGGCGTCCTTCGGTCGTTAATGAAAGTTTGGTGCAGAAAGTGGACAATAAAGTGAGAGAAAACAGACGCTTTACGATTTCCTCCATGTGTGATGACTTTCCTAATGTTTCTCGTAGTGTTTTGTATGACATTGTGACCGAGCACTTGAATTATCTAAAATTGTGCTCACGTTGGGTACCGAAAATGTTAATGGATGTGCACAAAACCAAACGTTTAGGCAGTGCATTGACTTTCCTTGAGCGGTACCACAACGATGGTGATGATTTCTTAAGCCAAATTGTTACGGGCGATGAGACATGGGTGGCCTACGTCACACCTGAATCAAAGCAACAGTCCATGGAATGGCGGCATTCAGATTCACCCAAAAAAGTGAAGTTCAAGCAAACGATTTCTGCCCGAAAAATCACGTGTACAGTTTTTTGGGACAGAAAAGGAGTATTGCTTGGGGAATTTCTTCCTCATAATGAGACAATCAATGCAGCAGCTTATTTTGAGACATTGAACAATCTGCGCCGTTCAATCCAGAACAAAAGACGTGGCAAGTTGAGCAAGGGCATCGTTTTGCTGCATGACAAAGCCCGTCCACATGTGACTAATCACACCAAAGATCTCATCACATCTTTTCGATGCGAAACTCTAGATCATCCTCCGTACAGCCCTGATCTGGCGCCCAGTGACTACCATCTGTTGCTGCACTAGAAGAAACACCTGGGCGGTCAGCGTCTTGAAGACGATAACAAAGTCAAAACAGTTGTTATGCAGTGGTTAACAAGTCAGGCGGCAAACTTCTATGAGGAGGGTTTTCAAAAACTGGTACTACGTTATGACAAGTGCCTCAATATTGAAGGGAATTATGTAGAAAAGTAGAGTAAGGTACAGGCTTTCATGTAAAAATAAAATTATTGATATATATTTACACGTCTTTTTTTAATTTCAAAACGGTACTTACTTTAAAAAAATGCCTCGTATATACAGTATTTTGCCATTAAGAAATTCTAGTCACGTAACATTATTTATACTCAGCTTTACTGCATTCTAAATTTTGGCTAACTCCACTCTTTAACATCACCATTTATTATCATGTTTTATAATCAGTTATTTCCAGTTTTGACAGTAAATAGTGAAGTGAAAATCTGGTTATACAACCGTGTCCATACACGCGTTGTAGAATTTCATCACTTAATATCGCCAATACTTCTTCATGGTGGTGGCGTTGGTCACAACGCGCCAGCATCGAATAGGTTCAGCAATGCTGATTCACAGAAGAAGATCAACACCACCGAGAAAACAAGGCCAGGTTACTGTGTTTGTGACGTCACTGATAGTAGTCATCGATTCATCCCTATGTCATGTATCTACTATTTAGTTCAGCTCTCTTGACAATATTTTCCTGATTTGATTTAGACAGCCAAAATTACGTTTTAATGAGAACTATTAGTAGAACTCAACGTGTTGTCAGCTTATGGTTATTTTCTTAACAACTTAAATTTTAATGATATATAATGCAATTGTTGTTCACTGTTCTGCTCAAATTTAGGATTTGTCATCAACTTGCTGGAAAAGAGTTTGAGTGTTGATGGACATGGAAACCTTAACAACTTAGAACATAGGCATGAGGTGATATTGTAAAGAACAAACTGCAAAATATTAGAAAATGAAATGAATACCTGGTTTTTGTTTTGAATGTATTAATTATTGAAATTTGCTCTTTTAAGAACATTATTGTGGTATCACAGTCAGCAAATTTTTCCGATAAAACATCAAGATGATTTAAAATTACAGAGATGCACTCCTCTACAGGAGTACTTTTGATATTATTAATTGAAAATTTCCTAAAGCAGCTGTCAATAATATCATTTACTTGATTTAAATTACTAATGTGACTTGGTACTTTCTTTCCAAACAACATTTTTACCTCTATACTTCCATTATACACAATTACTGATGAGTTTTGAGTGACTCTCACTGAACACGTAACGACAGGATTAGGCATATCATTCAATAAAATAAAATCTACACAGTTTACTTTCTTCAAGAGTATCCCTTCATCACCAACGAGAAAATTCGCTAGTTTACTTTTGAATTCATCGAAAGTATTATAATAACGATCTATCCGATAGTCTAACGATAGTTCGCAAGTGTTTCCAAACTCGCAGAAATAGTCAACACCTTCAAAATCCAGCTTATGTCTTCGCACCATGGGATCTTCTCTTACTTGTTTTACTTCTAACTTTGTTTAATACTTGGGGCAGTTGAAAGCCATGACGGAACAGCACCTGCATTATAAATATTTTCATTGCTTGTTACAATCTTAATAAAGGAAATACTTTAAACCTAATTAAAATTCATAAAGCTGCATATGTTGTAATAAAATCCTGTTACCTACCAGGAATAAGCCTCGGATATGACAGAGTAGCAGAAATTTCTTTATTATTTTTCTCATCGATCATACGAATTTCCCTCTGTATTTCATGCATTTAAAAATGTAATTCACACACCTAAAATAAAATGAATGTTTGCTTTGTATAAAAATAAATAATAGTATTTCAGCTAGTAAACATTAAAGCTTTTAAACCTAATTCACGTGGTCAAAACAAGTCACAAATTATTCATCACTTACAAAATTACTACATAATTATAAAATTCTTAGAAATTCTTAGAAGTCTTGGAGGCGTAAAATTTTCACGTTTAATAGCGTGTAACCACTTTCTTCTTAGCACCTGATCGGTTGGGGAAAACAAACATACTAACTTTTGGACCGTTAGGATAATTACCCTTACAGCAAGGTACACAGCAACGGTAAGGCATTTCTTGCTTATTATTATTTAATTATATCACTATAATTAACCAAATTAATATTAATAACAAACACAGAACGCAATAAAAACGAATAGCAGACGCCAAACAAGTGATCGTTTCAACAAATGCAATAGCAATGGCAGCCAGTCATGCACAGTCCAATGACTACGTGTGCTGACGTCATACGTTATAAGATTTGCTGTCCCTAGGCCTTGTTTTCTCGGTGGTGTTGGCTCTATATAGTGGAAAAAAACTTGTAGTTTAGCAACAGATGGTGCAGTCACAGAATGAAACGCTGGTTTCGGTTGGACCAAAAGCCGTAAGCAATGTGCATATGTTATAGGCGAGGCGAGCGTATTGATGGTAATCGACAGTTTGATGCCTGTTCTACCATGATTGATCTTAAACATGAATAATGATGTAATAAACGTTAATGTTTATGTAATTTGATTAATAAATGTGACAGCAGTGCTAATATTTAAGTTGGGCATTCGTAAACATGATGATGAAATAGAAAAACTTAATGTTGGTGTAATCAATCAGTGAGATAACAGTGGCGGGTAGCGACATGTCTATTAGTTGCACACACCTCTGGATCTAGTGCGACGGCTGTCATTATCAAAAGTTAGAGTGAAAATAGCTTAATGATTCACTTAAGGGATGATTATGACTTAGTAATGTTGAAAGTGAAGGCTTGTAACGGTAAAACAGGTTTGCTGACTTGAAGAACATACATTCTTTGTTACACTGAAATTCATGAAATCTCTGGTTGCTGATATATACAATTTACTTTAATCTAAGTAAATCCTAATTTTGTTCGTATAACAGTTTATATTTTATATTTGATTGTGATTGTTTAAATATAACTTTTAACATTGTCACATTGTATGCTGAACTGCTTCGTTGTTTTTACGACTGCCGTGTCGAGAAAAACAGTACAGCTTGTTGTTATAGTGCGTTTAGTTAACAGAGGCGGCTCAAGGTCACCCTGCTCCTATCCCCACTCCACTGCCCTTACCCCTACTTGCGAAGGGGAAAGTGTGTCCGCTGACAAATTTGCCTCTCCTGCGTAGACAAAACAGTCTTCTCGGAGGGATATACAGCGGGAGAGGGTAATGAGGCGAAGAGCGAAGCAACGGGGAACAAAACCTTGAGACGCCAGCTGAAAGTGAACTTCAAATGTTCAGTACATAAATGGGAGCTGTTTTTTTTAACTGTCATTCGAATAGTAGATCTATTCTTATTGCTTCAGTATCTACAGAATTTTATTTACACTCAGATTCAGCTATAGTCATCTGAAAATGAGACCAAAGATTGACGGTTGAACAATGTATTATGTTTTCAAAGTTCTCTTAAATTTGTGGTCGTATCTTCTAACTTGTGTGTGTGCGTGTTTTTTTAATTTTTTTGTTTTTGTTTGAGTGTGCATTCTTATTTCATTTTTGTTCCGATGTCTCCATCGTTTAATAAAGAAAAGACGTGATTTACTGATAAATGTAACTTGTGGGAGTAGTGAAATGAATTAATCTGACTTTCTAATTTTTTTTTTTTACGCCATTTATTTCTCATTGCAGTTTGCTTCCCTGATGCTTTACTGTTTGTAGGTGAATCTGTAATTAAACCCTGGAGAGTTTTGCGAGCAAGAACGCGAAGAGTACGTAGATTGCTAAACATTTCTTCAACAGTTGCTCATAAAAATAAGAAATTGTTGTTCAGTAAAAACGGTAACGCAACTGTTGTTTTTCTGATACGTTCCACTTTTCGCCTAGGTATGATCAGTTACGAAATGTTTGCTCAGTTACGAAAATGTTTGCCATAAAATGTTTTTTTTTTTTTTTTTTTTTTTTTTTTTTTGAACATTAATGTTGTTCTGAACATGATTGAAATTGCATTTGTATGTCAGAAAAAATGTCTTCTTGAATGATCTGTTCCAGAAAATGCCTGAAGTGATTATAGGAAATCATTGAAAATCGAAATTATGCTGGTTGGATTCGGGATCGTTCGCAGATTCCGCCGAATGAAAGCTATGTCCAAATGTTACCGCTCACGCGATTGGCTCGGTTTTTATATTAATCACCACCCAGTTGCTTGGCAATAACTCATGATCGCCGTGTACCGGTCCCCATGCAGTTGTGGCGGTTGTGGCGGAGCGTTTGCCGGACGTGTCCGGCCAACCAGCTCCTTGCAGAAGCACAAAGCACCGCCACAGTGGCATCCGAGCTGCACGCGCAAATATTGCCGCAGCGCCACCGCTCTCTACCGAGCGCAACTGCAGCTGCTAATTGAAATTAATTCAATCTCCAATCAGAAGGGTGTAGGCGAGCGGCGCAATTCACTTATAACGTTACACAGCAAACATAAACAAACATCAGAGGCGGCGGGCAGTGCGCGCGGAGGCAACTGACAAAGGTAGCGACCGGACTGATTGACTGTGTGTACAGCCAGTCATTAACGATAAGTGTTTGCGACGGTATCGCGTTGGATCTCCCGGGCTTCGAGTTCGTGGAACCGACCGCAACCGTTACATACCTGCAGTGCGTTTTAATCATTGAGAGAGGTCTGCTCAATCATGACGGCCGTCCTTTACTTCCGCTCACCTTCAAATTAGTAAAAGTTGAAGGATTTCATAATTACGATACGTGCATGACAGAACAGAACTACGAGGTGTGTGAGGGAAGTAATGAGATTGGTAACATTCAGAGCTATCTGGCAACGCTGAGTCTACCGGTGTGTACTAGACCGGTTTGTTCATCCCTTCCACGTGCTCAACCCGAGTTTCAACTCCGTTCTGCCAGCACGTTATTTTTGACAGCGCAATCAGTGAAGTTGTGTTTTGGTTGTGTGTTACTTGAATGGAGCATCGGAATTTACAGCAACGTTGTGCAATTAAATTTTGTGTTAAATTTGGGGAATCCGCGAGTGTGACCTTTGAAAAGTTGAAACAGGCTTATGGGTAACATTACTTATCAAGAGCACAAGTTTTCGGCTGGCACAAATCAATTTTGGAAGGCCGAGAACACGTTGAAGATCAACCTCGCTCAGGGGACCTTCAGTTTCAAAAACGTTGAGCGTGTTTGGGCTCTTGTGAGATCAGACTGTAGTTGAACAATAAATATGAAGAGTTTTACAAAGGTGCCCTTGAAAGGCTCAGGAAAAGTGTGATTCGTATGAGACCAGACATTGCAGAGAAGTGGATGCTTCATCACGACAATAACCCATGTCACACGACTTTTTCCATCAGTGAATTTTCGACTTCAAAAGGCATTCCTGTTGCTCCTCAACCCCTCTATTCACCTGATTTAAGACCTTGTGACTTTTTACTTTTCCTGCAAAAAAAAAAACATGTCGTAAAAGGACGTCGTTTTGGAACTCTGGATAACATTCAAAATACTGTGGCCAACCAGTTAACAGTCCTACCAGTTGAAGCCTTCCAGTGCTGCTACCAAGTGTGGAAACAACGACTCCACCGGTGTGTAGCTGCCCAAGGAAACTACTTTGAAGGGGATAGTATTGTTGTTTGAAAAAAATAAAAACTTTGGTAATTAAAAAATCAATCTTATTACTTTTCTAACACACCTCGTATTTTTGTGGCTATGAAAGCAATGAGAGATGTTATCGGTTTGTATTGAGGTTGGTGATAAGTGTTTTGCACGGCACGGGGTTTGACCTGACGAGGGACAGTGTCTACGTAGCGCTGGGACGGCAATGTGGAAATATTTTCAAGTGAATGGAGTCGCAGATATATAACGATATGCTACGAATGTGAAGCGATGACTAACTTGTTGTTTTTTTCTGCCTGGGAGCTGGGATAGCTTCTGGAGGGCAGAAGGGACAGTCAGGTCGCTGCTGCGACTGACGACTGGCGCGGTGTGAGCACCCGTGGTGTACAGCGCGACTGGAGTACTTGTCCAGGTACTGAGGACCTGCGTGGGGCTTAACAGAGATCTGAGTTGGCACGTCGAGAGAGACTCACCAACCGCCAAATACAGTGCTGTTATTCTGGGTGTGTTAGGTAAAGTTGCCATCCTTCATAGGCTGAATAGTGACTGGGGGAACCTGTGGAGCTGAGTGCCCACAAAATCACGGTAAATGTTATTAAATAACAAAACTGTATTGCTCTTCGGTTTCGGTTCAACCCGAGACGCTCTGGCAGGGAGACCTTCATCGATAAAAGAGATTCCTCAGTGCACTTTGTAATTGCTACCTGGGGCGGCACCCTACTGAGTTAAAATGCACAAGTGTCAAATGTAAGAATGTCCGCCCATGAACGTAAAGGTTTTATAAAATACATTTCATTGAATTGCTCTATGGTTTGCGTGTAAAATGATAAATTGTGAAATGTTAAACGTTGCCTTTAGTAAATGCACAACATATCCCATCTCAATTATTAATCATAAAATCATATTAATTTAAAATTCACATAATTAATACTCAATCCCCTCCAATCATATTTTTTCGTTTTTTAATTGAACATTTCAACTTCTAATACATTAATTATAGTCAGTAAAAAAGGGAGATTACATAATTGAAGTAGATGGGGTGATTTTCGAACATTTAATTTAAGCTTTTGTGAAGTATGTGTGTGTTTTTGCATTAATAAAGTACTTCAATAAGTTATTTGTGTGCTCTTGATCATTTTCTGAGGTTTATTTTGTACATAACAGCACCTGTATCTGCAAAACAAATGGAAATCGGACACATGTTTATGTGAACCTTTTTACTCAGTATAGTCCATACCACCACCTCTTTTAATATTTACCATTCCTCCTGAATCACCCTGTGTATTTCAACTGCTGGGCTTGGAAAGTAGAGAGGAACCCACCACATTTAAATTTCTGAAGAAAGTTGCCACGAAGGAGTAACCGACCACTGGATCACCGAGTATGACAAGTATCACCTTGATAACACACTGTACAAAAAAAAAAAAATCTAACTTGGATCAAGTTGCTCAGTTTCTCAACAAACCGTGACTATAACTTTATTTCTGAGAAATTTTAATTTATTGGTCATCTTCTATTGGTTTTTGGTTATGAATGCAGACGTAGGGAAGAACATGATAATAAACTGCAGAATTTCTTTGCCTGGCCATTCTTTTCTTCCAGCATAACAAGTGGTGAGTGCAGCCTTCTGTGGATGGCAGCGAGAACTTCTTTGTGGCCGTAGCGCTGGTGGCTGTGAGGACAGCCCATCGGCACGCGCGCCACAAAGGTTTTACTACAGGCGGTGTGCGCGCCCCAGGGAGCCCTCAGCTGCCTGCGGGAGAAGTCAAGTGTCACCTCGCCGCTGATTTGATCACACCAGCTGGGACAACATCTGCACCCGACGCACTCGCGATAATTCTACCACACCATAAACATTATTTTCACGTCACTGAAACGCTGATTTTCCCCCACACAATCAGAGAAATACTGACTCACGTTAGCACGTATTGCAGTTGGTATGGTCATATATGGGGCTAAGGTTTTACACCGCATGCCCTTGCTGACGCCAAGCATATTATACCTACTGCCATGTCACTAGGTACTAATTGCGGAAGTGAACAGTTGCCATCTGTCTATGAAATGTGTAAGTGTATTTTCTGTTTGTGAAATGTATAATTCATGAAGCGGAAATTGGAGACCATCCCTGCATTGATGGCTGCGGAAAACCACCCAAAAGCTGCAGTCATGAGGGCAGGTACGCGAGGGGCCTGCCTCGTGCCCAGTCCGTTTTACCTCCTCAAATCAGCGTGCTGCTCCTAGCGCAATGAGCCACACTGGTGGGTTATGGTAATAAACTCCATTAGAGTCAATAATAATAGTATTTCGTGAACCCTTGTACTTACCGTATATGATGTTCCATTTCAATTGTATCTTCCATGGTTTGACTTCTATGTCTTAAGGACTCCTCACTTGCTTTTGTTGTGTTGAACGTTTTAACACTCCACAGTAGAAATTTTTTTCTCGTGTACAAATTTTCCTTCAAAATGATATCTACTGTTGTTTCTGGAATGCCTGACATTACCTCCAGCGGCCAAACTGTTGATATTCTGTCTGTCACAGCCGAGTATTGTACGCTGTCCACATTTTCCTATGTCTTGTCTCTGCTTACGAATTATCTTCATTACTGGTCTTCTCCATTCATGTACAGTCAGGAGTAACTTTCTCCAATGTTTCGATGAAATGCTCACGAATGTCCGTTCCTGACCTTCTTTCTTACACAAATGTTTATCATACCATGTATTTATTTATCGTCACTGAGTGTGGGAGTGAATGGTAACGCTCTGGCCCCGCATTCCGGAGGACGCAGGTTCGAATACCCGTCCGGTCATCCAGATTCCCGTTTTACAGGGTACCGAAATCACTCCACGCAAATACTGAGATGGTTCCTTCAAAAGGCTGCGGGCAAATTCCATAATGTTTCTTGCCCCTCCCTCATCCCCCATTTCTTTCGAACCTGTAATGACTTGGAAGTTGAAGAGACGTAAAGACATAAGAATATTTCTTCTCCATTCCGGATTAAAGGAAAAGCTAATTCGTTTTCAGCATACGTAACGACGTAAAATTTCTTTCCATCATATTTTAACTTTGGGACCACTTTCAACAAAAGGAACAAACAGTTATTAGCAGTTTTGGTGACGTTGTCCTCTGGTCGAATCATTCAGTTGTGGGACTTTTGATATAACTTGATTTAACCTCTAAGTTGTAATGTCACACTTTCTAGCAAAGAGGCTCTGGCATACTCACATTGACAGAACAGTAAACTGCTAACAGCTCCTCCTGTAAACTACAAATCAACCAAATAGCTCAACGATTATTACTTTCAAATATGATTTGATAGTAATATTTAATATTCGATTAAATGTAGCTTATTTTCATATTTAGAGAGAATATAAACAAAACATTTTTTGAAACACAAAAAGTATAATAATTTTATGGTTAATAAACTGAACTGTTGCGTGAAACTAACAACAGAATTGTAATCATGGTAAGAGAATGAACCTGTCTCAGAACGTCCTTGGGCATAATAGCGTGCACTGAGAGAATTTTAATTGTAGGGCACAACAGAGACTTAGGTCATCTAGACTTGAATGGTTTGGGTATGTTAAAAGAATGAATTGTTCAAGCCTACCAAAAGCCTATTTTGAACAAAGGTTGATGGGCAAAAGACTAATGGGAAGACCAAGAAGAAGATGGAGAGACCAACTAAAGGAGGAGAGAAGAGGATGGAACTGGGAAGCTATTATGGGCAGGAAAACATTTCTAGACAGGCGACAGTGGAAGACAATCGTCTATTACCACCAGGACCGAAACACTGTCATCCTGCGCGCAAAATAGTTCTAGGCGAGAGCGGCTTGCCAGGAACCTGCCATGCTAATCTACTCTTCTTCAATTCCGCGCATTCCAAGTACCAGGGAAATATCCTGAGACAGAGGCACACAAAAGTATCGGTCTGTCTTAAACTACATATTACAAAGTCTTGGACACCTGTGTCTTGTTTATTACGGAAAAAGTTCTGTTAAAAAGAATCATACTTCCCATTACCTGAGGACATACCTTTAGATTCTTTTCAGTTGCCTGCCAATGTATGAGGATGAAGAAAGTTCAGCCCGATATGAAACTTATTGTACTGTTAGTTGGATAGAGAGTAGGAAGTGTTAGTGCTCTATATGAGTGGCTTCCCACGACCCGTGATTTTGCGGGCTGGGCCAGGCCAGGCCAGGCCGAATTGTCTGGATTAGCACGCGCCACAGGCGAGCCCGCGTCTCCTCGGGCAGCCGGTGCGCTGGTCGTATGCCACTTTGCCTAGTGTCTCTTCAGCTGCATTACTAAACGATCAATCCGGCTTATAAATATCGCCTGCACCATTGCCTATCTTTATAGATTCTTTAATTTTACTACATAACTTCCTACGTATTGACATTAAGTTGTTCTTTTTCATCTTTAATTCTTTAGTGGGATGTTACAATTTTTAATTTACTTTAGTGCTACACGAAGCTTCGTACACATCGTTTCTAGTTTTATGCTCCACGGTATTGGTATTTAATATACTTTGTTCGTTTCAATATGCACTAAAAAACTGTAAAATGACTTCATTTGACCACGCCATATTAATTACGTACAAGTCGATAACAGGAGAGAATTGTCGGAAATGAAATAAAGTGACACATTCGTCCGCATAGAACACTGTAACGCAGGAATGGAAAGGGTGCGCAAATCCGCTGCAAACATCGTATGTCTCACTGCTCGGCTGGCAACCGCGCGCCTTTCAAGTTACCGACTGGCGACGGATTGAAGCGCACCACCACAGGCCAGCACGGGCCGCTACAGACGGCTCTATTCCCACGACCCGTTGCTACTAGTTGGTTCGACGCGGCCCGTAGAAATCACTTGTCGTGGGAAGCCACTATATGTGGAAGCCGCCTACAGACAGGTATCCAGCTACTGTGCGCTCGTTTTGATGGACGGCAGGTGGCGACCGGGTAACGGGACATCGCGCGCGGCAAGAAGTCGGAGCCACAACGGCAGCGACGTCATAACGCACTAGTCCTTTGAGCGCGACCGCTGCCGACAAAACGTGGCATTCCGTAGCCGACAAATAATGACCTGTCCCACTCCACCGCATACAAATATACCAACTTTTTAATTGGGCTGATGCAGTCGCCTGGTAGAACACAGCACGCTAAGCTCGAGCCGGTATTGAGTTCGGTGATCCTTATTTAAATGCTGCAGTTTTTAACTGATATGAACTCCCATGTAGAACACTGAAACGAATCGATCTGAAATAATATACATCACATATATAACACTTGATTTTAATTTAATGTTTTATTACATAGATCCCGACTGAACAAATATTTCTTGAATATAAAATTTGTCGTGATTAGTACTCAAATGATAGTTATTTGAACATGCATTAATAGCTGTAATGAAAACTATTATTTGTTAAGAAAAAGGGTATAGTGCAAATAGTTAACAACTTTTAATTTAAAATTTGCAACTTTATTTCGTAAAGATTTTCAGTTCAAAAGATACAGTCTCTTACAAATTCTTGGATTAGTTGGAGGTAATTTCTAACACGAAATCCTTTCAGCATTTGTTTAAACTGTTCTCTACCATGGATGAATTTAATACTAAACAGATGTGTTCCGACACACTAAATATTTTCTTCAATTAATGATAGTAATGACTGATGTTCAAGTAATTTACTTTTACCGGGGAATTTGATTTAAATAGGAACAATTTTTAAAGAGTTCTTTGGGATAAGTTTTTGGTTTTATACCACACAACAACCTAATAACTCTTTTCTGTACCTTGTACTCTAATTTTATTTGTAAAGAGTTTTCCCAAAAGATCATTTTATTAATAGTACTCGAAGGATTTCAGATTAGCACAAGTGCTTCATTATTTTCAAATCTTCTGTCCAATAAAACATTTTTATTACGAATGTGAATCTGACTATCTTCTTAAGTTTTCATCCAACTTCTGATCTATTTACTAGAATCCTTATTTATAGACTTATTCTGTTTTACTTAATTATATGTGAATCGTGTGCTTCACAGAATTTCATTTTCGGAAATTAATGTTACTTTGTTTGACGTAAACTAAGTTATTGCTACAGAGAGTATTTCATTTTGCATTAATTTCAAGAGTGTTACTTGCTACTTTCTTTAGTCAAGTTAGTATTGACAGCAAATGACTCACCTTTAGTTTTTGTAAATATATTTGCAGGGAGTGATATTGGTCTACTATAGCTTAAATTATTCCGACAATGGTAGTGTCATTCGAACGATTCTAAGGCGAAATTATAATAACTGTTAACATCTTAGTTTTTGTGTGTATTGTTTACCAGTTTCGTCACAACAAATAATTAAAAACAAGCTTAAATCTTAGGGACTGGTCCAAATTACCGACGCAATGTTAAATAATTTATCTAAAACAGTGAAGGAATTTAAGATAAATGTTCGTGAAATGCAAAGTGTGGATATAGGATAATTGCCACAGGATTTCCTGTGCTCCGTCGCAATTAAATTAAATGAAACCAAATCTTTTCGAATAATCCTTACTATCCAAACTAACTTTCGGAAAATAAAGATGTATTACCAAAACAAGAATTTTTTTGGCAAGAAATTGAAGTCATCAAAAGAAATTCTACTGCTTCTAGAAGTAAACAAAACTGTTAGATAGTATACAGGATGTAGACACTTGCGTGTTTGAGTTTTTTTGATAAATGCCTCTGCTGCAAAGTCGTATAAAAAGACAAAGAGAGCATGAGCCATAGCTACCCATTCGGATGGGAACAGAATTTAATTTGGTTTTCCAGAGCTACTGATATACATGTGAAATGAGCTCTTTGTCCGGAAGTAAAAAAAAAAAAAAAAAAAAAAATGCACTTCATCAATGTTTTATAAAGCCTGCAATCTGTGTAACAGCAAATAAAAAACTTTAATTAAAACTTTTCCACATTGTTGAAATTGTATTGCAAATTCAATATTTTAGCAGCTCTGAAGTCAAAAGAATTGCGTGCATTCACTGAACATAATGTATTCGCTTTCGACGGCAAAAAACGAATTTAATTACGATCGCATTTATTCTCAAAGCAAATGTCACAAACCCATTAATGTCTGCCAACATAAATATGTAAACTCCGTGTGCGCAGTGGAAGTCTGCGGTGTTGCCAACTTAACGAACGTAGGGTGCTCGGTTTGCGGAAATAATTTTCCGTCGCTTTGTGAAGCGATCTGCCGGTGAGTCCCAATTAACGTGAAAAATCGGACATGGTGGGGTTAGTTGTGACGGGCAAATGAGTTCATTCAAAAATAAAAATAAACACTTTTTTAATTCGTTTTCCGCGTTCTTCATGCGCAGATGCTTGGCATACGAAGGTTACATTATAAATATACACTATGTTTGAATAATAGTGATGTAATTATTGCTGTTTCGATATATTTTGTCCAATATCTCTACAAAATGTGACTAATGCAACCTCCGAAATTGAAAATATCTATGTTTTGAAATAAAAATCAATTTTATGTGACAATATAGCGATAATGGTGAGAGACTAGCTACAGCTTCTTATTATAGTATTAATATTACTTTTATCATGGCAATTCTAAAAGTTGGTTCAGAGGTTCTCAGGCATAAGTAAGATTTCATCATCACGTGAGCTTTCTAGTGTTTTTAACTGCTGGTAGAGACCTGTGAGCATAAAACGCTTTAAGCAATATTTTGTCATAAAATTCTTCTTTCTACCCTTCTCGGAAACAGTCAACAAATTAATACATAGACCTATATATATTTAAATATATTTTGATGTCGAAGTATTCAATTCTACTTCACAACCATCAATTTTTGCAGGAAATATAATACTACGTACCGATCTCAGCAAAGCGTTTATAGATCATCCCAAGACTTGCAGGAAATTGTCATCATGTAGTAATTTCGCATTGATTGTATTCAGTTTTTTAGTCAAAGGACTGGCTAAACATGATGCACATTACGTATGTAGTGTAAGAATGCTGCAGTGTTAATTAGGGATAAAACGATACCATTGAGGTATCGATACTTTTACTCGATACAGTATCGGTCGTAAAGTATCGATACTTATTCGGTATCCTTTGAAAAGTATCGATACTTACTCGTATCGATTGATTTTTTTCCTAGTGAAATTTGGAATAAATGAAAAAACAGTATCTAATAAGTATTGATAGTCTTTATTGATATAAAAGTATATATATTTATTTTACGAAACATATTTGTTACATTTTCACCGTACTGATCGTTACAGGACTAATTCCGACTAAGACAAAATAAAACTAATTTCATGAAAATTCGTTTTTTGTAGTGCTCCCCAAAAATATTTGTTTTTCTAAGTGTTTGCATGTTAAGTTAAAAGTTTTTTACTTAATCGATACCAGTCAATACTTACAATATGATTACATCAAACAATACCGATTAACGTATCCACACAACACTATTCACAATCAAGATCCAAAAATATCAAATAATAATATTGTAGATTAATAAATGTTGTACTTAGATTGAAATCTTATCGTTTCTATTAACAGGTGCAGTATCGTGATGGCTTTTTAAATGCTTATGGAAATTAGAAGTATTGCCACATAACCCCCCAGTTTTAATGCATTTTTTGCAGCTTGAAATTTGTCCTCATTTTTCTTGAAATATTGCAACACATTAGACTTTGGAGGTACCATTTTCAATGGGCAAATATACCTATTGCAAAACTAAACACAAATCAACGACGACAGCCCTAGATTAGAATTACGAACGCAGAACGAAAAAAAAAAAAACAATGAGTCAATAACGACCACTACATAAAATGGCGACTGACGGGATGGCAGAGTTTTTTTCTTCTTCGGCCGGTCATAGACAAACAAGTTTGTCAACAACACATACTTAGAAAAAGAATGTGTTGAAAACAATGCAATAATGGTAACCAAAAAATATTCTTTACAGTGTAGATAAGCGTTTAATGTATCACTTAACGTGTTAAATGAAATCATGATATTCGTGTTATTGGTACACACACCGATACGAGTACTTTTGACCGATACCTACTTGATACTTATTTTTAAAGTATCGATACAAAAAGTACTTGGTATCGGAAGGAATGTATCGAGTAAGTACTTTTATTTACTCGTATCGTTTTATCCCTAGTGTTAATGATACATCGGCTGTAGGTACAGAACCGCTTACTTTGTTTTGACACTGTCTTTCTTTTTCATTGCATAGGCAACGCAATATTGGTGAGATATTAGCGTAGTTTTCATTCTCCTAGTGGAGTTAACCGTCATCCATCTTGTAAAACCATTAATAAATAAAATCAAATTCAGAATTTCGTATTATTATGTGGGAGGTAAAATATTTCTCTCTTTCATAAGGGTTACGCAAGATTATTTATTTTTTATTAAATTAATGAGCTAGAGATCTTTCTAGAAGTTTCATATTTATTTGCTGCCACAAACTACCCTTGTGTTATTTTGATTGACTTTTTTTACGTTATGGAACTCACACCTGATATTGTTTATGTTTGAGCTCAAATAAAAATATCACCTACTAAAATAATGAATCGCCTGAGAAAACTGCAGATCCTTCACACACGAATAGTTAATGGTGACACTTTGATGTTTTGTTGTGTTTTTATATTCACAATCGTCAAAATGTAGTTCTGGTAAGACTATCAGATGCAGAAACGTTATTCAAAATACGTGGCACTGTTTTAATTTATTTCCCTTACTTTAAGCATACGTTCCTCTACTTCTCTGGACGCATCATTCGCGGCTCAGGTATTTTCTTCTGTTATGCTGAACTTGGAAAATGCAGAATCCTGCACTAGTATAACAGAAAAAAAACCTACTCAAATCATTAACAAAGTTTCTGAAAAATAAAGTGAAATAAACGTAACAAAAATAAACTGAATGTCGAGTATATTTGACAATAACTTTTGTGATAAGGCATTGTTAAATCTTCTAGCTCATTGCAGTAATAATAAAGAAAAGTCTTTGAGGGTTAAAATCTTTAACCAAAGCTTGGTGTGGTAAATTATTTCAACACTTTTACCCTGCAAACTTTTGCTGTAATCCTGATTTTGATATCTATAACTGATTCGAAAAAAAAAGTTATAACAGGTTAATATCTCAAAATACCGAATTACGAACACCCGGCGTGGTGGGTGAGCGGTAATGTTCTGGTCTCGGATTGCGGACCACAGGCTTCAATTCCAGTCTAACCATTCAGATTTTTGCTATCCATCGTTTCCAGAAATCACTCCAGACGAATGCCGAGATGAGATGGTTCCTTGAAAAGGCCATGGGTGAGTTGCTTTGCGTTGTTGCTCCCAGTCCCTTCTCGCCTCTAATGACCTCAACGTCGACGACGGAAAACCAGAAGAAAAAAATGAACAGTTTACTAGGAATTTACTTCTCATGCTGGTGAGCTATTGATCTCAGACGTTACAGACACTGAGCCGCCTGAGCATACAACACAATAGAAAAGTGGTGTAACGGATGCACGGGGATGACACCGACGAATGCGGTCGAGTCTCCCGGGAGACTGGGTGTCGCGTTACGCTATCGGACATCGCGGGCGGTGCCAGTTATGAGGAATGGAGGTGTTCCCCAACAGGTGTGAGTGCGTGAGGAATGGAGCGGATGCACACACACAACGTGCAGGTCCGGATAAAAATGAACACCGACCATGGGTCGCTTGTTTCTCCTGGCGGGTCGTTTATCATACGCGGATTTCATTTGTAAAAATTACCATTTCCTGTGCGTAATATTTACGGCATCATTTCACTGCTGAATCTTATTTTACTATTACATGAGTCGTTATTCCAAATAATACAAGTATCAAAAAAAACTTCATTCTAAACAAATAAAAATACTCTTCAGCCTACAATTATAGACCTACTGTTGGCATGAGCAGAAAATTCATCGTATTATTAATGGTTGTATGTGTATTCTGTACAAATGAGCTTGCAAATTTTGATGATACTTCTGGGATAGTATATACCATTCTTTTTTAAGTAGGTTTTTACATCTTGTCGGTGTTATTAGATTTCTGTCAGATATTCTAACAGGAAGAAATAAGGTTTTTGTTTGGAGCTAACATCTTTGTTTTAAAAAAAACGCAAGGTGTCCTCATTATGACTGGAAACGACAAAAAAACATGATAAGATAAAAGTAAATTAATAATTGTCATCGAATTAGGTTGTAGCCTTTAAGAAGAAATATACCGGCATGTTGCAAGTAACCATGGGCAAACTATTATCTCGATGACCGGATCGAGGAATGAATCCGTATTCTTCGAATACCAGTCCCGTAGGTTAACCTTTACCACCAGGTTCAGTGGCTTATATACCACTGTACATCAACTAATACTATCTTTGATTTTCTTGATCTTTTGAAGTTACAATGCTTTGCAGCGGCCCATTTATTAGTAATTATGAATATGAAGCAATGTATTTATTTATTTCTATTACGAACTATGGAGGTACAATACTAAGTCTGTTTTATGAAAATCTACGCAGGCAAGGAATACTTCGATTTTCAGTCGAGAAAAAGTAGTAATTATGCAGTCAAGAAACAAATAGCAAAATACACAATTATGGCACTAGAAGTAAAAATGATCATTACAAGGATTGTCATTTGTGCAAAAAGGGCTAAGTAGTAATTAACTCGGGATTGTATTTGTAGATTACAGGGGATATTGATTATACTAATGGGTTGTAGCTAACTTGTTATCAATGTATAATAATAATATCTATTATATAGTAATATAATTGACATTATTAATAAGTGTATGTACTGTTCCACATCCCCGAGATTATTCTCAAATGGGATCAAAGTGAACATATCTATGTATCTAATCAAATCCTTTTTTCCGAGAGTTTCCAGCAACATACCAAAGGAAATGGCCGTGGCATAATTTTTAACAAAAACTTAAAAAGCTCCTAATGGATAGTGTAATCATTAAAGGCTGTTCTGTTCAAAGAGAGTGAAGTGTTTATACTGTATAACTTTGTGCGTTAGCTTGTGGAGTCTACTGTTATGTTGACACAATATTTTGTTTTTCTAGAGGATTAAGGATAACAACTTTGGACACATAACCAGAACGCTGGTTCACAACCGCCAAGATTCGGCCTTGAACTTCATTCCAATGACTTTGAACATTAAAGGAAAAATTTCATTTTGCACTGAGTTTTACATATAAATTGAATTATTTCCTAAAATGATCTACGATAAAATCACTTATATTCTCTCGGCGTTAAGACGCTCCGTGATTCGAATTAAATTTTAATCTATACGTCCCGTTTACCCTGGAGGATTGGTGTAACAAATTAGTCTTCGACAGAGGTATATTCACAGCCGGTAACAAGTTCGGTCACTAATACATTAAGACCAAGTGAAATTATATAGTAAGAGTAACTACGGACGACATAACGGATTGCCGTGCAAGATATATTCATGTACTGTATCTTCCAGGTGGTCGGAGGCATCTATCAAGGGAGTTATCCAACAACTCCAGGCCAGAAGTTAAATTGCGGTATCAAAATTAGCAGCCGTACGGCCTCCTCGGATGGGAGACGAGCAGCGTGAAATTGCGACCTCAGTCGCCCGCAAGGAAATCTCCCCCTCTGCTACTACGCTCATGTAGCGAGAGGTTGCCACGAATCAAGAAATTCATTGCTCCTAGATCCTGCTGTAAATGGTGTCCGTAATCTGGACTTGAACAGCATAATTTTTCTCTATCGAATTTTGTTTTGTTCTCTTCGTCAAATGCTTAATTTTAAGGCTGCCAACAACTTCATACATTATAGCTAAACTGGGATGTTTGCCTACAAATTGCTGTCCGAATTTAAAACTGTACGAATCTTGCACTGTAAAAAGATAAAACAGAGGCTACAACAATATTTAAAGAACTCAAAGATGAAAACCGAAACTCACTTTTCTCGAAAAAAAAAAAAAAATTCAATGTGATGAATTTTTACAAAAATAAATTTGTTAAGACTCTAGCCACGAATAATAGTCTCGCAAAAACGTTCATAATATTTTTTATGAATGCTTATCCTTTATTTAGTGTTATCTATTCATATAAAACGCCTATCTTGGTCACGGTGTTCTGTCACGCGGTTACATCACGCTATGACGTCACAGTTCTCGCCTCTGCTTACAACGACCAGAGATGTTGTTGTAGGTTGTGCACGTTATTTAATAACTTTTCTATTTAGCTAAGCATTCGTGAATAAATAAACTATCAGAATAGAGAAAGAAAAGTGTTTATTTCGTTTAAATCGACGTATTAAATATTACTTGCTTATATTTATTTAACATTCGTTCGATTTAGAAGTATCCATTAAATTGTTTGCCCATTTATATGTAAGATAGAAGCTTTATTTTCCGATTGGAAATGTTAGCTGCACTTTTGATTAGATTGTTATTTAGCCTGGCTCAGAATTACAACTGGAATTTGACTCTAGAGCAGAGTGCATGAGTAATTTAATTTTTTTAACAATTAAAGTTACATTGTTTTCATGAGTGTATTGTTACTGAAATACTTATTTCATTTGGACGAAAGTAGTTCCACACGGATCGTGATATGTGTAGCGTAGACTACAATTAAAACTAATATTACGTGGCATAATGTGAGTTGTTAAGATTTATTTTTATTTTCTTCTGCATTTACAGACGCCGTTTAACTCAGGTCGTTATTTCAACCAGATGTAAATGTGTCATTCATGCAAACGTTGTAATATCGGTCTGAATGACGGTTAACTAAAAAGAAAGTTTTAAGATCCCGTGAATATTTCGTATCAAGTTTACATCGCGATGCATTATTACCACTAATATGCGATGCGATACAGTGAATGTATTAATTCCGCGTATGATTGAAACATTCGTTTTTTAGTGGCAATTTTAGCGGAGTTTGTGGATAGTTGGACTAGAATGGCAACTGAAACATTTTACTACAGCACAACTCACGGAGAATTGCATTGCGATTTATTTCTTTTTAGTGAAGCAACTAAGACGACATGACTTGCCAGAACACCAGTCTTTGTTATAATGAGCTGCCTCTGAAATTTATTATGAATCTTTATATCTTCGATGTAGTGTGCTGCTACCTATTAATTGTAACAAGAATCAAAGGTATCTTTGATATAGTATGCAATCTCTGAATTGTATTAAAAATCTTTGGTCATATCTAGTGAGCCAAAATCTTATTATCATTTCTTGCTTCCGTGATAGTTGACGTAGAGTCTTAAGACATACATCAGGTTTTAGTTAAAAACCTTAATTTTCATACTTTAAAAATTCCATTAGGTTCCTTTTTTCAGATGCCGAGACAAATATATTCACAGAAAAGGGTGTTTGGCATTGTTGTCCGGGAGACCCCGAAGGGTAATTCGGCCGCTGGTTGTCAGAGTTTCGATTTGTCGCACATGCGCTTCTGTCTTGACTACCCTAATGTAACCTGGTCATCCTACCTGACGTGGAGAACCTACAGTTTTACGTGGAATCTGAACCACAGAGCGTCCTAGCGTACTTCACGTGACAAAGCAAAATTTTGCCAGATGTGAAGGTCAGTATTTAAGGCCGTTTAAATTCCAGCCGAGACCGGGATACGAACAGGGGACCTTCCGTTTCCCAGTCAATAACTAATCCAGAGAAAACCCGCTACAAATTTATATTTGTAGAGAAGAGTTTGCCCAAAGGCCTTCTGTTTCCGGTGAACTGAGCACATTTATCGATTGCATAATAGATTTTGTGTCAAGAATTCGCTTGGTTGGGTCTGGATTTTTCTCCTCGTTTTCTTAATCATAATATTTAAATGTAGTATAATGGGTTCACTTGTGTTTCTTGGCAGTGCGTGCATTTATTAAATATTTTCTTTATAAACAGCAACTTTTACTTCCAAATAAGGAGAGAGAGGTTGCAAGAGGCCATTCCTTATTTAAAGCGATGAAGTTAACACAATTTCTAATACGTTAGTTCGGTTATGTCTAATGCTTAGAAGAGAATCTGTACACGGTTGTGAATGCTAATAACACCTGACTGAGATTCGCCTTAACTTATAAGAAATGTTGCATTGTATAGACACTGCTGGGGAACACGATGTCCACGAAATGGAGGGAATCAAATACTCGAAAATCATACGAGAAATCCACGATTGAAGTATGTAAAGCGAAGGCCTTGCAGTATTAAGATGGGTAGTAAATGAAGGAAAAGGCTGTGAACGCCTCTCGCGGCTTTTCATAAGGAAGCCTCTGAAAATTTTTTTAGGCTATGACAACCAGTCCGTAAATTAACTAGGAGTTTTTTAATTTTTTATGACTCGTAATTTAGATTGGTAGGAGAATGTTAGGCTTCTAGAATAGCTACAATGTAAATACACTTTGGAAAGCCAGTAATCACGATCACTGCCCGACTGTCCTGACGCCAAAAGCCATAAGAAACGTATTTGCGTAGTTTGAGTAATTAAATTATTATGAGATGTAGCACTTCAAATGAACAATATTCAATTCCTTTCAATAATAAACTTTTTTCTACCGGTTAACGATGCACTCACAAAGTTCTAATTTTGAAGGAATTCATGTATCTGGGCCAGTCGATAAATAAAATATGGCATCTACATGGAGTGTAGAATATACACGTACACTCTAAGTTCTATCCGTTGACTGATCCGAGACAGAAAGAACGTTCACTTCTGGCAGTTAGCAGTTGATATTCCTCAACTGCTAACGAAAATTTCTACCAATCCATCTGCCAGACCATCTAAAATTGCAAAAACGTCTATTCTTCGCTAGTCTAACATCTAGAATGTATTCATTGCCAAAATTATGACTAGTAACTTATTAATAACAAATCATCGTAAAAATTATTCAATAGGTCATTTCTATAAAAAAAAAAAACAGAAACTGTAGTATAATCATCCGAAATTATTCAGTATAACCACCTGAGGTTAAAATGTTATTGTAAGGTTTCCCGAAATAAAAAATAAAATGCTATCTATATAAATCTGACAATTTCAAACGCAAACAGCAAAGCTGCTAGTCCACAACCCGTTTTATTATGTGAAATAATCTTCTTCTTGAACTTATAAAAACATATAGCTATGTGGTAAGGAATGAAAGGTGGTGCAGTTATGCACAATCAGTTACGTGGTGTTAATTTTTGGAAACTGTTTATTTATGTGTTAATTTACAAGAATATACGGAAATTAAATGCAAATTGAGTAATTAGCAGGAAGATAGTGTTTTTACTTATAACACTAGTAATTTTGTGTGGTTTTCGGATGCTGAATAGCTACCCTGCAATCAGCGAGCAGATATATGAATCAAATCAAGAAAAGCACCAGACTACCTAGTCAGCAGATTCTTATGGAAGTTGGAAAAAAGTCAAAAGTGACAACGCGTAGTCGAGAATGTCGCAAATGTAGTGAGAAATCCATTGTATTAGCGACACTCAGAAATGAGATGAATCAGTTGTTTTTGTTGTTTTTGTAGTTATTGTTGTCGTGAGGTATCCCACTATTGGGTATAGATCTCTTGCATTTCTCTCAATCTGTTGTATTCAGTAAGTATTGATACTAGGCGGCCCCTACGAAAATTTAACGAATGACATACGATGAATAACGAGGTTTTTAGTAAGCAGAAAGAAGAAATGGCTCATTTGTAGCATCTGTTTAATTGTCAACTGTAATATGTATGTAACAAAACATAACATAGCACTAAACAATTAGAAAAAAAACTTTTGGAAACGTAAAGCATACAAAAGACACAAAACTCGTGGTATTTTACATTACTGAACAGAATATTACCTAACAGAAAAATATATCCGGGAAGCTCCTTACTGTAGAAAATGCACATATTTTACCTATATCTCTGTGATATGTGATGCTGCTATCTTGAGTATCAGAGTATCGCGATAAATCCTTATCGAATGCAGCGAAGCCTAGGAGCTGGGCTCGGAATTGTCTTCTACGGGTGACCTTGATAGTTATTTTTCCCCCTTCACTTCTGATACGATCTTTGATTAATTTATGATTTTACCAAAGAGTAGACTTTATTATTGATAATGATTGCTCATTTATGGATTTGGCTAGGTATAAAGGTAGATAAATAGTCCGTCCAAAAAAAAAAATAAAAAAAAAACCCTTTTAGGAAATTACGATACTTTTGGCCTTTAAAGACAGGATTACGAAAAAAAATCTTGCTTTATTTATAATGGTACGAAAGCGAAGACATTAATCTTTAAAATGCTACCTCATTTATTTAGTTTTGTTAGGTATGAAGAAAGATAAGTGGCTCGTCATCAAATAAAACATTTTAGAAATTATAATACTTTTGCCTTTTACCGGTCGAATTCTGAAAAATTCTTGCCTCATTCATCAATTTCAGTTAGTTATCAATGAAGTAGCTGGTGGAAAAAAATACCTCTTAGAAATTTATTTTCCCTATATTTAATGGTACTGTTTTCCTAAAGTGCGCAAAATGTTACACGTTGACGTGGTAAGCTCAGCGCGTTTGACCGTCGCCTGGAGAGAGGAGTGTAACACATAGTGAGCTTCGTTTTATGTCTCGTGTTTTTTGCGAAGTTCAAATTTAAAAAAAAAAAAAAAAAAAAAAAAAAAAAATCATCTGGCTTCTCTTAGGCTATACAGATAGCTCAAGTGTGATTGGTATATTCTTATTTGTTTAAACCGAGCGGGGCGGTGTAACGGTTAGCGTTCTCGCCTCGCATTCGGGAGGACGGCGGTTCGAATCCCCGTCCTGGCATCCAGATTTGGGTTTTCCATGGTTTCCCCAAATCACTCCAGGCAAATGCCGGGATGCTTCCTTCAAAAGGCCATGGCCGAATTCCTTCCCATTCCTTGACCCATCCTTGCCCCCCATCCTTTCCCGTCTCTAAAGACCTCGATGTTAAAAAGAGACGTAAAGCAGTTACAAAAAAAAAATTACTTATTTGTTTAAATGGTTTCGATGTCTAATTTCACATCCCCAACACCTTTCTCTCTTTGGATCAAAGTGACGATATCTAATCTGAGGTAGATTCAACGTGAACGAATCTAAATAAACACGAGTGACATGCGTCATGTGTTCCTCGTAGTGAGTATTCGAGTACTATTAGCGTGAACGGCTGTGTACTCCAGCTGCAGACAACGCGGTCTACCGCAAGCTCTCCAGTGTCCAAATCAGCGTGTAACCACGAGGGCGGTGGCACTCCACACTCTGCTGTGATGTCATCATGACGCTTCGTCGCCACTGTACGCGCCAGTGGGCGCTCAAGAGAACACTCCTCTGGATTCAAGGACCAGACGGAGGGTGACCAGTCGGCCTGCTGGCAACCAGAGTGTTGTGGGAGCATGGATTGTTAATTCTTCCGTGAACAGTTCTACCAAAATCACGGAAGGGTGACTAAGGCGGCGAGTGAAGTCAGAAAATTATAATCAACATCGTCGCTTCTACGCAAGTCGAACATTCTGTTGGCAGTTCTCGCTATTGGTTAAAGACTGTAGATATCAGTTCTCATGAGGAACCTTACAAATGAATTAACTTTAGAGCACCCGCTAGACCGAGCGAGGTGGATGAGCGGTAAGCGCTCTGGCCTCGCATTGGGGAGGACGATAGTTCGAATCTCCGTCCGGGCATCTAGATTTGGGTTTTCCATGGTCTCCCCAAATCACACCAGGCGAATGCCGGATGATACTTCCTTCAAAAGGTCATGGCCGAATTCCTTCCTGTTTCTTGTCCCAGTCCCCAAAAAAAGGCACCCGTTAGTAACAGTGATGTTGATGATCTAAATCTAAAGATGCCAGATTCGGTGTATATCTTTCTTCGAAATGCAGCATCAGAGTTTGGTAACGAGATAGTATTGTTTAGCTTCTTTGATTATATGGAAAAGGGACTGGTCCAATATTTCCGAGAATCACCGACATTATTTCGAGTAAGCTCTAAAATTTGTTACCAAGTATCGTCACTATTGGAATGAAACCAAACCAAAGACCTCCGTCACTTCATTGCTTACACATTTTTGATAAATGAGTTTACAAAATATTGAATCCTCAATCGCTCTTCCTACACTGCGCCCCCTACTTTGACAACCCACGTAACTCGCCCTCGAATCGGTCATAATGCCAGTCCTCTTTCGTGATTAGAAGGTGTTCGTAACATTGGAATCTTAAAGGTCTATCTGAAGTTTCATGAACCCGTAAATCTGAGATTTCCGGTACTGCTAATATTCGCTTTGTTTACTCAGAAGAATTTAAAAATGATTTAGTTTGGAACTCTATTCCCTCTTGCAGTAATCCCGATTTTTAATCTAGCTATTGCACTATAAAGCTATACCCATAAAAATTTAAATGCGCAGCAGGTAAAGCGAAGCAGAAACTCACTGATGTGTTAAATGATAAATTTTTTTAATCCTATGAAGTATAACAATTATATTATACCTTCAAGATATTAGGTTTAAGCCTACTTTCAATTCGACGTTTGTACTAATGTATATAACTACAGCATAGTATGGGCAACAAAGTGTGTATAGCCTACTAGCTGGAAGTATGGGATATACTAGAGTATTTAACAGCTGATTATATTAATAAACTTTTGGTAGAATTTCCTTTTTTAACTACTGATTTTATTTTTGGCAGATGACTGATTTCTACAGATACTTTAAACATCCCTTTCATTTACCTTTATTTACTGAACTGTTCAAAGGAAATCCGTTATTATCTACTTTTTCTTTGTTGCGCTCAAGAAACCATAAAAAGCTAAACATTTACGTAACTGAAACCACTACTAAAAAGCCAGTAAAAAATAAAAATTGTGCCATGATTGGAATATGATGTTGTCTCGTCGTCCTTGCCGCCAGATACTATTATAAAAAAGAATGACATTTCGACTGCGCTATTTGCCGTTTTCAGAAGGTTCTGTTTATGTTAAAAATGCATTACCACACTGTATGAAACCTTAGGAATATGGCAGTGCGAGCCGCCGAAACGTCGTGATTTTATAACATAAGTCTCGTATTAACCCCCGATGATTACATCACACTAAGTGCTCTGAAAGATTCCGTTCTCACATGACAGTGACGTCCTTGTCAGAAATGTATCTGTCTGCCGTGTGCTTGCACTGTGGCAGCGGGCGTTATGACCCGGCTGTCTGATGATGATTACACCCGCAGCTGGCCGTTCTCTGTGGTAATAGCGACGATTATCACCCCCGCACAGTAGCGAATGACCCGCGCCGCACCTTATCACAAAGCGAGCCTCCACTAACCTATTGCACGCACTTATCACCTCGAGTATGATGTTTCGTCCAAGAAAAATGGCGTAGATTTCTAAATTAACTAAGTCGCGTTCCATTCGTAAACAGTATTTAGTAATTTATATGCACAGTTATAAGACATAAGACAATACTTTTCGAACCTCTCCAATAAAAGGTGCTACATGCCACGCAGAGGTTAATAACAATTTTGAAACAGAGATAACATATCTTAGCAAGTAATTTCGTGAGTTCTTACGACCTTGTGACAAAATTTCCTTTTGCCGCATATTTCGCCTCTGTCGTGACTGGATCTAAACATGTAATTCAAATCTCAGATCTCATATGGTCAAACACAACTATAAAACTCTTACTTTACCCTGAATTTTGAGATGAAACCCTCAAGTGCGTTAACAACTGAGTATCTTGTTTACCAAATGCAATCGAATTGTTTCTACAGTATTACCAACGTAAACTCACGGTGGCAAGCTCATGAAATTAATTATTACACCTCGTATACTGTGCATAAATCATAATAGAACTAGTAAATATAAAACTAGGAACAGATTTAGTATAAAAATGATATTTGAAAGCGATAATTATAACTGATATTCCAAGCAACAACTGGCTGAAAATTAGTGTGAATAACGTTCATCAACCAGAGAAAACGTTGACCTATTCTCCGAAAGAAGTTTCTAAAACTGCATGTGTGAAGTAAAGCGCGTTATTTAAGTGAATTCAGACCTTTAAAAAAAAAGAAATTGAAAGATCTGATACAGAAAGATGTTGAAAACTAAGTGGCCAGTGAAAGTACGAAATGAGTAAATATTTTAAGCAATGAGCGAGGAAAAGAACTTTGTGCTAGAACTTAATAGACAGGGACAGAATGATAGCAGATATTTTGAGACTAGCTATCACCCGTAACTTCTTTCAACTGAACTGCTAATATGGGAACTACTATTTATACCAATTATGGAGAGAAAAAACTATAACTGCTCGAACGCTGAAATCATGTTAATCATTTCGACCTTTAAAAGGATAGTAATTTGCCGATACTGTTATTTTAATTTCTCGGATTTTCCATGTCTTATCGAAATAATACATACCTAACTCTACTGCTTGGGCTACCATAAATAAACAGTTTGATTGTATAGGTAACAGATGCTTTGCAGCAGGTACAACGTATGAGGTGGTGATCATTGTGCAGTTAAAAAATTTGTCAGTAGCCATGCACTCTGCCCGAGCAACAAGTTTTACGCTAGTAAGTGTAACAATATTAGTGCTTCCTAATATAGAGCTAATTAGTGCAATTTTACGTAACAAGTGTAATAATGTTGTTAGAATACATAATACTAACATTGCTAATCTTCGCGTGACTACAAGTTTACCAACAAGGAACCACTGCAACTAAGATTGAAAGTGGAGTATTTTTGTGTAACAACAGAAATTAAGACCCAAGTAAGACACAAGTAAAAGCAAACCACCTTTGAAAAGAAACATTTCAGAACAAAAACGTTTTTTAGCAGATTTGCTACTTCGCAGGTATTTAGCAGCAATAAATAGTTCTTCTGCAGGATCGCGGCTGTTGTTTGTGTAAGTGTGCACCATGTGACCGACTGTTAGCCCGGTTATAAGCGAGATTGCGCCTGACAGGCATTAATTGAAATACTTGTTACATATCTCCGGCTGGCTGGCGCCGACAGAGTCAAGTGGTCATTATTATAATTCACTCCCTCTCTTCTAGCAGCGCAGCGGGTTAATTCCATACTCAAAGCAGGCAGCGGAACGGAGTGGTATGCGTTTCTAATTGCGTGACACCAGTTTTTGCCCTCCAGTAAAGTGGAATAAACAGGGACGTGTTTCGTTATATCAGACCAAACTGGCTGGCAAATGGTTCAGTGAACAATTGTTATATATGCTTAATATGTAGATGTTATTCAGCAACTATTTCACGTAGGCTCTCATAACACATCTTAATCATATTTCTCTCTTAGTTGAAAATATGAAAATACCGAGCATGTTAGATTAAAAATGAATGTTTGAACTTCATAGAATATCTAAGGTAGTGACCTGGTTTTTATGACTTTCGACGGGACCACATTGATTATCTTTTATATTTTCAGTGACACCATTTTCGCTATCCAGATGAAGAGAAAAACTGTCAAATATCAAGACTTCGGCATACCCATAACTGTGGTCGTGTATGTTAAAAAAAACTGACATCATATTCTTCAAAATTGCCAGCTAAGATAATAGGCCTATACAGAACGATGGAAACTGAAATAAAGATCAAGTGAAGGTAATTTTTAATTATAAGAATCGGAATGTAACAGAAACAATTCTGGTGATGCTGTTAACATTGTAACGACAAATAAAGAAAAATAAGGATACATCTATTGTATTTATTGATACAGAAAAACGTTGTTTCATGTTAAACCAAGCATAAAATCTATCATATCTAAAATACAGAGCCAAAAAAATTAATTACAGCCCCCCTAAGACTGGTTGGAAATGATAAAACGTCAAGGAAAAGGCTGGGCTACACTTCCCTTCCATAGCTTTGTTGCTGTCCTATTCAAACTTTTAAACGAACGCACAGCAACAGCATTTGCTAAGAGATAACCTGATGATTTGTACAGAAAGAATTAAATACGTAGATAATCCCTAGTAATTACGTCATACATCAGCCATATCAACAATCTATTAATACTGAAGACGAAGTTTTCTTAACAAAGTTTTTCAATATTATGCGTACCTTATCCACTAACTCACTTTTTTGGCTTGTGTGCTTTTGACACTTTTATTTGTGTTTTAATCTTGCCAAAATTAAGTTTTTTTTTTCGTAAGAGAATATGTGAAAAAAATAAAAAATTAAAACAACCTTTTGAATTAATACCGTACAACAAAGCTTTCATTTTAATTTCCTTAAGATTTTCTGGAGAGAGTGACACGTTGTTAACGACTCTAGGAACTAATATCATGTGAAATATGACTAAATAAAAGTATCCCAAAACTATTCTTCAAACTTTCCGAGAACTTCCTAGATCCTATCATACAACATTCATAGTGGTAATGAGGACAGCAACCTCAATGAGATTCTCCCTTGTCGAAGTAAGGATGGTTTCCGGACAGACCAATTTTAATCTACATCTACATCACAAAACTCTGAGGCGGCCTTGATCACCACACGTACAGATCTACATTTGTTCTTAAAATTAATCTGTATTACATAAGATCAAATTTGCTCCAGTTGCGTAACAATAATGTACTAGCTTTCTGCAGTGTAATGTATGTATTGTATGACACATAATGCCAGGCACAAGATCTGTTAATAACATGTTAAATGGTCAACATATCTCTCCATTTTATTGGTCAACATATCGCAATGAGAATTACAATGTCAGGAATACAAATATGTTAACTTCTCCACAAACTCGTTAAACTGTCCTTTACATGGTGCTTTATATTCCTCCTCGGCTTAGCTACTGTCTCGACCGATTGGTGAGAGAATGAAGGAACGGGTGATCATAGAGCACCCTATTACTAACAGGACGAGTAATAACTGGGATGAAGACAAATAAAAAAAAGATGAGTCAGCTTATTAGGTACTAGAAAAAAAAACTGAAGGTTGATTACGATTATAAGGTGGGAAAGAAATTGTTTATTGAAGACTTGAAGTGTAAATACCTTGGCATAAGATTTGATAGTAAGCACAACTGGGCATGACACATTGGACAGATATTAGGAAAATATTTAAAAATCCCTTTACTTACTGGAGAGGGTTATGAGGGATATCAAAGAAGTGAAGTAATTAGGTCACGAAAATTTGGCCATGTCATTGCTTGACATGGTATTATAGTATGGGGCCCTCATTTTGGGCATCAAATAGAGGAGTTGGATGAGGTGCAAATAAATACTGCTAGATTTTTCTTTGGAAATTACTGCAGAACAGAATCAGTAATTAATATGATAAAGGAGCTGAAATTGAGTTAATTGAAAGACAGGAGGAGTTAAGAGAGTGATGGGAGTGTATAAGGCGAATACTGGAAAGATATTGGTGAAAAGATTAGGAGAGGTGTATGGGAGAGAAAAGATGACCATGACCACAAGCTGGCACTTGTAAAATTACGTCATTATCGCTTAATACTGGGTGATATATTACTCTTGAAAGATAAGAAGAAGTGGAAGGTAGCATCAAACCTTTTTAGAGATTGGATGACGAAAGAATAAAGGCATTTTACCCTATCGAATCAAAATATTTTGTTTTACTAGGGAGTACTACTCAGCCAGATCGATCAGTATCGCAGACATTTGACGGGACAATCGAGCAGACAGCTTTGGAGGTGAGACTGTGTTGAGCGGTACCTGGGAAGGAATCCGCTGGCAGAGGACCCGCAGGCGGGCGTTGACCGCGTAGTTAGCGATGCCTCTGGGGTACGACCTTGCGGCTGGCAAAACGGTACCGGCAGGACGAGGGTCGCTCGCTGCATAATGGAGTGTCCAGCCGGGGCCAAGGACTCCTGAAGACCTTGCTGACCGGGACCAACCGCGCCTCGAAGGACGCCACAGCCTGTGACCTGGATGCCGCGCCTACCGTCCATCCAGCGAACTTTACGTGAGACGTTCATTAGTTCATGCAGAACAGTCACGTAGCTATAATAAGAGTAGAGAATAATGAGAGACTTACATCAGTTATAGTTTATCCCCGTTAATATTCAATTTGTATGTAGAGGAAGCAATTCAGGAAGTGAGAGAAATATTACAATGTGTCATAAGTGTTCATGGAAAAAATCAGTATGTTACGATTTGCTGATGACATTGTCTTGTTTGCAGAAGAGGCTGAGGATACTGAGAAGTTACTAAATGGCATGAACAAAATATTGAAGGAAGAGCTTGGACTAAATATAAGCGAAAAAAAGACAAAAGTGTTGAAATGTAGCAGAAATGAAAGTAATAAGAGTAGATTAAATAGAAATATATGACCTCAAGTAACAGGAGAAGTAAGTGAAATCTGTTGCTTAGGAAGTAAAATTAAAACTGATGGACGAAATAGGAATGGTGATAAAATCAGAATAGCACTAGCGAAAAGAGCCTTCTTGAAAAAAGATATTTTTTTGTTTCAAATATTGGTCTAGAGCTAAGAAAGAACTTTTTAAAACTCTATGTGTGGAGCGCAATTTATGGTAGCGAAGCGTGGACTTCAGGAATAGAAGAAAGAATGAAAATTGAAGCATTTGAAATGTGGTGCTATAGAATGACGCTAAAATTAAGTGGACAGATAAAGTACGAAATGAACGTGTTATGGAAACTATGGGCGCAGAAAGAAGTTTCTGGAAGAGTCTTACAGAAAGAACAGATAGGATGATGAGTCATGTTTTGAGGCATGCGGAATTGTTTAATTTGTTAGTGGAGGAAACAGTTGAAGATAAGAACTGTAGAGGAAGAGAGAGATTAGAGTATATGAAGTAGGTAATTGAGGAAGTTGGTTGTAAGGGACTTTTTTGTTTGTAACGAGCCGCGCTGTCGCCACGTTACAAGGTGCATTTTTATTATATATGTAATAATATAAGAGTAATTTACATAAATCTTGGGCGACCACGTGAATAGATTTTTGTTGTAATTTTATAAAGTACGCAAGATTCCAAGTGAGGACTGTAATGAAATGGTGAACTTATACAGTATATCGTAGCAAAGCGAATATTAAAGAGTTATTGAGCTATGTAGGCTTGAAGCTAATCTTGGTCTTTCCGAGCCATGGCGACAGCACGTCGCGGATTTGGGATTTGCCAGACCACACACACTGCTCCCTGGGGATGGGTCACTCACCGAGCGGGAAAAGCCTGCCGTCCGAAACCCGAATGTTCTCTCTCCCCGGCGAACTTAGCCGAATATGTCCGACCTCTGTTGGATTCTTTGGCCAAATCACATATCGAGGATATCACGTGACATTAGGTGCCGACCTGAAGGTCCAATCAAAATGAGCGTATAACTCAAAATCCTGGGAATTTTTGTTGTATGTGAGCTTCGAGACTACAAATGGGCGGAGCAAGAAGTTTCCTCGTGGACCGAAGAGCGAGGAGCTGAGATTCTAACTTCGATCGCAACAGTCTGAGGTTGACTTGGAAAGTTGACTTCTTTCGCTAACCGCAGCTTGCCTTGCTGGAGCAAGGTTATCACTGCAACACAGCCGGTAATGCGATGATGCGCATTGCCAGACCAGAGATGCCTATAGCCGACTTGTGAGATAATCTCACATATCGTGGGTCCGCTACACTCATCACAGACATCAGACGCAGAACTACAATGGTAATTTATTACGACCAAGCCATGTGATTGTGCATTCCGTGAAACAGAACCCGTAAGCGACTTTGAGAGGATAGGTCCATGTTCTCACTTTGTAATTGTAAAAACCCCTGAGCTAGCGGCATAATTTGCCAGAACTAGTTATTTTCGAATGATATATTGTTCATTCTGGCGCCCATGATTTTCTTTTTAACTGTAAAGTCACAGTATTATGATGCCCTTGTCTGAGGTAGTCATAACTTGTATTTTTCATTGTTTCCAGTTGTCATTATTTCTTGCATTTTGATTCTGAGATATTTAAAAGTAAATATACAATTGTTTGCTTGCCCATGACGGCTAATTGTAACTCTGAGCGTTGCTTTTATGATTTTGCCAATTTGTGTTAATGTTAACGGTAAATTCGCTCAGACTTGTAATCGCCAGTGATAAGAAATAAATGTCATATTGTGACAATTTTTCCTAAATTCCAACCAACGTCGAGATTCTTGCTAAATTAATAAATTTCCAATCCTTCATATAAATTAAAATTAAAAATCCACAATTATTAATCATAAAGGTATGAAAGATAATTGTAACGTGGTTTGCCCACCAAGGCACCTACCACATGTTGAAATGAAGAGATTAGCGCAAGATAAGAAGGGATGTAGAACTTAATCAAACCATTCAAAATATTGATAACAACAAAAAAGGTCACATTTTCTGATGAAATTCAGGTTCAAATGGATGACAGTATTTTCTTTCGATTCTCTCTTCCATACTTTATTTGGGGCGTCCTGTACTGCATTGATTTTTTTCTACCACTTTACATTCACAATTCAACGGCAGGGAGTCAACTTACCTAACTGCAGCACACACTCTAGGTTCTGAAAACAGTAGTTCCTCAACTACATATCCCATCAAATTTTGCCTACTCCTTTTTTAAAGTCTACCGTGATAAATGTCACCTCTTGTCTACAGTGGGGTAACCGATGTTTGAACATTTTAATAGATCACGCCAATCACGTTTCATTACATGCAGAGAGTGAAAAATGGAAACTAACTTTTCAATCGGCATAAACAAATAAGGTAGATCATAAATATAACAAAACAGTTTCCCAAAATAAGAAATAATGAGTTTCACCAGCCATATAACAGCTGAGATCTAAATTTTTCATTAATTTTCCATCCAATTTGTTGATTTCCCCTTCCATCGTCTAGTTAACCCTATCAAAACTCTGAAAAAGTGAGAAGTTTTAAGTTACTTCAAGCAGCTGGTTTTTGTTATCAACTTAGAAATCAACGACTTAATTGAGCATACCGAAAGAATGGTACATTTCGAGACACATATGTTAGTGTAGCATGTTGTAAGAATACTTACAGCGAGTAACATAATTATAAATGTGAGTGATGAATGACGCTAGAAAGAGTTCTTGTTATTTATAATATCACTGAATTCATTAAAGGGATTTAAAATATAATTTCAGAGTTCTTTTTAAGAAGGTCTTATAACCTGTGCGAAATCTAGGAAAACAAAGGAATAATTAAATCAACAGGATAACATCAAACTAAATGTGAAGAACAATCAGCAATACAGAGGAGAATATTTATTTAGGGAGAGAAGCGAATCGTCGAAAGCATAAAACTATTCCTTTTGACAACACTTAGCAATCGTTCGTAAACCTCTGTAGAAACTGTCGACAAGGTGGACCAACAAAGTTATTCACTCATTAATTAGTGAATGATAGGTCAGATGCAAACATGATACGTGATAGGTTAACGAAAATAAAATGAATTGTATATGGCATTATTGACCGGAAGATCTCAAAGGGTAATTTGGCCTCACTAGGTAGTTGAACTTACAGTTAACGTAGAATCCGAAGCACGGAACTTCCTGGCATAGTCATATGATCAAAGCAAAGTCTATTATAATAATTGCTGGGTCCACCGGAATTTGAACCTAAGACCTGGAGTTTTATAATTGAGCGCCTTAACGACTGACCGCTAAATACCATGTATGGTAACAGAGGAGATCCCCTGAGAATTCTTCTAGAACGGGTTTGCGTTATACATGGTTCAATCAACCGGGAAGCATACAGGATAAATAGTTTTGAACTGAGTGTCACCGGTGACAGTATAAAATGAAAGTGTTGCATGAGGGTTAAAACACTGCCGAAAATTAAGGTATCAATTGGGATTAAGTTCAACTGCTGTCAATGAAGTGACTGATTACGAATACGCAATGGGAAATCAGAGTCGTATGAAGTGGGAGATTTAATACGAACCCAGAAGCAAGGAATACCCTCTCAGAATGGCTCATCCTAATATATCGACTAGGACACTATTCGAGGTCATGGAAGGGAATTTCTAGATCTGTCCTCTGGACACTGGTAATAATACTGTGGATTTTAAGAATCAGCTCATTGAAATGCTTTCTTTGACGGGGAAATAGGCCATACTCTAAAATGGCTTCCAACGGAAGAAATTTGTATTATAAGTAGAAGATTCAGGATGTGCTTAGAAGGAATGAAAATACCTTGGGGGCATCCATTGATTACGTGACGTAAAATGGGTGGGGAGGGAGTTCGGTAAAATCTCACCAAGGGGGGGGGGGGTGAGGGAGATTGAAGAGCTAAAAAAAACGCCGATACTCAGTTTAGGGAAGAGGGTTACAACGACATCGATAGCGAATTTAGGGGAGATATACCCTCATAACCATCCTAGAAAACAACAGGGCTAAAAAAAAAAAAGTTCTTAAAGAAACTACGAGGTCAGTAAGTCATGTCATCGTTGGGGGGGGGGGGGGATGTAACCAGATCTCACCACAAAGAGGGGAGGGGTCCAGGATTCCGGAAAAACACCTCACGTAATTAATGGACGCCCCCATGTTATATTGCATGGAGAGTTGATGCTCGATTAGGACCTATAGTTATTGGTATAAACATTGGAGCGTTGTTATGATGTTTGCCGTTAGGTCGTCACTGTTGGAAGCGTCGTATCGACGTGTCTGCCCTCGTGGGACTCCCCGGCCTTGAGCTGTTCCCATGGACATTGCTGGCGGACCGCCCGGGCGTGCCTGCACGCCGACACCTTCTCGAGACTACAGGCCACACACTGTGCGCGAGAGGGACGAATGCCAGGAGGCTATCGGGAAGTGAAAACGGCTGACTTGGTGCACCACGATTCTGCTGCATCGACACGGCTGGTGCTCAAGTAATGAGACAGCCAGTCTGATGTGCAGCGATGATGGGACTAACTGCCCAATCTGAAACCGTGTGCAATTAGAAATTAAGATCAGAAATATGTCAAAAACTTGAGACACTTGGAAAACATCGATAAGCTTAACTGTAAGCATAATTATCATTTAAAGCGTAACTTATTCTTAACTGTCAGATTTGTTTAGTCCTCCGGGAAGAAGCATACTAAACCGACTTGTCAGAGGTAGGATGGTGATATCATTTCTTCCGGTTTAACGCGGAATCTTAATCACGAAGCGATCACTAAAAACTCTGAGAGGAAAAAAAAGTAAACTTACAACTACCGTTCCATTATTATGATATAATTCACACAAGATCAGGAAAAGAAATTATGTGCAGAGCAGTTTGGCTTCAGCAAAATATGGTTACAAACAAGTATTTTTGCTGCCAGATCCTGGGATGGAATCAGAAAAAAAAGAGTTATTTATAACGTCTGTGGATTTTGAAGATGGTTTCGGTATTGTGTAATCCGATAACAGATTCAAAACCTTAAATAGTTGGAAGCTCAACATCAAAATAATTTTTTTGTATTTTGCGGCAGAATGTGATAAGCAGTAATAAAGTAGACCTTGATTAGTTACAAGGTTCGATGGAAAAGTTGGAGGGAAATATTTTCAATCCATCATCGTTCCACGTAACTCCAAAATCAATTGGATGAAAAGCAATTTTAGTTGAGAGTGAAGATTCAGAGAGCAAACAGCAGGCTTTTAAGATTTTTTTGCAATCGTTCTTTGAACAAATACTAATGAAGAAATGAGTAAATTAATCGATGCTATGAACAAATAGTTGATAAAGGTAGATGAGATAAACCGAAGAATTTGTTACAGAGTCCAAGAAGAAGAAAATAGTCTCGTGAATAGAACAGCAACATAAAGAGAAATCTGTTAGTTACAAAATACAATTACAAACATTGGTAGAAAAAATTTAGGGTGTAACGAAGATTAGAACAACTACGAAACGCCATAATCACGAAAGAGCATTATGGTATCCAGCATTAACATAGTTCACTCTCCACTATTGTATGTTACATTGAAGAGAAACTCTGACACTGCGGAGGCCACAAAGAAGGTAAGGTAAATAATTTAAATTTAGGTGCTGTGGACAGATAAAGTACAAAGTTAAGCAGCAGGGAGAAGAAAAGAAATAGTTCAAAACTGCTTTCTCAAGCAAGAGACGTAGATTACATGGTGACACTTTTACTAAATACGTTTTTTTAGTCTCCTGTTCTTGTTTTAGCGAACTGAAATGGTGCAAACATTTGTCTGAAAATGATTATTAACTTTATAATTGATTGCTTTGGCCAACCATATTAAAGCTTCGTCGTATTGGATGTGGACAGATGATACCAACGTGGACTTAAATCCAAGCACCAATCATTCTTATTAAACTTTTCAAGGGGTTTTCACTAATCACTTAGATGAATTTAGGGACGGTTCTGGATTTCCTTTCCTATAGTGTATTTAACACGACCAGTATTACAAACAATTAAATATAAATCGAATAACGGAATGCAGATTCACATTTATCTATTCATCCGGATTTTCATTATTTAATGTTAGGCCGTGAAAAAAGAAACGTTAAAGCAAAAAGTGAAACGCAGGAGAGTGATCTAATCTTCTGTGAGCTAAATATCGATCCGTGGGGTAATTAGTGCTCGGCAGTCGCCGGCCTGAGTAATTGAACACCGGAGTGCAGTTCGGTATATTTCATATCTGGAGTGGCGGCCTATTCACTGCCGGCGTGGGGGAATCGCCCCTCGGAAACAACCCTTAACCCTCCATTGACCTTAAATTTGAAACAAATGACGCGCAGGAGGCCCCCGTTTGCTGAGTGCGCAAATGCAAATGTGCTGTCTGCCAGCTAATGACAATTGGCCATCCTCCGGCGCTATGGAAATAATAAACGACCCCTCCTGCCCTCACTGCCCTCTCTCTGACCCTCTCTGAATGGATTTCGCCTGTCGCATACCGCCGTCGCACGCTTTAATAGCGCCCGTCCATCACTCCGGGGCGAACAACTTGCGAGGGAAACGGCCTCTGGCCCGGGCTACCGGGACATAAATCCAAACGATCCCAATATTCAGTCGCTCAAGGTGAGAGCCTTATTTGGAATGTACCAAGATTTATAACACCAACCAAAAATTAATATCAGCATGTTTTGTTACATCTACTGTTGTGCGTTTGTATGTTGGGAGCAGAGCAGAATTTATAATTGTTCATTATTGCTCTGACAAGTGTTTATCAGAAGCTGCTTTAGCCTGAACCTATTAAATAAGAAATATTAAAGTCATTCGACGACCAGGAGAGAAGTGGAAATAAAAGTTGACAGTCGCGGATTAAGGAAGCGATTCCGGTATTCACCTAACATGATCTAGGATACTGATTAAATTTCTCCTACCGTGACGGATTGATATTAATACTGAAAAAGGATCTGGCTCTCCATACGGGAATAGCTGGTTTGAGCCACGGTGGTGACAGAACTGTTCATTATTTTGGTAGATGGTCAATGGAATGGGAGAAGAGTTGGTGTACAAGTTTTAAGTGATTAGGCGTGGAAAAATATTGGTAAAAGAATTAAAAGTATTGCATGGAAGGGAAAAGAAGACCGTGACTACAAGCTGGCACTCGATTTCAGGCACAAGGGTGTGGAAAGATTTTCTTTCGTAGGTAAGGGGGTCAGGGATTGAAATAAGTTACCAAGAGAATTAATGAATAATTTACCAGGCATTAAGAGGCTGGAATGGTGATAGAATCCTTTTCCTCCAGAATAATGGGCCAGAAAGTTAACATCCATGCTTCTTAATCCATTACTTTAGTCTTTATATTACATGTGGCTGTACTTCTACAGGACAAGGTAGTGATATGTATTAATTGGCGTTGTTTATCAAATTAGGGAATGCTGAAAAAGAAGGGAAGGAAGGAAAAAGCCATGTTATGATGGAGATATAACATAGATTAAAGATATTACTTGAAATATTGTATTTAAATTTCTGCAGAGAAACAATTAAGTGGCTTTAAAGCAAAAATCACGCAGAAAGTGATATTACTTTATGTAAATGTTTGCGTTTATTATGTATTTTTTCGCCTAATAATGACATTTTCTCCCCGAGACACCGTGTACTTACTTGTGGCATGTCTTTCTAAAGGTGGGTATCCACCAAGCGCAAATAGTTCGTAAACATTTGTCATCGTTCCGACTAGCACTTGTATGTGTCTCAATGACTCCCAGAGGAATACTTATTTCTAGTGCTGCATCCTGAGTAACTATGTCTGTTTTAAGTGAAAATAGGATATTATTAATAAAAAGAAACAGGAAACCTAAATTTTGGTTATCGCTTTTTTTTAAGCAAGATATTCAACGCGACTGTTAAGTGACTTGGAACAGATGATAGGAGTGGTTTATTTATTTATTTTAAGTTATCGAATAAGACCAGAAGATTCTGAATGAGGGGAGCAAAGATTTTACATTGCCCTTGACAACACCAATAGTTGTTCCTATATCTGTTGCGATTTCGCTCCTGGCTTCGGGTCTTTTAATTTTCTTGTGTTAAAATTTATAATTATTTTCTCATATCTCCGGCTTTAATGTGTAGTATGAAATTAACAGAAAACGCTTCTCACTACCGTAATCCATACTTACATTATGTTTTGGAATCTAAAACGAACTTAAAAATAAAACTGTTTAAACCGCATTCCCCTGATGATGTTCCCGTCTCCATCAAGCGCGCACGAAGAACGAATTCCTTTCATGTACCGACACCAGTCGGAACACGCTCAAACACTTGCAAATCTTTGTTCGTGGTCATTATTCTCGTCTCCACCGTTTACATTTTAAGTTTCTCTTCTTGTTAAGGCGCCTTCTCCTCTCGGAGAGTGGTGGTCCACATAGTTATGCTCTGGACGTGACATAGTAGCATGGAGAGTCTCTTCTGACGTGCGGTTTTACATTTTCAAAAGTTCTTCAGCCATGAATTACTTCTCCCTGTAAGAGACCTTTCCCTTCAATGATGAGTTGCCATAGCTGTTACCTCTCGTCATAATATGTCCTATATATTGAGTTTTCCTTCACTTTATAGTGAACAACAGTTCTCTTTGTTTCTCCATCCGTTGAAGTACTTCTTCATTTGAGATTTTCAGCATGCAATGTAAGCTTCATAGACCGTGAGCTAATGACTCAATTAGTGTGGATAATTAGCTGCCTCAAGCCAACATACAGTTTATGAAGGACCACGTAACTGGTTAATATTTTCCACACTAAATGGAGGAAACAGCTTGATTTTGGACGAGGAAGGCCCAATTCTCATATTTCAAACACATGCCAGCTGCACGCTCGTTTTAGTTTAATTGAAGATAATTAATTCTTTAAAGTTGCCAAACAATTTAAAGGTATTACAGTTAATCGAACAAATGATAAAAGTGGCTCGGAATAAAATACAACTAAATTTATTCACAGTTACTTGCATAAACATTCACACGGCCGAGATACGCTGTATTAGGCGCCTACATACTTAATACAAAAAAAGTAAAAATTTCACAAAACGTTACTCTCACACTAAGAAAAAGCCTACAATTCGGCACTCAACACACACTTAAGCTCACATCTTGCTATGTTTACAATGCAGGAAGCCTACGAATGCTCTGTTGAACTGGAAGGTTGTGATAATATCACAAGATGACGATACAGATACATTTAAAAGCATCAATTTTTCTTTAGATTTTGGTCAAGGGTCCAACTTTCACATCCATAGAGAAAAATGGAGAACACTTAGTAACGAATTATTCGCTTTCTCAGTAGCAGACTAAGTTCCGACCTTATGAAACAATTTTTCATGCTAACAAATTGTCTCCTGGCCTCTTCTATTCTAGATCTAATCTCTTTCTTGCAATCACACTGCTCATCCATTGCAATTCCCAAGTATTTGAAGGAGCATACTTGTTATTTCCTTTTATTGCTAACATCAAAAATGTTTGTAGACACTTTGCGCGCCTCGTGGATCCACACCTCAAGAACCAACCCCCTCGTCGTGTCTGCCACCAGAGATATTACGCTCTGCAGCAGAGAAGCTACTTGCCGAGACCCCCGATCAGTGATTCAGCTCCCACAGCGGCGGTACTTACTGTGCTCTGCGCGGGCAAGGAGGGCGAGGCGTGGTCCGGTAAGTGCTGGCGACGCTCGCCGGGCACAAAGCCGGCTGCCCGAGCGTGGATTAGGGCCAAACTCGCTCTGGCACCACCACTTTTAAGTTGCCTCGCGGGCGTCCGGCTCCCTATATTAGGTTATTCCGTGAGAGAGGAGGGCTCAGAAGAGCTCTTTAATTCCCCGCGCAACGCATGAAGGGGCTTTTTATCAGACCGACTAGTTCCGTTGTGTATAGTCCAACACGCAAATAGGATTTGTCGCCTGGGACAAAAGTCTATCGGATTGGAGTGGACCCGGGGAAGAGTGCGTGTGAGTGTGTGCTGGAGTGGGAGGAAAAGAGCGAGAGCTGGCCCGGCTCCCATATTCTTGCCATTAGCCAAACAAATGGCAAAGCTCCCCGGTACACGATTCACACATTTTTCGGCCGCGAGCCGAGAGGAAAAACTGTAGCCAGCCCGGCCCCCACTACCACTGTGTCCGCAAGTCCACCCCCACAGCCGCCTCGGACTGGAGGTCTTGCCCGTGGCCATTAGCAGGCTCACGATACAGCCACCTCGCGCGGCTGACCACTTTGTTCGATGGAACTGTTCCAGGAAATTATCTTCTCCAATTAAAGCTTCCTGCCACGTTCGGAATTTCAACCTCCGAAGTTCCCGCTCTCGCTCAAGTTGTGTTCAGGTCAACGTCTTACTAAAAAGAACTGATATCTTCATCTATATCTATAAAACGAAAAGCGGATAAATTTGTCTTATAAAAACTCGGAAATTACTGAGCAGATTTCGATGGGGTTTTCACCGTTTTAAAGCTTAGATTCTCAATTCAGTTTTCTAACGTTAAATAAAGCAGGAGCATTAAATGAAATTCTGAACATAAGTTGACAAATCCCAAAGATGGAAGGATTAGATGTTGCATACTTCGCACTAAACACAAAACTACAATGTCTCTGACCATAGCCTTTAATGAGAGCAATAAGTTAACTTTACAACAACAACTATTTTGCCTACTAGACAAAACTTGAAGTAGTCTTTCATTTAATTCGGGATATTCAATTTTTAAACGCTATAGATAGCAGCAACTTGAAGTGTTATAGACGTAAAAACAACAGAGATTTTCTTTAACCACGATCTCTGGCAGTAGGCCTACAACTACAATGTCTCTGGCCATCAGTCTTCTGTTCACAATAATATCATTTATTTACGATAATATTGTATAAAAGACTAAATCTGCTGAGTTTAAAGCTTAGAATCTCAATTCAGTTTCATTTGGCGTTTCGTTCACTTCGCAATTGAATCAAATGTGAGTTTCTAAGATAATCTAGAGTTGTTTTATTAATGTAGTAATGCAATTTCTTAACCAAATTAATGAAGCTTGATATACATGAATCTTTTCGGACGAATGAAAATAGTGTTCATGTAAATAAACTTCAACCCACCTGTTTCTTGGTAGGGGGCGTGTGAAACTAGGTTTGTTTTAATTCCGGAATAGGTTGGCCAAAAATTTTATGAAACTTTGTACAAATGTTTCTCATTTCGGGAATAAAAATAGCGCACGGGTAAATCTACGCCAACTATACCGGCCAACGCCGTGAACTCAGCTAGTTATATTACATAAAAATTCACCTTCATATGAAATGACCTTCCAAAATTGCTGTACTTAACAAAACACACACACACATTCAAAAGAAGCTTTTATCTTTAGCTAAAGGAGAAACCAAATGGAACGAGTGGAAACATTTAGACCATATTTAATTTAAAGTTTATTTTTTAATTTAATTTCAATTGCCAAGGAACACACATGCTCCGGTGGCAATGCCTCCACACCCCAACCTATCCACGTCATGATTTTTCACCATACATCTATCCCCACCCTTTATGAATTCCTACTTTAAACTCCTTAAGTGTTTTTTATAAGCTGTCCATTATTTACCTTGGTAATATATTCCAGTCGCTGACTTCATTACCTACAAGTTTTCCCCATTCATTTTCGCCTGAATTCAAGTGCCAGCTCATAATTATGGTCATCTCTTGCCTCCATGTGGAACTCCTAATCCTTCTACTAATATTAGTCCATGCATTCTTGCGATTATCAGCTTTGAACAATCCAAAGACTCTCTTCTGTCTTCCAATGACCCGAGCCCACCTCCTTCAACATATCAGTTATTGCTCGCATTCTGCGATTTCCGCAAACAAATCTAGCTGCTATCCTTTGTGCCTTCCTCCCGCCCCCCTCCCCCCCCAACTCCTGAATTTGATATCCTTTCGTTGGGTTACAATATTTTGCTGAGGATCCCCCGGTATGGTATTAATATCAGTCATTTTACGTGATGGCTGGTAAGCTTTTTCTATTTTGATCGCAAACGTGTTGAAAACACAAGTGTTCAACTGTTGTTAACTTAATTTATTGTCTCCTTGCACCTAGCATTCTTCGATTATAATTGTGTAAAAGCAGAAGTTTAGAAGTAGTAAAAATCAAAAAGAAAATCAAACCGAAGTTGAGTATTGTACTGTTAAAGAAATCTTTGATGACGACTTAAATTAATTAACATTTATGCTACTGAAGACTATAACAGTATGATTTAAGAATTATTAAGTAGTGCGTTTTTTTAATACAGATTTTAGCATTGAAGCGAATCAACGCGGTATATGAATAATCAAACCTTCTATTTGGAAATTAATGAAGTCACAAATCACAGTAATTTTACGATGTCCTAGATGGTACTGAGAATTGGAAGCAATTGGTATTTTAGAAAACTATCCTCGGATTTTATAAGACGCCATCAAAATCTGCTCGAATGCTTCTTCAACTGCCGCAGGGCAATTCTGATGATGTTTAAATTTTTTGTGGTGTTTCCAACGTTGATCATTAGTGTTCCTTGACAATTTTTATAAATGTCTAACTCCAATCAGTCATCGATGAGCAGTAAATCCCCAGATGGAGTAGGGGGAATGAAATTTGTCTGAGAAATTATCGGAATTCGGGATTTTTCTACGCAAACCGTTGAGGAAACACATGCCTCTCAGCACAGCAGGTTTCGAGTTTCCTCTGACAGCTATCTGCCGCATCTGAAATGTATATTAGACACATCATACGGAGCTGTGCTTCGTGTACTATGCCGCCTTTCAGTCCTCTAGCAAGTCCACGATCCGCTTCCGATAAGCGACTGCTTCAAGACTCTCTGGTTTCGATTAATATGACTGCTCAGCATTCATGAACACACTAATCCCTGGTTACAATGAAGCTTCTCATTGGTAAAGTAATTTGGTCAGCTAACAATTTTACGTGCTGGGCAGACATGATCCATGAATACAAAGAAATTTTTTACGTTCGGTTCAAATTATAACTAAATCTGATAATTGTACATATTCGCAGAGTTTTTTTTTATCACATTGTGGCAACTATGTTCTGGTTTGTACCATAACGGATTTGTGAAGAAGACATATACGAACGATTTCATTTCTTTTGATTCATAATGAAATCTGATAGATGAGTTTTTGGTTCAATTTTGTATTGCTTACATGACAACTTTTGGCAAGCAATGGTCATTATGCTAGTTACAATATTATAATCACACTCATATATGTAAGTTATAATGTAAGTACGGCTGTATTTTGATGTTTCTAATTGTGTGTCTGTATGTATCTGACACGAAATAAATAAATAAACTGCTATATTTGCTATCATCACTTTGTTCATGTACTGTTGATACTTAAAAATAGTGTATGTCTAACACCTACAGACACTTGCTAAAAAATAGTTACATATACATGAACTTTTATGTTTTATGCTGACGAACTTTTGCAGTCCGGCATCAGTTCAGATTTTAGTATGATTGGTTCTATGAAACTCATATATTTTTGTTTTAATATATCAACTCTGTGGATATCTAATGCTTGGCTTGTCCCTTTGTTTATGCATTTCACCTAAGATGTTATCACTATTATGCCAATCACTATAACTGCAAAACAACTACTATATTTTGAAAACACATTACTACATACAGAGCGTGCACACATAGGTATGAACGGATCTATAACGTGTTTTATTAGCAGAAAAATATCCAAGCTTTGTGTATTGGATGACTATGTGAGTTTACACGGAATCTGACATGTAGATTATTGCAAGATGTCATCTCATCGTCCCTAGATTTTACGAACGATTACTTCCGCCAGTTTCCCCTTACACTAATCTTTAATTTGAATTCAAGGATTTCCACCTCGTCGCACACCGCTGTTGCCACCGACGCAAATACCCAATTCCAGGGAAAGAACGTCTGCGAAATATTAAAAGGTGGCCCGGCAAGAAATTTACGACGCTGCTACCGGGCGCAGAACAAGCGCTTGGGCGGGAACCCTAAATCTTGGCTGATTAAAGCTTGATTTTGAAATTGGACTCGGCGCGGCATTCCAACGCTCAACGGGGATTGGTTCCCCAAGCTCCGCCTTAAATCAAATATGGTCATTTTGGGTGCTACCCCTCATGACAGTGCGCAATTTATCGGCCGACATTTTACCCTCCGGTTGGCCAATTAATTAATTCCGCAGCCATTCTGGAGGGCCGCCATTATCCTGACACTGCGGTAGCAGAACATTATACAGCGGTAAAAGCCATAAATCTCGTAATTCCATCGCGCTGCATGTTCCAGCCGAAATAAAATTAAAATAACTTCCCAATTTATTTAATTTATTTTCGGAATATGTCGCCATTCCAGTATTTAACGGCACGGGTAGGTGAACAGTTTGCATTTTTATCCTTGCCGTGTGCTCGACGTATGAAATAAAATATTGCAAATTAAGTTTTCATTACTGGGGGTAACGGCGTTATACGGGGGAACAAATTACTTGTAGGGGACTGTTTGTGTGTTATTCGACCCTCCGATGCACGTAGAGCGTGGATACGTTCTGTTCAAATCTCATTGTGGAAGTAGCCAAATAAGCCATCACTGATTTGTACCTTTCCGTGGTACTGTAGCATTCTTCTGTTATTTTCGTATAGGAGAAGACAAACAATACAATCACCGGTCACCTAGCAACGGTGTACTGTCTTAGTTGTTACATGTGCAGGAGCTAGTGTACTACTGGAAGAATACGTTATTGCTGCAGGAACAAGGTAAATATCTCTTAAACCTTGAAACTAGATGTGATTGGCTGTACATAGAACTTTAGGTAAAATGAATGAAAAAGATATGAGGGACCACGGGGAAGAACGATCATAGTCCCACATATCACAATTTCTGAAATTCAATTTTCTAAGTTCAAAGTCAAATAAATGACTGAAAAATAAGAATACAAATATTTTTAAGCTTTGTTTATATTAATACATCATTTACTTTTATAATCAGCAATAAAAATGACATTAAATGAATAGAACATGAACAGAAAATGTTTTCAAAACAAGAGGATGCTTTTGCCAGTTATGGGGTAGTATCAATTGGTGGGTAGTCTGCGGACTCAGTATCAACTTTATCTGGTTCATCCAAATCGAGGGCAGGAACCAGCGAATCGTAGAATCCTTGAGAATCGGGATTGGTGAAGAACTGTTTTAAATGTAATAGGTCCTCCAATTTTGCTGGTTTCAGTGGCAGACGTCCATTGTATAGTTCTCTGAGTACGTTTGGTTCGCTTTTTTAGACGATTTTCTTGGTTTCTTGCTTTCTACTTTAAGTAGCTTCCAAAATAGTTTGCCTTGGGGATAAAGAACCTAGTCTCATTTTCTTCAACCTTTACAATTATTATTGGCAGTGTAGGCATAGGGCACTTTTTAATATAAATCCCAGATAAATTGTCTGTCCAAGTTTCAAATTTAACGTCTGTGGCACAATTGATGACCGTGAAAGGTGTTGGTTTGACTCTGCTAATTCTGATGATGTCCGTCCAGTCATTGGGTGTCTCGATGTAAGATTTAGCATTGATAAGGCTCATATCCTTGTCACCCTCCATATAGGAGTGACCTCTTATTGGAAAAACTACGTCATTGACCATGTGACCTTGATGATTCTTGCCACACGGAGCATGGAGACTAATCTTTTCGCTGTTATAACTCAGGAAATATGCTCTTTCTCGCCTGAATGGTATCACAGTTACAAACTGTTTGCTATAAGCTACCAATTCGCAATGTAATCTCAACTTTGAGGAAAAAATGGACTATGATCGTTCTTCCCCGTGGCCCTTCACATTTTTTTTTTTTTTTTTTTTTTTGCTGTCGTCAGTCTTTAGACTGGTTTGATGCAATCCTCCATCCCTTCCTATCCTGTGCTAACCTCTTCATTTCTACATACCCCTTACAACCCACGTCCTCAATTATCTGCTTCATATATTCTAATCTCTGTCTACCTCTACAGTTCTTACCTTCACTGTTCCCTCCACTAACAAATTAACCAATCCAGCATGTCTCAAATATGACCTACCAGCCTGTCTCTTCTTCCTGTAAGCTTCTTCCATAAACTTCTTTTCTCACCCATCATTTCCAAAACTCGTTCATTTCTTACTTTGTCTGTCCACCTAATTTTCAGCATTCTTCTGTAGCACCACATTTCAAATGCTTCAAGTTTCTTTCTTTCCGGTATTCCTAAAGTCCATGTTTCGCTACCGTAAAGTGCTGTGCTCCACACATAGAGTTTTAAGAAGTTCTTTCTAATTCCTAGATCAATATTTGAAACTAAAAGGTTTCTCTTTTTCATGAAGGCTCTTTTTGCTAGTGCTATTCTGCTTTTAACATCATTCCTGCTTCGGCCATCGGTTGTAATTTTGCTTCCCAAGTAACAGAACTCACTCACTTCTCCTATTGCATCCGATCCTATTTTTATATTTAATCTGCTAGTATTGGTATCATTTCTGCTACATTTCATCACTTTTGTTTTACTTTGATTTATATTCAGTCCAAAATCTTCCTTCAGTATTTTGTTCATGCCATTCAATAACTTCTCAATATCCTCAGCCCTCTCTGCTAATAAGACAATGTCGTCAGCAAATCGTAGCATACTGATTTTTTCTCCCTGAAAACTTATGCCACATGGAAATTTTTCTTTGACTTTCTTCATTGCTTCTTCTACATACAAGTTGAATATTAACGGGGATAGACTACAACCTTGTCTCACACCCTTTTTAACTGATGCATGTCTCTCGTGATTCTCTACTTTTATTACAGCCACTTGATTCTATATAGTTTATAGAGTTCTTCACATTTATGTAGCTCATATCTCTAAGGCAGTAGTTTATATCAGCGGTAAAATCATAAACATGTATCAGAAATGGTTTGGAGGAACTGAGTGTTTTGGTGTAACAGTACAAAGCAATATGAAATGATAGCAGCATATAACTTCGGTCGTAGGTAAAGGTAATTTTAGATTGCGATTCATAGATCAAACTTTGATGAATTGTTATGCATATACAAAGGAAATAGCGTACAAAACTATCGTGCATCCATACCTGGAATACTTTTGTGCCGCTTGGGATACGTACGGCAAGCATTGTCAGTATAGAAAAAGCAAGGGGCCGTTCATTAATTACGTGAGGTGAAATAGGTAGGGGGGGGGGTAAGGGCAGGTGGCGAAATATCACCAAATTTCACCATGGGGATGGGGGTCCATATTTCCGGAAAATACTCACGTAATTAATTGACGCCCCCTAAATAAAAGAGCCGTTCGATTTGTGACTTCTTGCTCCAGTCCCAAATAAAGAATCAGAGAATTCATTTGAACGTACAAACATCCATTTTCATTTAGGAGCGCGGAGAAATTCTTCATCCACCAACCTATTCGGCTAACAATAATAGGAAAGATAAGGTGAAAGAAATAAGATGGCAAAGTGATGTTTATATGAATTCTTTCATCCCTCGTAATATTTTGTTATTTGGGAGTGGAATGCACAGAGTAGAGCACCCTCTACCACCCACAACTTTTGAATTACAGCATAAACATGAATATTCACCTGGAGTGATTTCGGAAAATCATTGAAAACTGAAATCATTATGAACAGGGGGCATATTTGAATTCGCGGCCCTTCGAATGCCAACCTAGACCTTTACCAATCATCCACCAGTTTCTGTTTTTTTTTTTTTTATTGTCTTGAGTAATTTTTTTACGAGGGTAGAAATAATTCGGCATTTACATTATTTAACGGTACATATCTCTGCGTGGTACTGTGAAATTTTCTGTACATTACTTAGATAGTACAAGCGTATTTAAATAAATTGTGCTGTTAAAACGTAAAACCAATAATGTGTATGTTTAGGATCTTGGTACCATTGATGATATGGCCAATAACTATTCTCAGACATTGACACCACCATCACGGACGAAAGCATTTGGCAAACTTCGTCCAAATTCCAAGGCTCGGGAAGATGAAAGTCTGTGATTTGATGTACATCATCAATGAAATCATTAATCTTCAGTACATTGCTGAATACGTTTTGGCATTTCGTCAGGTGTTGGGTGTGCAACAATTCTAAATGTATGGCATACAACACTACTACAGTAGTAAGATTTAAATAGCTTGAATTTTATTTCCATTAATTCTGTACATTGACACATAGTCGATTATACTGAATCCCGTACACCGATAATCTTGTCAACTGAGGTTTTTCCGACAAGGAGCATAAAATCTGCTGGTTTCAAAGTGCTACATCCAAGATGTCATGTGTTTTTTATGGGGTATAACGCTAACGATTTGGTATAAATATTGCTGTTCAACATAAACCTACATTTCAGCTAATTCTAAAACACAACATGTTTGATTTTCCTGGATAGTAATCTTTCGCTTCTTCTCAAATCGAAGATAGTTTAAATATGTTTCGTCAAATATTTGCTGATGTATTTAGGCAGTTATTTTATTATCTTTGTACCATAACACTATTTTTTTTAAAAAAAAGAAAGAAATAAATAAACACCATTAGCAAATCATTGACAGTATGTAACATGTTAACAGATATCAATTAGAACAAGTTATGTAATCTGTTAGAAGTTGCTTCTTCTATTAAATCTGACTATAGGTATTTCTACGTCTCATTGCTGTTATTATTTCTACATTTGTGTTACTTTGGATTTTGCTTAGTCGAAATTCTTCTCCCAGTATTTTATTCATGACCTTCAATGATTTCTCAATATAGTTTTCTTCTGAGTTAACAGGAAATTGCTATCAGAAAATCGCAGCATGTTGTTTGCATACATTTTACTATCTTTTTTAAAAAGAAAACCTGAGTTCTTTGACAACTGTTATCTAAAGAAAATACTTAAGTTGTGACATCTATTGGTTGGGCTTGATTCTACCAAACGTGACACTAAGCGTTTGTTATAATTTGCAGTTACACTTTATGTGGAATCTTTATCAAAGCAACCTATGTGGTACAGGGAGTTCGCCGGAAAACGCTACCCCTCCCAGTCTGTTTGCCGTCGGCAACTTGCTCGGTCAATGGGGCCAGCAGTTTCCGCCACACGGCACCGTGAATCACCGCACTGTTTAACACCTCCGATGCCCCAACAGTGCAGTGCAGTGACCCTTACATTGTTAAGAACGGTTTCTTTGCATTGTAGATAGTTTGTGACTTCAGTCTCTTTTTAATCAGTTTTATGAATAAACGTTTCTTTGCGGTTTGGCTGGTTTGGGGCTTCATACTCTTATTAATCTGTTACCGTGTTTGAGTGTGAGTAAAATTATGGTACGTTACAGTTTGCAACAAAGAATATTTCTCTACGATACATATGTGAAGAAGAAGTCGTTTAAAAAGTGTCGCAGTAAATTTCGTCGCGAATTTCCTGGCGCTTTACTGCCAGCTAAATCAACAATTCTGCGTCTGGTTAAAAAAGTAAGAGAAACGGGTTCATTTTTTAACAAAAAGAGACTGTCGGTCAACCGTATTCTCACAGAGGAGAAAATTGACGATATCGCTTTTCGACTAGAACAGTCACCCCAAAAAATCATTAAGTCAGTTAGGGCAGCGTGTGTCTCGAAATATGTTCAGAAGATGTGAAATGTGCATTACACAAGAGGGTCAACACTTCCAGCATTTTTTATAAGGTAAGCTAATGAATTACGTCACATTTAAATGCTTAGCACACAAGTTTATGAAGTTTATGAAGCGTAATTATTATGAAATAGTCCGCGGCCGACGGTCGAACAATGCCGGAAACTGACCGCTCGCTCGCCGGGAGCAGTTTCTTCCTTGTAGCGCTAACAGTGGGTGTGCGTTTCCCGGCGAACGCCCTGTACCATCTTTATATTGCAATCCGAGTACTTCATAAGAATTTTCTGATTTACATTAGTTAGTTTTATCTCAAGACCAAGGCAACATAAATACTGTTAGAACGATGTTCCTGAGGAATAATAAAAAAACAATAAAAATTAACTATCCTTACCACCCTGAGAGAAGGAACAAATAGTGTTTTTACCGCTTTTATGAGAGATACCTGGATTCTCAGATTTTTGATTTTAGACGTTGTACTGAGATGATAAATCTGTCATCAATTTTTAGTGACCGTCTAAGCTTAGTTAGTTTCGATCTAAGATGAAATGAGTAGTATCTGGATCTGAAAATTGGTTATAGAGGCAGCATATACCTCGGTTGCAATCCGACTAAAAGTCGTATTATGTGAGTCCAGTATAGAGGAGATTTGACTTGTTTATCATGGACGTGTATAAAGTATGTACAATTTATTAAACGGCTGTCACCTATTGGACGACAGAATACTGAAATGCGCACTTTGTTTCTCAATAATTGACTCATCGAATACGAGGCATTACTGAATCTGACAAGCAGATCCAAACACCCACCACAGTTAAAAACTTACAGGTGTTTTGTCTAACTAAGGAACACGTGGAAATTTCTATATATATAATGCAAGGAAGTACTGAATGTTATAGTAAACTGAATACCTGAACAAACATTGCCGCCAAAAATTGTTATAAAGCTTATTATTTCAAGATTCACATTGTCAGGCACTGAGAAGGTATCCTTTTATAGACAGAAAAAAATATTCATAAAAAGAAGAAACCTCGCTGCAATAAACCGTAAGAAACAGGATAGAATGAAGGTTAACACTTTAATTGCTACCATAAAGCGGAGCAACTTCTTACGAAATGAATAGGATACAGGATTGTAACATAATTCATAAAACACTAAAATAAGGTAATAATTGTGGATGTAGGAATAATGAACTAGCAGGCTATAATTATGTCATCACATTATAATAATCGTTTCCTTTTGTTGCCGTTTCCAGACACAGATGGAAGTTTTTTTTGCCTGTGTTGAATCTCAGAACGAAAAAGTTATATCTAGACGGAAATAAATCATTAGAGACATTGGTGATTTTGACTATCGAGTGCTGGGCTAAGCTACAGGTATAGTAAGATTTTTTATACAGGATTACACATTCTTTCATTATTCTTTGACGCTGCGTATTAACAATCAGTTATTTATAGAGACAACAAAGTTGTAGTGGATAATTTAATAACATCAAAAACTCATTCCCGTAATCTGACGTATGAAATTTAAAACACAGCTATATTTTTGGCTGTTACATATGCTTTTAAAAATTAGATTCTGGCAACGCCTCTTGCCGTTTGATAATAAGATCTTGAAGAACGTTCGTGGTTTTTCACTTCAGTCACATGAAGTAGAATATAGGAAGATAACATTTACAGTCATGAGATAATCAACTAATCCGTCATTAACTGCAAGTTATTTTAAGTTGATAATAACACGTTAGGCAAAAGATGCAATAAGAGTCCTTAGTCACAACATTGTAAGAAATATGTTCATAGGACAGTCAGTGGGATGAAGAGTATAAGAAATGATTGGAACAGTGACGAAAGAACATCGTAAAATGGGAGCTGTCAGATTTCAGTACTGCAGAAGGCAAACAGTTAACACTGTATAGGGACACATGGAATGCATAGAGAGTAAGTAATGGACATTATGTGTGTGTTACGACCTTTTCTACTTAGCCACTAAGTACGTAGCTCTGCATTTCCAACACAGTTCTCCATGTAATAACTCACGACATTCTGTCCCTGTTCGTAACTTAACAATTCTGTTGTACGTGGTCAGTATTTCACCTGAACATTTGTGATAAATTATTTTTTTAAAGTTCTTTATGTAATTTTATCTTTTTAAGCTCTAGGCTATTTTAAATTTCATAAATCTGCGGAAAGATTCATGTTCTCAAGAATTACTACAGGTGGTTATGGAAATATCTGCTGTAAAATATAATATTGACTCAATTCAAATAACATTCTTCAATTCCTGAATTGATGCTCGATTGATAGAAACTTCTCTACACAAGCAAAAATGGGTCGTTAGAAATCTTGTACGAACCTATACCCAGTTACTAGTTTTTCTCTGATCTCTCACAGTTCAGCACACAAGCATAAAGTGTAATAAATTTATATGGGTTAGACAAGTTGTTTAATATGTTAGTCCATATCTAGAAATGGACTAATTAATGTGGTATTTGTAATCAGTAGCAAAATGATTCAATATTTTTGCAAAGTGAAATAAACAGAGACCAGATGCGAAATCGCTAAAATTTCATGCAACAATTTATATATAAGTTAAGCAATCCAAATCGACAGAAAAGGTATTGAAGCAAAAGAATCTTCAAATAGAAAGACAAAACATTAACATTTGGTATTGCAGTACATATGCGACCGCTTACTATAGAGCTAAGTATAAAATTCCTTAAAAATCTGAGAAAAAAATAGCAGAAAAAACGTTCCAAATAAAATAGAAATAGTTACGTCGGATAGTGTGAGACACCGAAAGTATTGGGGGTTAACGATGTTACCCTCGGTAAGATGAGAAAGCCTGGGATGAAGGAATGAATGTAAGAGAATTTCTAAATTAAACAAGCATTACTCGTTAGAAATAGTAATTGCGAAATTCTGTTAAAGAAAACTTTTTCCCAACTATCACCCGGCAGAAATATACTTACACTCCAATTATATCAATAAATCTTTCGCATGACGTAACGAGGTGGCCTTAGCCACACTGGCGGGTCGGCGGAGTTGCTGAACATATTAAAAGTTATTTGAAGTTAAAACTTCAGCAAGACAGATACTAATCCCCTAAACCAGGTTTTGATTTAATTTTATTTAATTGTATTTGGCTCTAAAACATATACCGCCAGGTTCCATTGAAGAAAAACAGATAACTGTAATTTTAATTCCGCTGTGCAGTACCAAAATTGTTCATTTCCACTGGATACTGAAAATTAAAGTTTTCATTTTATTTGTACAAAATAGCAACATTTTCCAAGTATTTTACCATAGACAATTGGAATGCCGGAACAATTAAAAACTTTAAACTGCAGACGAACCAGAATATAAGAATTCATGGATATGTAATTGGGAAAACCAAAGATATTAAACTAAAAAATTGATAGGTAGTATGGCGTGCAATATTTTCCAAATTTAAATAACTTTTAGAAACCTGAAGTACTCATTAAGGTACTCTGACTATGAATGTCTACCCGTTTTCATTGCTGCGATTATAACTTGCTTCTAAAGATTATCGAAATATGTGTATTGCTTTGCTTACTTTTTTGTATTTAATGCTTTAATACTTGTTAGTTTTAAACCAATTAATTAATATTAAACAATATTATATTCCTGCATTTCTGAGGAAACTTACGAATGCATTAATAATCTGGAAAATTGCCCAATCGTTTTTGGAGGACTTTTTTAACTTCTGTTGTATCTATTACAAATTTTGCAATGCTTGGTAAATACCAACGTGAAACTAAAACTGAATGAACGAGTTAGAGTGTGTGCGCCAAGAAAATTAAACTAAGAGAATAATTGGCTATTAATAAATTTTGTTCCACTAAACTAGTCTACGAGATATTGTTAAATTGAGCCTACCGAATTGCTGATTTGCTGTTCTATTTTAAAAACTGTTTCACCCGGTAGGTGAGTGCCAACGCTAGAGCCTCACGTTTAAGAGGACGCGAGTTCGATCTCCGATAAAACCTTCTTGATTTCGGTTTTTCGTTCTGTCAAATAGGTCTTGGCCGATTTCTTTCGCTTATCTTCTCCCAACTCTAATAGCATCCATGTTGACGAACTTTGAAGCCTTAAAAAAAGAAAACAAATATTTTCAACACACGTTTGTTCTACCAATTTAACACTTTTATTTCTTCATATAAGAGTCTGTAAGTGGGTAACTCCATCTGTTTCTTTGAATCGGACCGAACGTGGTGGCTGAGCGGTAAAGCTCCTGGCTCACATGCGGGAGGACGTGGGTTAGAATCCCGTCCGGGTATCCAGATGTGAGTTTTCCATATACCGAGCATGGCGGTGTAAGGGTTAGCGTTGTGGCCTCGCATTCGGGAGGACAGCGGTTCGAACCCCCATCCGGGCATCCAGATTTGGGTTTTCCATTGTTTCCCAAATCATTCCAAGCGAATGCCCAAATGCTTCTTGAAAAAGGTCACGGCCGAATTCCTTCCCGTTCCTTGACCCCCATCCTCTCACGCCTCTAATAACCTCGACGTCAACGAGGAGTAAAGCCATAAGCATAAAATAAATAATATCTTTGAACCGGCACTGCGCAAAAACTACAGAACCAATTTGGATGGGATTCCCACAGTTTAAAAGCCTATTGCTTATCGTAATTCCTGCGGTACGTCTTATGTGTCTACATGACCGGGAAACGGGTCAAGAAATGATAAGCTGTTCATTGCGTGAACAGATAGGCCTTCAAGGTTCTTAATACGATCCCGGCAAGAGATTGTTCACATTATCAAAGGTAAGAGAAACAAACATCCAGTGTGCCTATTAAGTTTAGATTTTGACTTAAAATTTGTTCAGTATATTTTTGATATTAATATTAGGCTTAAAATCCGTGCAATTTTTTTTTTTTTTTTTTTTTTTTTTTTTAACTGCTTAACGTCTCTTAACAGCGAGGTCTTTAGAGACGGGAAAGTATGGGGGGCAAGGAATGGGAGGGAATTCGGCCATGGCCTTTGAAAGGAAGCATCCCCGCATTTGCTTGGAGTGATTTGGGAAACAATGGAAAACCCAAATTTGGTTGCCCGGATGGGTATTCGAACTGCTGTCCTCCCGAATGCGAGGCCACAACGCTAACCCTTACACCACCATGCTCGGTATATTAAGTTATTTTCACAATCCTGACAATAGATTGTATACTTCGTCGAACATTTTGTTGTTTTTTTACGGTACCTGAAACAGCAAAATATTTCCTTAAGACATCTAGAAAGAGGTCTAACCTAAATTCGTAAAAATGAAATGTAACGTAAATAATTTTTTCCAACAATTCAATGGTTTTTTTCCCCACTAAATTAACATTTGCGACTTTACGAATCTGTAATTTTTCTTTTTGACTGAGAATTGTGAAAACACCTTCTCGAAATTATGAACAGTGGGGCTAGAAAATTGACGGTACTTAATTATTTTTCTTTTTTTTCCTTATGGAAATACTGTTTGTAATTTGAGGCACTTCCATCGAATTTTCATTGTTTAAAAGTATAGGATTTGACTCACAACCTGCTGTTATGAAGATAGCAAGAAACACTGGCCGATCAAAGGATGTGTTACTCGCGGGTAAGCAATTGGAATGGGTACAATGGTTTGCGTATGTGGAAAGTAAGGCAACTAACAACGGAAAGATGGAGGAAGAAGTATGGCAGAGAATAAGATAGAATACACAATTGTATCATCGGATAAAGGATGTAATCTGGAGTTGGAACATAGGGAAGATCGCCAAAATTTTGGTCTATAAAGTATATTACCAGCCAAGACCGACCTATGGCTTGGGCAAAGAGGGATATCAGCATATTGCAGGCGGCAGAGATGAGGTTTCTGAGGGGGATAGAGAACGTCACAAGGAAAGATAAAATCAGGAATGAAAACATCAGGGAGAGATTACAAGATGAAGCATTGGAAGAGATGTTAATAAAGAAGACAATGCAGTTTCTGAGGCACGTTGTGAGGATGGATGAGTGGAGAATGCTGAAGTTAGCAATATTGAACAGCGGGGTAGGAAGGTGGCCAATTGGAAGACCTCGGTCAAGATGGATGGACCAAGTGAAGAAAGACGTACAGGCTAAGTGAGTTGTTTGGAGACAAGTGGTGAAGAAAAATCTTGGAGTGACCGACGGACGTGAAAGAGGATGTGCTGGACTCAACGGTGATACTAGAAAGGTGAAACGTCTAACAATATAGATGATGAATATTTGTCTTCCTCTGGTGATGGAAAAAATTATCCTCAAAAACCTAGTTAAGCATGTATAAAGATGCAAACAAATGATAATAAAGCTAAAAATTAACCCCTTTCGAAAATCCTGTTGTACGTCCCGTTGACTGCTTTTGAGTCTTATTATCAGAACCTGAACATAAAGCCATGAAGCGTGACAGTATTAACGTATCAAGTTGTTAGCCCACAAACTCCCGCCTGCCTCAATGAGCAGCGCTGGCTGGCGGTCGGGAGGGCGCGCGTTTGATGGATATTATCAGCGGCGCGATGAGAGGAGAGCCCCAGGGTGCCGGCACTGTGCAACAACCTGCTCGCTGAGCGATGATCCCCGCCCGCATACTAATACACGACGGCCGGCGCGTGCCTGGGCGGGTTCCCTAAGCTATACTAGGGGCTACCTATAACTTACTGTACGACTTGCTGTTAACATGGAACACCGAGCTTATGGTCCCGATGGTGAAAAAGATTTTGCTCGAAGCTGAAAGTACAGTGCTCTTCGCCAGACGCAATCAGGCTATAACTAAATTAGTACTAGTTACGGAGGCTTCCCACGGCCCGTGGTTTTGTAAGTCGCGCCAAGCAGAGCAATTGTGCGGATCAGCACGCGTCACCTCGCAGACACATCCCCACCACGTTGCTTAGGGCGTTTGATGTTTACCGACTGGGTGACGGATAGAGGCGTGCGGTCTCTGACAATAGAGGCGGGTCCCTTCCCACAGCGCGCTGTTCATAGCTACACCGACGATATCGGCAAATGGACAGGCCTTTAGTGTGCTCCGAATTTTTCTAATCAGGTCAAGCGGACTCAGTGTGGTGATGACAATATTGGTGAAGAAAATGTAAAATTCCTGGAATGGAAGACAACGAAGGGCCCCATTAAATGCAACACCTTGCTGAAAGCACTAAAAGTCCTGGATAGGGTACAAATTGAACTTCGTTAATTTCTCCAGATAAAAGTTGCAACAAGCTTAACTACAATTTACAGCAGTATTGTGTAACCCAAAACAAAACAGTTGGCAGTCACTGGGTACTTCCGACAGAGGTGAACACTTAAAACTATTAATATTATACGTGAAACACGTCATACCAATAGCTAAAGATATATTAAATAATAATTATTTCGTGTGGTCGTAATGACCTGCTGACTGGGTTTCTATTGGCCACGCACTACGCCCCTATCTTAGCCGCCTTAACCCAATCCGGTAATCCTACCAGTTACAGGGGGCCTACAGTTTAACCAAGGAAACGTTCCGGCGTACTTCACATTATACAGAAAGCTGTGCCAGAAGTGAAGTTCGGCTTAAGTTTCCCCGCCGAGACAGGGATTCGAACCGCGAACCTATCGTTCCCATTCAGACACCTTAATCACTGAGCCATATTGTTAACATTAGCATGTCGGTAACGCGAACTCATACGATTTTATGAGAAAAATCGCTCAAGGCCCCTGAAAAAAATTTCACTTCAGAAACTAAAAAACTGACTTAGTCCACAACCCGAAGGTTGGTCGAATCTTCTCGAAGGATATGTACGAAGCTATTGTGTCAGAGGCAGGAAGGCTAATTCCTTTCCTCAGGGGCCTACAGTTTGAAATGAAACACCTACACATTCTTGTACTCCACGGGAATTGAACACACGACAGAAACTTTCGAAAAACTACCAACAGCCTTGTTTCGAAGTATACGTGTGCTAAGTGCTATCAAAATCGATAAAAACTGTGGATTTGTATGTGCAACGTTGACAAATATTAAGGTGAGGGGGGGGGGGGGGGAGGAGGAGAGTGTTTAGGTTTTTATGAATCAAACGTAAACAGTATTTTTCTATTTGTTTTATAGCATACGTGTGCAAAGTTCCATCAAAATCGGATAAAATTGTGTGTTTCTATGAAGAACATCAGGGAAAAAAACCAAACAAACATTCATTTTTATATATTAGATACAAGTATAATCGATACTTTCACTGCGTGTCCAAGCGCAACATGTCATACTTATAGCTACAGATATACTGCTATTACACCATGTTGGTGACGACAACTCATAAGATTTTACCCATCCAAAAAGTGTCAAACGCGCATATCTTATGCGCAACACGTCATAGCATTTCGGTGACGGGAATTCGCGAATTCATGGATTTATCCGCGTCCAAACATTACACAACGCGCTTAGAGAAGTTATCACTTAAAAAGGAAAACTACCGTTACGATGTGAGGATGTTTACTTGGCTCCTTAGATGTCGTTTTCATCTCACCTCCCCTTTCCTATCCTTAACCAACATTAGGGATTGGCTGCCTGTAATGAGTTTTACTCATAATTGGCATGGTCAGATTTGGAGCTATGGTTTTACGACTGCATGTCCTTACTGACGCGAAACATTATATAGTACTTATTTCCAGGTCGTACTACACACTGAAGGAGGAAGTGGAGTGTCGCTATCTGACTGTGACATGTGTAACTATCCTCTTATATAAAATGCGTGATCTGGAGACTGCGCATGTCGTCTATAGCTATTGGCTAGAGCACGGTCACGTGCCAGCCGTCACTCGCGAATCAACAGTCACCATATTACAACCGTTCCTTCACGTTGCTTTTTGTTTATTTACTACAACTAGATGCAGAAATACATGTAAGGAGAAAGGTATTCAACGTTTACGATATAATCTGTATCAGTTATAAGAACTAGGTTAGAGCACAACCTAATAATTTTTTTGGGAGAATATAAACAATGAAGTTTATTAAAAAAGTTTACACGAAATTTACGAATCGCGAAATCTATCACTAAAATAAATGACAGTTATCCGTTTTTGATATTATACTTCCCGTCATTTAAAGTAAAATGCATTTATTTAAATAAATCGGGATTAATGGAGATCGCGATTAGACCAGGAATTGGCTTCATAACACTGCCGTGATCAAACGCAAAACTCCTCTAGAAACTCTTTCAGAATTACATATAACTGTGTTATGCCTGTCCAGGCTGTATTACAACCTAATTTCTGCTTGAAATAATGGTCCAGGCTGTATTACAACGGAATTATTGCTTCAGAATAAGATGTCTTGCGATTGACTACAGCAGTATTATGACGTCATTATTGAATGTTAATTTGGCGGAATCGCGATCGCCAGTGGAACCGATCTTTATTCGTTTTTCCTTACAAGCTTTTCCAGAATAAATTCCTACTACCACAATAGGTGACGCCCGTCGTTATTCATATGAGGGCAATAGAAGCTATGATTTTCGAATGCAATATTAGTGGAGGTTGTGGTTAAGTTGACCAGAATAGCAACTGACACATTTTGTCACAGCATAATTCACTCTGAAATCAGTTTTACAAACCATTTAAACTTCTTTCATAAGCGCCATGTTACTAAAGGTATTAATTAATGCGTGTGGAAGTAGTTCCATATTTAACGCGCTGAATTGTGCCGGGACCAGGAATAAAACTGATATTACATGGATAACATAAGTTTTTGGGATTCCAATTTTTTTTCACTTGTTCTATACTTTTGTCGTCATTAATTCAATAGAAGTTACTAACGTTTTGTCATGTGTACTGGAAATGAAATATAAAGAACATTAAAAAATCAAGGCCATTAGCATTATGTAATAACAATTCCGTATAATTGACCAACTGCAAAAAAATTAACTGCCAGAATATTTCGTTCAAACCATCATTTTTGACGGGCTCGAAGCTAGTGGTAATAAGAATTACTTAAAATATGGAGACCAAATAAAGCTAATCTGTATAATGCTTAGTGAAAGATGTTGTTGACAACTGTTTCTCATTAGTAGAAATGTACATTTACTATATGGGCTCTCTTCCTGCTTTGCTTGATTGAATAAATTATAGGGTTCATCCTCTAAAATCTTCATCCGGTACGTAACAGATGTACTACTTCAACTTTTCCAAGCAGCACGCGTTGTACACAAATCAAATATGGTTGACGCTGCTGATTAAAATAAAACTTTTTTCTCCATAGAAAATATATTGTTCAGCAGCTTCGTGATAGCGAAAATTCTTCATTGATTACTTTGGGAAAAATTATAAATTGCTTGGAATCCGCATCTGTTGAAACGGTTATTCCTTATTAGTTTTTTTCTGGAATTAATGTGCACACATTATTTTCGTATTGCTACTATCGGTTTCATTGACACAGACGTTGGAAGATCAAATTATTTAAGTTGCAACGAAATATATATATATATACATATATATATAACCGTCGAAAGATGACACTACATCCTGTTTCAGTTGCTGTGCCAATCATTATCAGTGCTGTAAGCATCTTTATTTCATGGAATAGAAATTAAAATTATGTAATCGAAACATATGTTTTGACTTAATTTATCTACTTTTAATTTTTTATTATTTTATTTGTTTAAATGTAATGACTAAAAATTATTATAAACACAACCCTCAATCCTCATTGGCGTTAATCCTTTTCTCACAACTCTCACTGGTTTTCCAAGTGAGAATTAAAATGTTTACTATATTCTGAAGAAAAGTGTATACTATATTTGAGAGTCCTCAAAATGTTTAAAACAATTATACATAAGCACATTGCCTCTGTGACATTAAATAAACGCGAAAGGAATAAATTGCAAGTATTGAAACTATAGAAACTGATACTGCTTTTATTATCAACCATCTGTTTTGAAATATTCGATTAGTAGGTAATTTTAGAGATTTTATGGGAGAGACAGAAGTATGGGACTACACGAATCCTAATTTGACTGTTCTACCTCAATAATAGCAAATACCTTAATTCCATTATTTAACATACACATTTTCATATTTTATTTAAATTTGGTAACATAAAATATTATTATTAGATGGGAAATTGTACGAATTTTCTAAACAGCAGTAGCCAGACCAAAATTTTGCTGGTTCTAATCATGGAGTAAGATAATAGTTCCAGAATCTATTAACTAGCCAGTTTGGTAGGTATGTTGAAGACATTCAATTACTGATAGGATTTTGTATCAAATTATTTTACAAATTATTCACAGTCGTATAGTTTTAGGATATAAGAAACTGCCGATAGTGGTCGCTACAGTGTGTTTGGGACAATACTGGGTATCCTCTTTCTTCTGTGATGTACAACACGCACATCATATGTAACATGTGCTCATTGATGTAATACATAAATCGGACGGAACTAACTGACCATACTGCTTCTGTTTCATTGGCACAGTACTCTCATTATAACAGAGTTGTCAAATCATTTCAAGGCATCATACCGTAGAAATAAAACGTGAAATCCTTAGCTCGATTTATATTTTCTCTCTAGTACTAGTAGAATGCAGAATTTACTTTCCCTTTCACAGCTAAATTATTCTTCCTTACGCTTCGAGAAATGTTACTAGCAGCATATTTACAACATCAAATTTAGAAAACGCGCACTTCGAAATTTGAAACGAGTCCGCCATCGTAAATATCCGGAAGACAGCGCAATTAACTCGCCTGAAGCGGACACGACGCGAATAACCAATTATAGGGAGCAACATGGCGGACGGGGGAGTGTTAAATGTTATATATTCCGACAAATCTTATAAGGGCTTTAAATTACAGCCCCTCGCGTTAATTTAACTGAGAATTTGCATGCGCGGCATGAGAATAAACAGCGGAAAGGCGAGAGACAACGCTCGCAGAACACTAGAAATTCGGTTTCTTTTCGCATTTCTCTTCCATCTCGCTCGCCTCCCTTAAATCTTCCGTTTCAACTTCAGTTTCCTTTTAGCATTCTTCCATTGTCAGACGGCACGTCGCCATTAATCAAGTTAGCAGTGCGGCACGCCGTTCGTTCGTCTCTTGTTAAAATTCCCGCCACTGCAACCGTTGCGCGGCCTGTATTACCTCTGTTTCCAATAACGACCTTCTATTATTTCACGCTCTGTGAAGTTAACCGGGAACCATTAGCTCCTGCAACACCGACTGAAATCTCGCTCAAACATATTCTTTGCTTTTGCAACAGACAACTCCTCTCTTTCCGACTGTGATGTTTCAAGTTATTCTTTTCTCCCACCCCTTTTTTTTTTCTCCTCTTTCCGGATCCGGGACACAGTATTCTTTTCCGCGGTGTCTCGTTTGGCTTTTTGCTGCCGCCGTTACACTTTCCCCGTCTTTTTCTCTCAAAGTCATTTCAGACTTTTTAAAAAACCGTATAACTTCTCTCTCTGCTAGCGCTTCTGCTCTTCCACACTTTTGCCTTCTCTCCAGTTAGTCGTAAATAAGGAGCTGTGGGAATTCTCCCGGTATATAGACTACAGCCCCAAGGAAAGCACAAGAATGCGGCTCCAAATGTTTTTCCAACTCTTTAAAAAAGAATGGAGGAGGGAGGAAGGACAAAAAGCCGTCGTAGCCGCCGTCACCTCGAAGCCATTGTCTTTATTTTATGTTCTATTTTCAGAGTCGGCTGCACGACGCGTCCCAAGCCAGGAAACAAACAGCTGACGAACGCGCTGCGACACAAGTGTGGTCAGGAATCTACTGGACCTATTAGCAGCTCTTAGAGAAGAATCAGTCAAGGATGCCTTCTGGTGTTGCTGCCACAAATAAATCGTATGTACTATGATCACGAAATGGAAGATCTGAAATCGTGTATATTAATATCCTTTCTTTATTAATGCATGGTAGACCCCAGTTTGATCCTCAGATGAGCAGTAAATTTTTGCTTCACTTAACATGACTTGCAACTTTGCCTTTGGTGTGTATAAATCACACTGTTAACGTTCCGTGGTTGAATTAGACGTTATATTGCATCTCCTCGGGTACGTGATACCACCAGGATTGAAACGAAAATTCGCAATTTCCCATGGTGGTCAATACCTCCGGTAAAAATTTTATGAACAGTTACTATCTCGCAGCATGAATAAGCATTAAGAATTGAAACTTATGTTCTTTTCAGGATTAAAATCGTTTGTTTGTTGTTAAGCTGAAATGCCACTTGGACCAGAAGTGTCACGTGATCTCTACCATCATTGTAATGTAATAGGCCTATCACTTTAACACAAAGAAATTAAATCACACAACAAGCTGCGCTACTTAATATATATATATATAAGGCCTAAATACTGGCGTGATTCCTGCACCAATAATGTTCGTATCGTGTTTGAAGAGCTACGAATAAAACTTTTCTAGTTTCTAGTTTCTTTTCATCTATGAGATTAATTGCCTCATGGAATTACCAATTGCATTTCATTTATAGTGGAATAGGTCCAACCACGACAAATGTGTAGAAGTTTTAAAACTCTATCAGTCGAGATTAACATCAAACAAATTTACTATGGAAGAAAGTATTTTAAGAGCATAAACCGAAATTAGTTTACAGCCACTCTGAGTCATCAGCACATAATATCCAAATAAGAACTTTTCAATTATAAACGTTCTTAGTAAGAAGATATGTCATCTATGTTGATAAGGGCGTGCAAGGCAAGAATAGGAAAAAGAGGGTTCTGCTGCTAGATTCCTGATAGATTTGTATCAAAGTATCGTGTTAATTCTCCGCACTGTGTAAGATGTGTGGGCATTCGATACGGTTGTCTGTGGCCTGTCCGTATGATACCGACATTAATCTCGGTAGCCACAATGGTGTCTGTAAGAATAGATCAAATGAAGGTAGCACCGACGTTCATCCTCTCCTTTTTTTTCCCCATATACACAATCGAAACAACACATTACTTTGAACGCACTCACACATATCAAGTAACACGCTTTCATACTGTGGAAAGGAATGAAAACCACCACAAAAAACGATTCCAAAGATGGTTTCTGCGGATGGATAAAACCGTTCAGTGGACCAGAACCTTTCGTTGAAGATGCTGGTGACCCAGTGTTTCTACAGCAGAAACTCAGCCTGTGGCCACGATATGCAGGTTATTAGGGCTGCATACGACCAAACATATTTGATACATTAAAGGAACACCCACAACATATTCCTAGGTACTTCCTTAGCTAAATAATTACCGAAAATCTGATATTTAATGTCTCGAAACAGGAAATATGTATTTTTAATTGACTTAGCAAACGGATCCTGACTGACAGGAAGGTTATTTTGATGGTCTCCCAAAAATTCCTGACGCGTAGCAAGCATCCTTTACTGATCCAGACTTAAGCAGTGAACTCATGGCCCTATAATCGCTAACAATGCAATAATTACTCAACTAAGCTAAATGCTGGTTAAAAGCGTGCCTAAGAATGAAAGATCATGAATTGTGATTAATACTCTAAGGTAATTTTTTAAAGTTTCGTTGTAAATTCAGAGGCTTGAGGAGACATTATCGACATAGCTTTAGATCCCGCGCCATATGTACCAACCAGCGTAATTGCGGTTCATGTTGTTCATCTGGGTAAATTGAGACAGATGGCCATGGTCACATCCTTCCCATGCCCCTGTATGCAACATTATCACTCTAACAAAAGTAAAGTTACCTAACTTATAAAACGTGAATATGAATAAATGGTTAGTAAAAAGATGTCGTAAAACGTATTAGTTATGACGAAGGTTTATTTTCACAATTCCCTTGTTCCATCAATAAACAACTTAACTACAGCTCCAAGACAACTATTACTTTCCAAATATTATCAGAAACTAGAAACTCATTTCGCCTTTCATTGTACTTTACACCATTTAAAAAATATTTTTCAACTGTTTATATCCAGAGAATCAGCTTATAATACGTTCCAAATAGTAATAATAAAAAATATACTGGTAATTTAAAGAACTATTTATTTTACAGATTACACATTAACTCCTGTCAATCATGTTAACACTTCTTAAAGACAATGTTTCCATATGATGTAAGATATTTATTTTATAGATATTGTATACGAAAAATGAAATATGGTTTCAAACGATGAAAAATTACAAAATTTAATATCGATCAAATAGAAACTGAACTCATCTTTCGCTAAAAGATCTATGTTTACAATTTCAATCATTATTCTTCTACTTTCGATCTGAAAAGTTTTAAAATCTATCTATACCTTGCATTAAAGGCAAGAATAATAAGAAATTTCTTGCATCTATGCCTCTAACAGAATTCGAACAGCCTGCTGGTCGGAAACTAACGTTACCAAGTAGCACTTAATTATGCCATGCGGAATGATTACTGTTAATCCGAGCAAACATATTTCTTACATTATGAAATTATCTTTTCATTTATTCTGTCACTTGGTCCAGACGCTGTTTCACCCCCAACGTTTACCATCTGATGGGTATTGACGATAATTCCGCATGTGATTTTACGTGATTGAAAAAGTTTACATCAGTGAACTGTGGTCTTCACGGGTTTGCAACCGGATGTTGATATAAAAACTACACAAACAGATAACATTGGAACGATGGACACCTGCACACATACTGTACCTGCTGTAATTAGAATATTCGGTTAGAAATCGAGGACGTACTTCTTTTATTCTTTAGGGAGAGTCCATAAATTACGTGGTGACTTCTAGGTGTGGGGGGAGGGGTTGGCTGTAAAGCTACGCTGGGCTATGTGTGGGGAGGGTGTTCCAGAGCCAATCTACGTTACTTTTCATTCATATAATTTGTCACAGATAAAATTAGGTGCAGAACACACACAGCATGTGAGTAATTTCCGTCATCTAATTATCTCCGTATATAAATTACGACAGTATAACAAGAGAAAAAGTACAAAATATCTTCCGGAATCAATACGGAAAAAAGCTACGTGCCACGAAGGGGGGGGGGGGGGGGAGAGGAAAAAACCACTTCGGGCTACGTGGGTGAGAGGGTGTGCTCACAGTAGGCCAAAATAGACCTAGGTAGTTAATGGAGGCCCCCTTAGCGTCGTATTTGTCCAATTAGTGACGCACACACAGCAACAACCTTCAAGAACAATGATCAAATTCCCATGTCTGTACAGCACACACTACCAGTTAAAAGCGTTCAGTTTCTCGAACTTAGATTCATCAAGTCGGATGGGGTTCCACCTAAAAAAAATTGAGGCTATAAATGCAATTACATTTTGTTTGAGTAAATTCTGTTAGAACTTAATGGAGCCGAAAAAGGAGCGTTGATACTACAAGCGCCGTGAAGACATACATTTCAAGTTTTCAAGTTGCTTACACCAACTTGAGTGTCGTGCAATACAGGACGAGTAGTGAATGAACTTGTGAGCGGCTATTTTAGTGTTTGCATACTAATAGGATTCTTTGAGGATTTTATAAGGCTACTTCTGAATGTATAATAATATGTATATGGTACCAAGTCATATATAAAAGCAGCTTAGCTCAGAATCTTCAGAACTATAAATTTGTCACTAACAAGCTCGTCTGCAAGATACCTCCCATATGGGGGAGGGACAAAGAAATACTTGTATTGTATAAATTTGTGGAGAGTAAGAAGTCTCTGTACATTAATTTCAGAAGTTGGGGGTTACCTGAATACCCTCTTCTTTCTGAAAGAATTAAATACACATGGCCTGTGAGGATTTGGCCACTTGGAGAAACCAAGATAAATGGTTCTGGGATTTAAGAAAAACAGGACACAACGAATAAAATAGTGCCTGCATTTTTTTACCACTGCAGTCTGACACTCAACGAAAAAAGTAGAGCCTGCATTTTTACAACTGCAATATTATCAATGAAAAAAATGATAAGACGTACGGGAACTTGCAACTTTAAAAAACAAAATAGATTCGCTGTCTTACACGACATGTACAATATGTTTCAACTGGTTTACTATGGCCGACAATATGCATTGCTATTGTTATATCGTGGCAAGTTCGTCGCACCAGCAACTGTCCCTGTTGTAACTGAATATATTGTACGCAACTTAATGAGTCAGTTTAGACGTTGCCAGGGGATATTTATGTAAAATTTGAGATTAGAGTGAATTTCCCGACAAACATTACCGTACTTCCTAATATAACATGATCGTATTGAGGTGTACACACTTCTGACTTGTGCTCTGCTGAAGCTGGTGTGATAAAAGCTTCTCCCGTTCAGTCCACACCTATAAAGATAAAGACCATACCCTTGAGTTCACAAGAGCGAGTGTAATTGTCTTCGAAGTGGTCAGTGTGTGTGTAAAACAATTTGACAACATTTTCGCCACACGTTGTGTCTTTTTCTCGATCGTGAAAGTTACGACCAAAATGTTAGATGCCTGACATCTATTAGCATGGAATACTGTGTAACGTCTACAGTTTATCATTTAGTAAGGTTTGTAGCATTATATCACCAATAAGGAATATGATGTTATTTACGTTATGGACTTAGAGAATGCGTGCTGGTTCCAGAAAATTATTAGGATCAAAGTCTGCTACAACATTAAAGATATGGGGTGTCGTTCTCTATGTGAACTGAAGCTGTCGAGAACAATTTGTAATGGATATACTTTCTGTAATGCAATGTGTGATGCCAAAAGGGTGCATTTAATTGATCATTAGTGGCTAAGTAAATAACATCCAAAATAATCTGTCTAATTTGTTTTATTCCTCATATCATTACATATTAACAATTGTTCATAACTTAATAGCCCGGCGTTGACTAGAGGCTTGTTACTCGTATTGATATTGTCAATGAGTGTATTGACCTCTCGGAGGCTTGCACAACTTCGATTCTGAAGACTTTTGCTTTCCATGAGCTGAGTCAGTTTATATATAACTGTCAGTATCCACAAAGTCGCTAGAAATATCTATTTTGACGCGATTATAAACTCCAGAAGCTATTCATCAGTGTTGCCAAACGAAAGAGTTAACTATTATTTAATTGTTGTTAATGATTGTTGTTTTAGGTAGTTTTTAGTATAAGAACCGTTCTTCTCGATTATCTATGGACACTGATGTTGCAGTTTTTTTTAACTACTACTGCTTTCTAATTGTTAAACGCTTGGTGTTTATTGTTAATTGGCTGTTAATAAATAATTGCAGTTTATTGTTAGTTGATTATTGAAAGATTGTTGCAGTTAAATACTGCTTAATTATTGAGTAATTTCTGCTTTCAGTTATTTCGATTGCAGGTGGTCATTGTTGAATGATTGTTGGATCACTGTTAATGTTGATTAATAAATAACTTTTGCTTTAGATCGTTCGTTGATTGTTGAAGTTGACTATGCAGATTGTGATTTTCAAATTTTATTTCTAAGTAACGTAGTTTCTTTCTTTTTGATTAAAAAAAAAAAAAAAAAAAAAAAAAAAAAAAAAAAAAAAACATTTTCCGTACAAGCTGCCTATGAACTAGTTTGTGTGGAAATTTAGTTTATTATGTACATTCATCATCATTTACTGGTTCACAACTAGTTTGCTGGCTGTTTTGTGGTAAATATGTTCTGCGCAAGAGTTGGTTGATGGAGAAATCATTGTGGCTGATTTCCTTCTAAGCTTCGCCAATGTGAGAACGAAACGGATTTGAAGCGCCTTGCAATTTTTCTGCTCGTTTCACCGGAATATTGTCCGTGAGTGGATCTTCACCCCTTGGAAACGGACGATTGGCCGAGTCCTATACATGATGGAGCAGACCAGATAATTCTGCTTACAAGAGAAAAGGAAGGTACGTATTTGTATCACGCTATCTCATCTCCTTCTGATATTTTCATCTGGCTAAACATGAAGTGGTTTGGTGGCCCCTGAACGACATTTTACTACCTCAAGAAAATAAAAACTGAGTCTATTCAAGAAGGATCGGAAAGATTTCATCCATATATATCAAAGCAGACTTATTTCGTACTATTGAAAATAAGATGAGTACATTTTATAGTAATAAAATACCATGTCATCTGGAAAATGGCACTAACTGATTCATATATTCAAGTGTTTGTTCTCTATGAATGTCTTTGCTTCAACTATTCGCTCTAATATGAATTTCCGCATGTTTTATGGTATGAGGTACCATCCCGTCTTTTTCATACTTTTCATTAACCGTTATTAACAGAATGCATTCCTTTATTGTTTTATTTGTGCACTGATTCTTCAACATTCATATGTAGAACGACATCTCAAATCAATTAGTTTTTTTTCTTTCTAATTCTTATTGCTCATACTGCCTCCTCTACTACATGGTAAATTACAGTTATTTTTTTAGTTTCTAATTTTTAACTTTTGAAATGAATTTATTTATGTAAATGTAAGAATTAGATTTTCATAACTACCCTAACTTCTTTTAGCCTTTAGGTTTATCAATTCTCATTAAAAAATAAAAAGCTTTTTACGTCAAAGAAAATATCCTGTTACTCCCAATATTTACATGTTACTCCCAATATTTACATGAAGTCAAGGAATAGCTGCATTAACGTTTGATCCTTAGGAGTTACTATAGATTTAAAAAAAAATTCTTCATGACCTCTATTGAGTGTTACAGAATTCAATGACATCAAAATTCACCTAACGGTATTGTATAAACGTAGAAAAATCTGATAATACTACAAACGTGTATGAGAACACCAGTAGCAACAAGCAAGCTCCAACTTTTCGATCTGAACGTGTAATAAAAACGGATACCAAGTTACCTCAATGATACCTAATTCTGTTAATTCAGTACGCCGTTTTACATCGAATATGTTGCTTTTATAATGCTATTATTTCGTTGATGTGTATGTGCGAAGTTACTTTTATTATGTATGAACATTTATTTTATGCATTAAAAGATACGGGCTACTAAAAACAATTAAATCTTGATGGCTATTGTGACACAAAAGATGGCATTAAATAATAAAGAACAAGTATAATCGTTGAGTGATCTTCTCTTGCATCTACTGTAAACCCCAAACTATGCCCCTTTCGTAATTCGATAATTCGGCAATGATCTGAAAGTTAAATATTAAACTTCTAAGCAAACGTTTGTGGAGCACATCTTTACAGCAGAGGTGTGTATATTTAAAACCGGAGAATGAATGTTATGAGCTCTTATTGTATTTGAAATCGAATATGGAAAGCTCGGTTAACAATTATGCAAACGAAAATAATTTTTATTTTTAATAATTTTAACTCTGTTCGTAGACTTGTTTAAAGTGAAAATATCTAATAAGCCTTAAATATTTTATTTAGTAGCACTGAAATTAAATCGTGTTCCACGGGCATAACTAAAAATTGTGGATTCCTAGGAAAAATGTACAAAAGAAAGGTACAAAATTTTCATTGTTTTCGTTTTTTATAGTTACACATTATAAAAGTTTCGTTTCTGGATCTGTGGGTAAAATAATCTCTTTTTTTTTAAACTGTTTTGTTGTTCTGTGACACGTAAGTTTATGAGACCTAAAGAACTTTATCAAATTTTGCGTATGGAGTTCAGAACTAAATGGAAGTAATAAATTTGTAAGCTGTAGCGAAGAAGGAAATTTGTAGTTTTACACTGGAACGTTGGAAATTAAACAATGTAATGAAACATTTTAAAAATGATTGGAAAAGACAAGTTTTTGTGAAATTACGCTGTAAAGATAAGTTACAAGCAATCAGGCTACATCTTATACATCTATACGATAGATTGGGTGTTAGAGGTTGTTTGTGGTGTGAGGAAAGGTAGAGTGCCGAAACCAGTCCGGAGACCGATAATATAAGAAATAATTTTGTCTAACCAAAAAATTTTGTTGATACGTTCATATGTAGGCCTATAAAATATTACAATTAAATACTGGTTAAATGTACTTTACATATTCCTGAAAACGCATTTTAGTGTCAATTTATTAATTTAATAAAAGCTGGATGACTACACAGTATACAGTACCGAGACTTCGATGAATATTTCTTTGATGGGGAAAATTGTGGAATACAATAATTCTGATTTATTTTATTGTGTAGTCGGGAAGCAATGATGAATGTATTTCAAATTTAAAAAAAGAAAAAAAAAACATTTTTTTATGATTGATTCAGTAAAATTATGTGGTTTCAAAATCAACGGGATTCGTTTTCGACATTCTAGGTCAGTAAAACTTATATCTATTAATCTTTTAGCTATAACATATCTTTGTATTAATTTCTTTCTGTCATCATCTATCTATCTCACAATTGGTTTGATGAAGTCCTTAATCCTTTCCTACCTTTAACTAATCTCTTCATCTTACCTTCGTGTGTTCCCTCCATTTACAAATTAACCAGTCCTGCATGTCTTAGAATGACCTACCATCCTGTTTCTTCTTTCTGTAAGACTCTTCCACAAACTTCTTTCCTCTCACATCATTTTCAGAAACTGCTCATTTCGTACTTCATCTGTCTCTACTTAATTTTCAGCATCCTTCTATAACACCACATTTCAAATGCTTAATTGTTCTCTTTCTCTGGTATTCCTATAGTCCATGTTTCACTACCATAAAATGCTGTGCTTCACACATAGAGTTTTAAAAAGTTATTTCTGTGTCGTAGATCAATATCTGAAACTAAAAAACTCCCCCTTTTTATGAAGGCCCTTTTCGCTGGTACTATTCTGCTTTTAACATCATTCTTGCTTCTGCCAGTTGTAATTTTACTTTTTAAGTAACAGAATTCACTTACTTCTCCTATTGAATCCGATGCTGATTACATATTCAAACTACTATTGTTGCTACACTTAATCAGTTTTGCTTCCTATGGTTTATATTTATTCCAAAATCATCCATGATTATTTTGTCCACGCCATACAACAACTCCTCAATATTAGAAGCATTATGATCAAAACTAATAGTATGTACTGATTGTATGTAAGTAATTTAACGACATACAGTGTTAAGACATCTTAAGGCTCGACTGGTTTGATGCAATCCTCCATCCCTTCCTATCTTGCGTCAACTCTTTCATCTCAATATACCCTTTACAAACTACATCCTCAAATATCTGCTTCATATATTTCAATCTTTATCTACTTAAACAGTTCTTACCTTTAGCTGGTCCTTCCACTAACAAATTAACCAATCCCGCATGTTTAAAAATGAGATTTACCATCTTGTCTCATCTTTTTTTAAGATTCTTCATCAATCCTCTTTCCTCACCAATCATTTTGAAAACAAGTTCATTTCGTACCTTTTCAGTCCATTTAATTTTCAGCGTGATTCTATAATACCACATTTCAAATCCTTCAATTATCTTTTTTTCTGGTATTCCTAAACTCCAAGCTTCACTACCATACGGTGCTATGCTTCACACATAGAATTTTAAAAAGTTCTTTCTGTGTTCTAGATCAATATTTGAAACAAAGATCTCTTTTTTTAATGAATTCTCTTTGCTAGTGCTATTCTGCTTTCAATATCATTTCAGCTTCTTCACGCAATTGTAATTTTACTTCCCAAGTAGAAGAATTCACTTGCTTCTCCTATACCACGCGACCCTGTTTTTTTTTTTTTAAATTTTAATCTGCTGTTATTGCTATTATTTTTGCTACATTTCATCAATTTTGTCTTTCTTTGGTGTATATTTAGTTTAAATTCTTCCATGATTATTTTGATCATGCCATTCAGGAACTTCTCAGTATTAGAATTTATGGAGTACAAATTATTTTACAGTACGTTCCATTCATCCGGTAATAACTCCGCCCCCGTGCGTTCGCTGGTGGACCAGTGCTGAGTGCAAAGTTGGGAGCCGGCATCTCGGGTCGGCAACAGAGTGGCACAGCGTTTAACGAGTCGTCCAACTTTTCGCAGGCGCACAGCGAGCGTATGAAATGATACAAGTAGAACCCGGCCCGTCGGCCGTTTGCATCGCATTACCGCGCGCCAGCGAGTTGTGAAGTTGGGTGCAACGCCTCGCACGCCCGTCGCTTATATCATAATAGCTTCCCCGCTGCCGGACTCTCAATAAGAAGTTTAGCAAGCAGCCGGTATAAACCCGACCCGGCCGGAATAATTTCACAAATTATCCTGCATTCCGCGTCTGCCTGAATATGGCTCTAATGATTTGTGTGAGGGAAGAGCTGCACGAAGTTGATGCTCATTTGCAAATGACTTCATCTCCTGCCCCGACTGGAAGGGGGGTTCGCATTTCGTCTCCCTTTATTTCCGCCCGTCTGTCTGCTCCTCTCTCTCTCTTTCATCCCTCTCTGCTCGCGTTCGGCCTTCTTCGTCAATTGCGAGCAATTTTCATATTGAGGCAACCCATCCGCGCTGCGCCCTACGCTGAGTTGAGCAACTGTTCGAGCGACTGAAGTTGGCTCAAACTGCATCTGCACCAAAACCTGCCCTTGCGTCCATAACTCTTAACTGTTTCGATGCTTTATTTGAGTAAGTGTATTGAATCTGATTTGTTAGGCTGTAAAATCTTCCGAAACAACTATAGCTTATCAGTGTTGTAACTTCATATTATCTTCATCTTTGCATAAACTAAACTTAGTTGTATCCTTATTTTTTCAAAACTTTTTCTTTACGAAGTGAGTATCAGGAATTCCGCATTTCATTAGAGCAATATCACAATCAGGTTTGATTTTCTTTGTCGAAGAGTGGAAGGAGATGAACCATCTTGGTCTAGGGTCAGCTTCGGATACTTTGATTTCTGGTAGACATAGTTCTGTTTCTATTGTAGATTTTAAGGATCGACCGCAGCATCTCGCACAGTACAGTGCATGATCGCCTTAACATTTCATACAAACCACTAAAAACAAAGCTAAGTCTGGTCCTCAACGGGAAGGATGGGTTGGACCCTCCCGAAGGAGGCATGCTAAGTTACGGAGCAGAAGTAGAACGGCCTGTTGCTTTCCTTCTTACGTAACCCACTAAAGAGGGAACCATTAATTACGTGAGTTAAAATGGGGGCAGGGTCTGGTGAAATCTCACCAAGAGGGGGGGTGGGGGGAAAGCGACGAAAATCTCACGTCATCTTTTTAATTTCTTGACGAACCGTAAAGCTAAAAAAATCTAAAAAAAGAAATCAACGGAGTCGGGCAACAAGGCGGGGGGGGGGAGGAGGGAGGGTACCCTCAAGATCTCACATCATCATAATGGAGGAGATCCGACCTCACCAAATCTCGACACGGGGGGAGGGCGTCCGGAATTCCGGAAAAACATCTCACGTAATTAATGGACGCCCCCTAATTATACGGGCTGTAGGGGACCTACAGTTTAACGTAGAATCTGAACCACGGAAGCATTCTGATGTACTTCACATTACACAGCAAGATATGCCAGGTCAGGTTACGGGTCTATGAAAATCCCCGCCTAGACCCGGATTCGAACCGGGAACGTTTCGATATATAAACTACTACTATGTCCTAAAACTTTCTCAGTGTTGACCATAGCTTAGTACAACGATTAATACGGGGTGATTGAGGAGGAATGGTAAATAATCAAGGAGGTGGTAGTATGAAAAACAACTAATAAGTTGATAGAAACATGTGTCCGATTTCCATTAGTTTTAGAGATACAGGGGCTGGAATGGGACGGACCATACTGCATTAGATTTTTGTGTGTTAGGATAGTAAACACAAGAGACGAATTACTCGCTCTCATTGTAAACACTGCTACCCTTATAAAAGTACACCAAGACGTACTCAGAAGAGCTACACGTACTATTGCGAAGAGAGCTGCAAAGTGTATTGAAGTCGATGGTATGATTTTCGAACATTTAATTTAAAGTTTTGTAAAAAAAATAAAATAAAAAAATAATTGGGTGTGTTTTTGCATGGATAAAGTACTTCGATAATGTATTTTTGTGTTCTTGGTCATTTTCTGAGGATTATTGTATCTCCAACACGAATGGCAATCGGACACATGTTTATACGAACTTTTTTACTCAATATTGATCATACTACCACCTCGTTCAATACTTACCATTCCTCCTGAATCACCCTGTATAACTTATTATGGCAAATAAAAGCTGCAAAATATCTCAGCAAACTTGCATTTGTCTGCCAAAAATTGTAGTGAAATTTCAAGTTTCATAGTTTTATGGCACCATCCCTGTCTGTGGCCTTCACGTTTTCTGACAGGGCTATAATGCACCAAACACGATTCAGATGAAATACAATTACAGTATCAAACTACAAGAAAACATAATAAAACATACATGAAAAAGAAACCGATTCAGAAAACGAGGGGAACTTCTAACATCTCCTGTAAAAATGGAATAAATGTTTTCCTCCTAACCTCTGCCTTGTGCCCTTTCATTTCTTGTACCTCTGCTACCACATTTACCATCATGGTTTTCTCATGCAATAATAAATCGTTTTGATGCTCTCCATCTCCTCTTAAAATATTTACCTATATATACATCCGCAGGTATGACTTCGCGCGACAAGGCTCCACCATACTGGTCTGTAGAGGTACACTGGGACCGGATTCCTGAACTGACGTCCACATACCGGCCATTCTGATTATCTTTTTAGGTGATTTTCTGCAGTCACGTAGGCTAATTGTGGGACGGTTACCAATTTCCTCTTCACAAACTACAGATTTTATAAACAAAAGATACATTTATCATTGAGCACACGACTAGCAGACAAATGGCAACAATTAGGGTCTCTTCGTTATTCCAGGAACTGACAATTCCTGTTTCTAACAACCCAGTGGATACATGGGATACAGTAGACATTTTTTTAAATACAAGCTATGATAAGAAACGGGGTTTTATGTGATCCAATCGGCTCCATTCGCAAATACCTTGTATATATGGATTATGTACCATGTAGCCAGCTTCAGTACTGCTAATTAAATTTGTCTCAGTGTTGATATGAATGGCTTGCCATTGAGTATTGATTACACACAAAAGCCTATACCGAAACTGGAATTCTATAATATCCTTCAGTGACAGGGACTATTACTCCAGAGTTAATGCACGAACAAATGGGTGCTTTCGGCGAATGATAACAATGTCACCATTATCTCGTACCACATCTTAATAATGCTGGCAGCGATGTCAGTCAACGAAATGCCATTTGTTGTTAGATATCACAAAGAGGTAGTATCGCAAATATTTAATTTTTATTCTGCATCAGGATAGTCCTCGTATTTTGAAAAGTGCTCTCTCTCCTTGACTGCAACTTCGCTTCAAGAAAGGAATATACTACATAGAATCATTCGTGTTGGTAAAATGGTAAAGAAAGTACAGACAAAGTGTCATAAATATTGTAATAATGTGTGCTCACTGTTAAATTCGGAGCATTATTTTCGGTCTATAGGTTTCCCAGTTGAAACAAGTGTTTCACAACTATTGGACATCATCGATGCTATCTAGTCGCTGAATGAGCTTATCGTAATCTAGGCACAATTCCCACGAGATTCTTAGAGGCGTTTTACAGCCACACTGAATACACACACTATTTGCTGTGGTGGAAGGAGCGGGGATTCAGGTAGCTGGAAGAGCGTTTCTCCATGCCAGCCGAGACTGACAGCGAGCAGATCGCGCCATTGTCTGCCGCGCGACGGCCGGAATAAATCTGGAGACCCGCGGGTAGGGTCGATGACCCAACTGACTGGTTGGCTCATGCACACCGACCACGATCATCGCTCTATAAGCTTAGACTCTGAGGTCCCATTTGAGAGGACTCGGCTCCAAATTCCTTTCTAGTCTCCTAGAGTTCGGTTTTACATGGTTTCACGCAATCAATCCCACCGTATACCAGGATGGTTTCTTCAAAAGACTATGACCAAGTTCCTTCTAGTTCCTCGCCCCCATTCCTATCTCCCCTTTAATGAACTCGACGATTTTTTATGGATTTACGCCTCGTCGACATCGTGGTCATTAGAGGTGGGATGGGTCTGGGGGGACAAGAAATGGGAAGGAATTCGGCCATGGCCCTTTTGTAGGAAGCATACCGGCATTCACCTGGAGTGATTTGGGGAAACCATGGAAAACCCAAATCTGGATGCCCGGACCGGATTCGAACCAGCGTCCTCCCGAATGCGAGGCAACTGGACGTTAACGATGCATTAGGTCATAAGGAAAAGAAATTAAAAAAATGGTCTGGCAGCACCTTCTGTAAATCGCAGCTCAATGATTATTAATTTTAATTATGATTTGGTAATGCAATTAAGTAAGTGATTGATTGTCATTGATCTCAATTAGAAATCAGGAATACAAACCAATTTATCTGAGCAAAGAGAAAATTGAAAAGTATTATGTACAATTATTTCCAGTTTGCTTAAACTGAACCATTTTCAAGGTCACTATTTATTATATTCTTGGAGAACCGCATCTCAAAGCATCACAGGGAAAAAAAAAATTCGTGATACCGCTGTGGAAATATTAGTTTTTAGGCATAGTACTTTACCGGCAATTCCTCTTGATTTTCTGGATTGGAATTGGTTGGTGAAAATGTGTTAATTGTTTATCAGCCGGACTGTAGGAACGAAGAACCAAACACAGAAGTTCTATTGTAGTTTTGAAGACTGCAGTACCACAGCTTTATGTTTGTAGCAGCAATCATCTCAGCGATAGCAGACTGCTGACGATAATAACAGTTTGGTCGAATCTGAATTAAGATATCAGTCGCGCCGTCAAATTCCCTTTGGTAGGGAATCAAGCCATGTTCCAATCAATCGAGAACTTCTGCAAAACTCCGCAACTGATTTCCAATCTTCCGTTCTGTCTTACGAGCCCAGTAATTTCACTTGGTCCGTAATGGTGCAGCGGTGACTCATCGGCTATACAGAATTTGGTTTCTAGAAACCACTCCATCCAAATTTCAATATTGTTCCTTAACATATAAATCAATACGAATCTTTCAAACCGAGCGTGGTGGGTGAACAGTTAACGTTCTGGCCTCGCATTCGGGACGACGCGGGTTCGAATCCCCGTTCGGGCATCCAGATTTGGGTGTTCCATAGATTCCCCAAATCACTCAGGGCGAATGCCGGGATACTTCCTTCAAATAGGCCATGGCAGAATTCCTTCCCGTTCCTTGTCCCCAGTCCCATCACGCCTCTAATGACCTTAGCCGTCGACGAGGCTTAAAGCAATAAGGAAAAAAAAAAATCTTTCAGAGCGTTAAAGATCCTCTAGAAAAGAAACCAACTTAACTGAAAGCCTATCCTTTTTACAGCAGTGGTTCCTAATCAGTGGTAAGACTACGCCTAGTGGCATGTGAGGCTGCTTCAAGGGCTACACGTGGTAATCTCTTGGCTGAGATAATCACTAAGATAATTGAAAAAAATATGTAAACTTTACTATCACCAAAATGTATTTTAAGACAGTCAAACTGTGTTTGTGTGAATTGTATTATTATAAAAAATCTTGGTAAACTGGTTTCCCTTTTTATTTATCGTTTCAGTATGAGGCGTACGCGAAGCAGAGAAATTTCTTGGAAGTGATACTCGCGAAAAACTAATTGGAAACTACTGTTTTCCTTGTACACCAATCGTATGAAATTTCTATAATACGTGGGTATAAATGAGTTTCTTCCTCTTATCTAATAGCCCAAGATACGGCGGCATGATATATCGGATCTGTTAATCACATCGACGACAAAACGTTACGTCACAATGGAGAATGAGCTACATTCACTACGTTCAAAATATATGGAGCAACCTTCAGCTGCCATCAACAACGATGAACTGTAAATTTAATCCTGGCTGATCAATCAAAAATTCGTAGCTCAAGTTTCTTAAGTTCTAGACGCAGACGTTTGAAACAGAGTTTCTAGGCTGGTTCTGGAGGGAGGCGACCCCTGCGGAACATATTTCGCAGTGTCCACTACCGCGGTGCGATACATCACGAGAGGAGCCGGCTTGATGCGGCCCCAGGGTCCGGCCTCCTCCATACCGCCCGCCCGGCTATACATTTCAATCTGCGCTGTCAGCAGGCCCCGCAGAGACGTAAAAAACACACCGCGGTCGCCCGCCGCCTGGCGTCAAGCCCCTGGTCTTCACTCACGACGTCCTAGATGGATCACCGCCTTCGATCCTCGTGCCGACCTTGGTGACTGAGCGGCAACGATCGGGCATGGGATTTGGAAAGACTCGGCTTTCATGATCTATCCAACTATCAACATCTGTCCTCCATATTTTTCCAGGAACCCTCCAGCGAATGTTGGGATGATTACTACAAAGAACATGACTGATTTCCATTTCCTAATTTTCTCTTGGTTCCAAAGATCTACGACGTCAGTGAGCCACAAAGCCCTAATAAAAATAAACTATTCTTCTTCACCACATTTTCCCAACATTTAGGACTTGGTTGCCTTCGATGAATTTTATTCGTCATTGCCGTGGTAAAATTTGGAGCTATGATTTACGGCCGCATACCCTTGCTGACGTCATGCATTTTATACCTACTGCCAGATCGTACAAGTACTAATGGGGGAAGTGAAGTGTTGTCAACTGTCTGTGAAACGTATAAGAATGTTCTGCGTGTGATAAGTGTGTTTTTGAGATTGAGGACCATCCCGGCATTTACCTTGATGGTTGCGGAAAGCCTTATAAAAAATGCAGAAAGGACGGTTGGTGCAAGGGATCTGACCTCGTACCCAGTCCGTTGTACCTCCCCGAACCCAGTGTGTACTGATCTACACTGACGTGTCCAATTAAAAAAAAAAAAAAAAAAAAATTTCATCTCCAGATCTCCAGGACTTGGTTAGCAGGGTACATAGGTGATGGTGCACAATTCCTATTATGCTCCAAAGTAGTTTCTTTTTACATATGGCTTTACGCCTCGTCGACGGCTAAGGTCATTAGAGGCGGGATGGGACTGTTGGACAAGGAACGGGAAGGAATTCTGTCATGGCCGTTTTGAAGAAAGCATCCCGGCATTCACCTGGAGTGATTTGGGGAAACCATGGAAAACCCAAATCGGGGTGCCGGACAGGGATTCGAATCCAAGTCCTCCCGAATGCGAGGCCAGAACGGCAACCGTTCACCCACCACCCTCGGTCCAGACTAGTGGATTAAATTCGAAACCTCTCCGAAACGCTTATGAACTAAGCGCATACGACACTGTTGGTGATCCGTCCGTCGGATGGCGTCATTCAGGAGAGTAGGCCTGAATGAGCCGTCACCTAGTCTTTCATCTTTCATCCTCAATACAAACAAAATTCTACACTTAACACACGCTATCGCAGTCATACACACATACAACAGCACTTAAGCACACTGTCACACTGGGCAAGATAACGGGACTCACCTCAGTTTGACTTCCCATATGTTGCCATGGAGGCGTAAACATTTCCCATGGCTAACGCCAATACTCTGACAAGTGTAAGGCGCTCATAAGAAGAATATTCTTGTAATTCACGCAAGATTGAATCAGTTTGTTCTCAAACTCCAAATTTGGTGAGACATTAACGATTTGATGATTCTCAAAATGACCACCGTTTGACTTCGTTGACAACGCTGTACAAACGACTTCGTTAGTTTTGATAATTTCTCAGAGGCTTACAGCGGCGTTCGTGTTGAAGTCAGCAATGGCTATGTTGGACTTTTCAAAGATGCCTTTGTTCAACCCGTACGTTCCTTAAATGCCTTATGTTTAGCTTCTAATAATGTTTTATCAAAAATTTTTGAAAGAAAACTTTGCGAACTTTCTCTTGTTCCTCTATATAGTTGTTAATATTTGGGATAAGTGTGTATGGGGGCTGGGAAAAATTAGAACACAGCACATAGGTGAAGAGAGTAGTGGATGTCTGTAATGCATGAGTTGGCCATGAAGCTTAACTGAATATTGGACGATGAATTGGTAGTAGGGCTAATTCGCAGAAGGGAAAAGAGAATCATATTCATAAATAAGCATTTGATTTCAGGCTTCAGGGACTCGGAAAGCTTTTACTTTTACGCAAGAGAGTCAAGAAATGGTTATAAATTATCGAGGGAAATGTCAAATAGTTTATCGCAAACAATTAAATAAATAAAAGTAACAATGAACATAATATTGTAGTATATGAGTAGAAAAATTATTTCATTACTGTTAAAAGCAAAAAATTGTTTTTGTTAGACTGTGGTTTTTTTTTTTTTTTTTTTTTTTTAAAGTATATAAGAAAGCAAGTTTGAAACCTATCCACACTGCTTACACAGATTGTTAATGGACGGCAAGTTATTAGTCAAATAGCTAACAATAAGACCATACTGTAACAGAACGATGAACTTTTACTTGTTTATATAAATCTACATCTATATTTTTATAACAAATGGCAATTACAGTATTTTTTTTAGCAATATTCCAGTAGTTCTTATCTAGTGTTTATACACACCGTTTCTTCCACAGTTCATCCTGCACTAAAAAGTATAGATCATTTCTCAAACCGAGCTAGGTGGGTGAGCGGTTAACGTTGTAGCCCCGCATTCGGGTGGACGGCGGTTCGAATCCCCATCCGAGCATCCAGATTTGAGTTTTCCATGGTTTCCCCAAATCGCTCCAGGGGAATGCCGGGATGCTTCCTTCAAAAAAGCCATGGCCGAGTTCCTTCCCGTTTCTTGTCCCTAGTCCCATCCCGCCTCTAATGACCTCGACGTCGACGAGGCAAAAAAAAATCAAGCAGTTGTCTAAGAAAATGGTAAGACCTAGCAGGATGTCAATAAACACTATTCTTCTTCAGGCTAAACTGTTTTAGTGGCGTCGAAACAGACAGGAGGAAAAGTCCCAAAAAAAAGTACTCCATATTGTTTTACAAACAGTTGCCTGATAATCAGCCACATTTCACCCTTCAACTACGTACTGTAATATAACATTTAATTTTCTGTTTACCTTAAGTATCTTCAATCCGTTTAATTAGTTAATAAGGGACGCCTATTTAATTCAAGAATATCTCACTTGATTTTATCGTCATACAAATTACTCATTACTTTAAAATTACCTTTAAAGATTTTATATTATTTTAATTGAATATTTAGAAACATTCCCGAACTATATCAATATTATTCTCTGTAATTACCAAGCTGTTAATGAGCATATTAGCAATGCCTTATTGTAGTGGCTCTGTTTCAACAAAATTCTGTATGCAATTTCCAAAAGGCTCCTTGGTACTTCAATTATTCGTAACGAATCCTGTCAGTCAGTCTAAATTACAAGAAACATTGATTCAGACTTACTTTTAGATTCATTGTGCCATGACGTGTGTAAAATTATTGTTTTCACTGAGTTTGACAAATATTTGGAACATGTTCGATGTAACACGCCTCCTCAATGACTTAATAAAATCAAAGTTAAATACTTCTAGCAAGTCAAATTGTAGGCGTGACGAAAAAGGTTTCTGTGGAATTATGAGCCAACTGGTGACCGAATTTTATCTACAAACTATGGATCAAATCTACATCTACTCTCTGCAATTTACAAATACTGTGGATGGCAGAGGGTGCTAAGCACCAATCCTAATTTAGTGCATTCCAATCCTGAACAGAACGAGGAAAGAAAGAATACATAAATGTTTCAGTACGGCATTTTATTTATCGAATCTTATCCCTCCTGTCATTGCGACCTAAATAATTAAGCAGGTATTCTATTGTTACCCTACAGAGTCTTCTCATTCTCGATCGACGGAATTTTTCGCTCCACAGATCCCTTTAATTTGGAATGACGCACGTCGCGAGAAAAGTGTGTGGCTTCATTTTTCTCTCCGCCGTCTCCTCGGACAAGCCATCAGGAGGGAGTCTTGCGGGCGGGTCGGTCTCCAGGGGACAAAGGTCGCCGCCGAGGCTTTCAATCAATATTCTGTCCACCCAGGAGGAACAGGGTAGAGAGAAAGGGGGGGGGAGGAGGGGGTGCTGGTCAAGGCACGCTAATACTCGGCTCTGCCCTGCTCTGCTGTATTATAGATGAAGGCGAGAAGCAAGGCGCCGACTGGACAACCGGGGAATTTAATCGTCCGGCCTGTGTCGACAACCCCCGGATTCTGTATTAATGTCTTCCCCTGGGAGACTCCCACACGCCGGGGTGACGGCGGAGACAAAAAAGGAGATGCGGGTGTCTCTCCCTCCACGCTGGATGAGTGGATAGCTCTGTGCTGGTGATGGGCAATGCTGCGTGGTTGTGCTGAGCTGGTGGATGTGGGGCGACATACACGTCCCAGCTGTTCCTGCTAGGTGGCACTAACACGGGGTCGTGGTAATAAAGCTGACGTGGAGCACCGTAAAGTTGATAGAGACCAGTCCAGTGTTACAGTCCCAAGCCCGTCCACTGTGATTGCTTTCCCGCCATATCGACTATCGGTAACCCCCAATTTACGATACTGGCATAAGGGGCTGGGAGTATAGAGTTTTAAACGACCTGAAGTTTTAAATTAAAATAATACATGTAGCAAGGGATCTGATATGCAAGCGTATTACCTGCAGTTAATAATACGAATATTTAGACCTAGTTTGGATTGTCCTCTATCTATTCATATTTCCTCAAAGCTACGGTTTTAACCAATCTGTACCTATAAATTAAGTACCACATGTAGCAATAGATCTAGTGTGCTAAATTATTACCTGCAATTGATATTACGAATATTTAAACTTAGTATAGAATGTCGTTTCTTATTCATACTTTCTCAAAGTTACTCATAATACGGTTATAACCAAGCTGTTAAGCTGTAAATTAAATAATACATGTGACAAAAAGACTGATCTGTTAAATCAAGACCGTATCTCCTGCAGTTGATGATGCGAATGTACAGACTTAGCGAAGGTTTCCATTTTTTCCACTCATATTTTCTCATCGTTACACAAAAGATATTGTCCTTCAAAGTTTCTACTTTGTATATTCTTTTTTTATTTCGATTTTATTTGCCTTAATGCGTTATGACATCTCAGTTCTCTAACAAATGTAGCAATCCTAGCGTGATTTCGTATAGTGGAGCGTGTTATGCTAACCGAAATATTTTCTGCGTTTCTCAGCAATAATCTCAATGAATCCTGTTACGGTCTGTAGTACATACACAAAAATAATGTATGACTTCAAACATCAGAACTAAGGTTTCAAATTTTGAGATATATTGCAACACACTTACGCCTTTCCTTAAGATCTAGGATCTAGAGCAATATTTAACATGTACATGTTATTTACCAAAACTCTTGTGTATTATTATTTTTAAAGCAGAATGAAGTATGAAATAAAAATCTGTTCTGATCATTAAACATTTTGAATTATAATGCGGCATCACGGATAAATTTGATATTCATAAGATTTCCCAGCATGAATATTAATTCTCAATGCAGACAGAAACTTCGTTCTTATGTATTTGGGGTCTGATTTAAAATCTGGGATATATTTCACCACATTGTCATGTGCCTTATATTAGCATGCTACTGTGCTAAAAATCATCAAAGACTATCCTGATATTTCCAACAGTGACAATGATAAAAGCGATTAACGGGGTTGCTGGCAGAATCGTCTTTCATAGGCAAGGATGAAATTTGCTGTGTTGTAGTTGTTTATTATGTATAAATATTAAATTTTTACGTAGAGAATTCTTCTATTTCAGTAAAGAATTCTTCAATAGAAAAAGTCTTTCTTTTGGAATCTATCTAGTTTAGCACATATGGTTATCGATTTTCTTATATTTTTTCGAATAATAGCTCTGTACTTAAGTAATTTGTTCAGAAAGTATAGCAACATTTGACAGAAAAAAATACACCTACTCACCCCTACATCTGGAAACACTCGTTAACTTCTAAACCCTATAAACACACTGCTGCGAGCTGTCCAGCCATTTCTGGCAGTATTCTAGAAAGCAGATGGAGTACAACTAGGCTATTTTCTTCCACCATGACTGAGACAAAGCTCTTCTCAGCACTATTTAAATTCAGAATACAAGGGAAAACTAGTGATAGGGGGCGTAATGAGAGTAACATTGTATTTATATAAGGATTTCTTTCGAGAGTAGGATCAGTTTGCAACAAAAATTAAAATGCTTTGTGCGTTCACAACAACCACTCACTAACAGGTTTGATTCAAGATGATACATGGAAAAAAGTTTTCGCATACGCACAAAGCTGCTGTAAACCTCCATAACGATAATTCCTCCCGAGCTTCTTATGTTTTCGTTGCAAAACCAGAGACCGATACTTTCACAAAACTCGAAGCTCCTTCCATATTAATTGCAACATCTCAAATAGATTTAAATTTCTTACTCAGCCAGATAATGAAGATTAGCGAATAATTATTTTCTTGGGGTTAATTTTCTAAACTGATATTAGTATTAGCTTCACAGTAAGTATTGTTTATGGCGAATTAATTAAAGCGGTGCCTTTTTGTGGATTCAAAAAAGGGTTATCGTAAAGACCTTCCTTGAATGATATATTAAAACAGCCTATAGAGCTGTGTTGTAAATACATGAAATTGTATCGGTTGCGACCTTCTTCAAAATATACCTGTTGGATTTACGCCAAATCTGACCGTAGAGGTCAGAACTAGCAGCGTCCTGTAGTGCGGTGGGGAGGACTTGATACAATCTCGGCAAGCTGTAAGTGTAATTAGCCGTGATTTATCTAAGGCTCTTCCTTCCGGGCTCTCTACGTGCTAATTGCGCTCGTGGGCACTTCCTGGGTCCAATCTGCGGAGGAACACCTCATCGGGAGTTTCTGTCGAGGGAGCAGACTCAGCTGTTGTGAGATACATACTAAATAAAAAGAAGGAAAATCAATACCGACACTGTAGTACAAATACTGAAATGAATTCGATAATTGATATAAACAAAAAGTACAAATAGTGTTTACAATCGCTCAATTAATAACAAAAAACCTAGCGTGGTGGGTGAGTAGTTAAAGCTCTGGCCTCGGGTTCAGGAGGACGCCGGTTTGAATCCCCATCCAGATTTTGGTTTTGCATGGTTTCCTCAAATCACTCCAGGTGAATGCCGGGATGCTTCCTTCGAAAGGCCATGGCCGAATTCCTCTCGTTCACTGTCCCCAGCCCCATCCCACCTCTAATGACCTCGAGTCGATGAGGCAGGCGTACCACAAGCAAAAAAATAAAATAAAAATCCAGTATTATTTGGTACGTTTGGTAAGAATGGATACACTTTTGAAATTATACACTAGAATTGATCAGGACAAAGGTAATTAGAAACCCATTACAATAAACAAAATAAAATTTCAATAACAATTTTTTACGTATGTTCTGTATATTCTGGGACTAAAACACAATTTTTGTCATTTCTGAAGATATTTCTCAGTTTTTTCTGACACTGTTGACAAGTAACGACAAACAGCTGTTTGAAGTGAAATAAGCATTAAACTTCTGTAACCCTGGATTAGTGAAAGCTCCCTCTTTACAACCATTATTGCCGTTGCATATTCAGAAGCGTCAAGTGACTATCAATATGACACTTGAGTCTGATGAATAATGTTATACGAAATTTTTTGTAGCGAAGTTTTGTTTGCTGATATTGGATCAATGAATGTGTGGAAATTACTGTGATCATATACATACAGTGCTCCGTCAGTAATTCAAACTAAAATCTTAATTACGAATGGAATTAGAACACTTAACCTTGAAGAGGATAATGTAATCTAATTTCACAAATAACTTTTCAGACGTAACAAATATAAAGATAAAATAGTGCAACAAAATCCTCTATGGTGTCCAGCCGGATAGTGGTGTAAAAACACGACGTTTCGACAGCTGACTCTGCTGTCTTCATCAGAGCAATGACTGCCATTTTCATTTGTCATATTGTTATCATACTAATCAGTTTTTTGAAGTTCATTATTCAATAGTTTTTGAAAATCGTCTTAAATTAAAATACATATAAAACTTTCAATCATACCAAATTAAAACTACAATCTTGAAACAGTTTATTACAATTTATAACGGAACAGAAACATTTTCGGCTTACTATAAAATTCTTTAAAGTTATTTTAGCAACGTTTATGAGATAACGATAGCTTGGGACCTTATTTCACTTCGTTTTGTCTTACTTCAGTAGTCTGTTTCATTTAAAGAAGTTTCGAGAAGCTTCAGATAATTTCAAGGTTGAAAAAATAAAATGGGTTCCTAGGAAGAAACTATCTCAGTTTCGCTTTGCATCAATAAGTTTTTGTAGAGATCATTTTGTTTGTTGCAACACAACACTGAAATAAGAAGTAGCATAAAATTGTGTACAGCTCTAAACAACTGTATTCTTTTATAACTATATATATAAAGATTAATGTATTTATGTTTACTTGTTTGTTTGTTCTTCATACAAATCCACATTTTTCATCCAATTTCGATGAAAGTTTACAAACTTATCTTTTGAAACAAGGAGAAAAGTGCTGTCTACATTTGGTTGAAAAATTTTCTGTATAAATAATACATGTTGTCTTATAATTTCGAAAAATTACTGAACGGCGATAGACATACGTGTAGGAATTGTAGGCCTCTGTACTGCTTCTTATATATATCGGTGTGGTAGTTCAATGGTTAAAGCGCTCGCTTACTGCAGTTTGGGTAGTGGTCTCCGGTTCAAATTTCCGTGGAGGCAAAGATTTTTAAAAATTACTTTTGATCGTAAGAGTCACGCCTGTACCGTCGGTTATTCGGATTGAATGTTAAACTGTAGATATCACAAATTTAGGGGTTCAATGCGAGGCAAATCGTAGGTACTCTTGCAGTGCTGTAGGTGTACACTTTTTTACGTTATAATGATCCCTCAAGGGTTGTTCGCAGTCAGTGTGTGTGTGTGTGTGACCTGCAGTAATAATACTATAAATGCGGAAGTAAGTCTCTGTATTTTTATTACGTTTTGACCACTAAATGGCTACATCGATATTGATGGAATTTGACAAGAAAATCTGCAAGAAGGGCACAGGACATATTTTCCGGTATGATAAACAGTTGTAGTCACGAAATTTTGAGAACTTATAGAATGGTGACAGAAATATGTTGGAAATTGATTCTCTTCAAGAAACAGATTCGACGGTAGAATGATATAGTGATAGCTTTCCTGTCATATTATGCCGACTCAGTGTTGTTTAAGACCGATCCTTCGTTACCAACAAATTTCTAAATTCAATTCTGGCAAAGAAATTCTTAATCCACGCGTACGAAGTCGCAGGTATCAGCTAGTATTTTATTTTGTTCCTTGTATTACGATCGTGAATATCAGGTTTCTGGAAGAAGACAGTAGGGATCATATTTAATGTGTTGATATTATCACCTAGGTCTCTAAACAGTGTTCTGAACTTCGTCCTTCGTCTTATTCCACAAGATGTCAATACTAAATAAAAACTGTTTTTACTGTTTAAAACGCAAAATATAAAGAACAATTGTACACAAAGTTTCCTTTAATCGATCCAGTATCTTGTTTTAGAAACTTTTATCGCATGAGCCAAGTGACGGAAGAGATTAATAAATATTCTCCGTTTGTTAAATGTGTTACAGCATTTTATTCACAGTTTTTCTGTCTCGTGAAACATCCACAAGGAAACTATTGACAAAAGATATCATATATGTTGGCACTCGTTCGTCCTCAGTCTGCAGGATTCAGACTCCAGCACACTCGGACAATCCGCGAGGAGGTCCAGCTCTGGAGTCCCTGGAGGCAGACCCGGGAATGCGATACGACGCTGAATCCGGAATAAGCAGGTTAGCCGTAGCCGTCCCGGGAGCCTGCTTGCGCCTAACACCGAGCCAGCCTTTTTAAATTTTAAAATCTTTCTATATGGCAGGCAGCTTCCTTCTCCGAACGCAATCCCCCAGAGGCTGGGTCCCTTGAGCGGACGACAGAACTACTGTACAAGTCAAAACCATGCGTCTGAAACGCATATGAGAGGCGTCCGGTAAATGCGATGAACATATCCGAGTTCAAGCTTGGACGATGGAATGTATCTGGGTTCCATCCAAAGTATTAACAGTATTTTAACAAGTCAAAACTTCCTTTCAACTCCGTTACAAACTAAGGAAGAAATAATAAATAACGTGCTACTACTTAACTTTGCATCCCTGTAGCAGAATACCGATGATTATAGGCTGTGGAAAAGTCTTCCACAGTGTAAATCATTTTTGGTTTATTGTCAAACATGCTTCTAGCTCGATTTCAGGTATTATTGTGTTGAATAATATGAACTGATAAAGCTATCAAAGATGTAATACTGTTGCTTAGCATAGTTTACATACGATATTTAACAATAGTAAGTTCTCAGTTTAAAGACAGATTTGAAGCCACAAGATACGATAGCATACAGTCTTACATAAAACACTTTGTGCATCTTGCTGGTAGTTAACGTGAATCCCTCTTTTTTGCAATGTAGTAGTTCTAGTTAACTTTACTAACCATTCTGATTATAAAATTCTGGGATTTAGGAGACTGTAGCAAAAAATATTGTTACAGTTTTTAGATTATCACATATTTAGATAAAGAAATTAATGTCTGTAAAAGACCATATGTTGCCATTGGCCAATAGAATCTTATGAATTAAGTTTCTAAGACGACATTTCTGGAGACGTAGGTCAATCCCAGTATTGAAACTGCGTGCCTGACTATTAAAGGGTAAACCGGGTAATATACAAGAAATAAATAAATTAAACACAAAATGCAGAATTTGTAGAGCCGTCTAAGAGTGATTAATTTTGTAGCTAGACCCACATTTGATTTCTTCCTAAATATAACAGAAAGAGATTTAAGGTTTCAATATATTACACACTTATTCATATATCAAATGATACCCACCAGTTTCTCAATTTGCAGTTAGCTGAGTATGCAAAAGATGTAGCAAAAAGTTATACATTACCGAAAACACAAAAGAAATCTAAGCCACTCTGGACTGTATACAGTAAAAATTATGATATCGGCTCTCTTTCCCTTCCTGCTCTTAAAAAAATAATCTTTTCAGAAGCTTCATACACATTTTCTTAAATTTCTGAAAATATTCTGTCACTTCTCCTGTCACGTGGTCTTACGGAAAAAGTTTTTGAATTAAAGAATAATATTACCCACCGATTACTTTTTTATCTATGTCTCATAGTGTCTATTTTTTTAGGGAAAAAAAGATATCCAGCAATGGTAAAAAGATTTAATAACTGGTATATTATTAACAGTATTACAATTCTGTGACACACTAAAATGTTATGTAACTTACAGACCTACAGACTTACAGACATATTGTGCGTACAATAAGTAAAAAAAATGAAAAAGCAAAACAAGTTCATCCCAAAATTCCTGCTCCTTTAACTGATTTAATTGTGACTTCTTCCCATGTTTAAACACCACATTGCTACTAATAGTACGACGTGGCTTGTAACGAACATTTTTCACGTTTTGTAGCATAAAACAAAATTTTGAGAATCTGATGAGGTATGGAACTGAGCAGTAACTATGCAACCGAAGTGTTTCATAAATTTTAATTTTTATCAAATACGCTCCATCAATTGAAATTTAATTAAGTTGTATGGTATTTAGCGGCTACTTCAATTTAAACGCAATAAACAATATAAATGAGAAATATATATATACAATAATAATACATTAATTATGAGTGTTCTACAAGTATAAACAGAATGAAATAAATGTGAATCTTAGAAACTGTAGAAACAGTCTATTTTTGGCAGTATGATTCAAAATTTCTTTTAATTTCAAGACGTAATATTGATGTGCGTAAAATTAATAAAAATAACTGTTAATTTCACCTTGGCACGCATGTTCTCTTTTTCAGATCAATGGAATCAGCTACGAATTAAAACATTCACAATTATTGTGTGAAATGCTTCAGATCAAAGTATCTTAGCAATCAGAACAGAGGGACAACGTTCGCAGAAAAGACAGTAGCGCCAGGCAGGTGCCGTAGCCAGAGCAGTGCGGAACAAACATTTCCCTTTTCCCCGCGTGACATCAAATCAAATCTGATCGACACTGTGGCTGGATATGGAGCTGTATATGTGCACTTGTGTGCCCGCCGTGAAAGCCGGGTCCCTGTTTCCCTTCCTTTCTCCTCTCTCCCACCTACCGGTCTGTCCTCTCTCCTCCCCTTATCCGGCGTGCTTCTTTCCCAGCTCCCTCCCACGGGTGTTTGTATAGGGGAATCCCCCCGCTAGGTGGCGGACGCGCCGCTCGGGGAAACACAACCCGCGACAAGATTTTCCTCTTCTGACTGAGTGACGTATCGCCCGTGTGAATATTATATGTCTCATAAGCCGCCGCCGGTTGAGGTCTCCCCTTAATAAAAGCCCGCGGCCCACCCCGACACAATACCACCAGCGTCGCGACGCCAGGCGCCGTTCTATTCCGGCTGTCAGCGCCCTCGACGTCCGTCGCCCGAAATGAAACCCGCCAAGCCGGGAATGCCGACTTTCAGATTCTCCGTGTTATGTTAGTTCTTGTTCACGAGAAGAAAGAGATGGGGGCAGAAAGGAACCTTCCACTGGAAAGTAGTTCTACTTTTTTAAATAAACGTCTTTCAAGCAGTGTGACAGGTTCTGAAAAGTGAGTGCGTCGGGATTGGCGATCTGAGTTCTGCAGACTCGGTCTGTGGGTCGACTGTACTGGGGGAAAAATCCTTGCTGACAGCGAGGGTGGAAAGAGATTCCCGAGGGAGAAGTGACGTACTGTTGACGCACTTTTCTGGCGGCAGACCAAGTTTTATGCTGTCGGAGAAGCGAGGTGAGTGATATGTTGTGAATGCGTGATCAAACAGTTCGACGTGGGCCTCATACTGAGCACTCTATACCTTTATTTTGCTTGTCACTTCGTGGAACCACATAGTCCACCAAGAACTCCACCCAAGACAGAATATTTGACGCTGGTGAAAGATTTATAGAGTGAGATGAAGGATGTATAATTTTAAAATAAAAATGTTTTCACTAAAAAGGAAATGTTCTTTAAAATCGTTTGACGAAGTAATGGACTTGAAAAAATTGACGGTAACGGATACCATAAATATTTACCCTCAATACACCAAGCATGATGTTACTTGTGTTGAATGTGCAGTAAGTTTACATTAATTCTTATTCAATTATGAGAGATTCCATGGTCGAGTGTTGAAGTGACTGACTGACGATCGTAGGTTCCGCAGTCGAAATTTTGCTTTTGGTTGGAATTTACGCACCTGTCCTATACCTGTGGCAAAGCAAACTCTCATGATTTACATACGTGTATATGCCAGACTGGAATTTCCATATTAAACGGTACGACGGCGTTACATAGCATTATTACCGCACTGAATTGGACAGCAACGAGAAAGGTGTGTGCATGAAATTCTGTCACGTTGTCTATCGGCCGAAAATGTACGAAACATTGTTGAGGTATCCCGACCGTATGATCCAATAGGAACTTATCATCACTGGTAATATTGAAACTGAACTTACTTTGACTGCAGGAGACGTATATAAATGTCAACAAGAGGTATTACTACCCTGGTAAAATGAACGGCCATAGGACGAACCTACGTACTTTATTATTATTATTATTTTTACTTATTGCTATACGCCTTGTCGACGGCTAAGGTCATTAGAGGCGGGATGGGAATGGGGACAAGGAACGGGAAGGAATGCGGCCATGGCCTTTTTCGAAGGAAGCAGCCCAGCATTCACCTGGAGTGATGTGGGGAAACCATGGAAAACCTAAATCTGGATACCCGGACGGGGATTCGAACCCACGTCCTCCCGAATGCGAGGACAGAACGTTAACCGTTCACCCACCACGCTCAATGCGTACTTTGCAGTCATCGAATTGTTGATCTTCGAGAGAGGGGTGTCCTGTCCGTCAAATAGTCCATCAACTGTACAGTTCTGCGCATGCTGTGCTTCGTTGTTGGAAGAAACTGGATTATGAGGGATCACATAATCGGTATGAATCTCAGGATGATCAACGAAAACCACCAGTAGCAGGGATCGTTTGATCATCCGGCAAACGCGAAATCAACGAATGGTGTCTTATCCATCATCTAGAAATGTGCAGCGGCATTACTAGAGATTCTTGTTGCTATACGCACTAATGAAAGGTGGTGTGCCCAAAAAGACATTCAACACCATCTCTCAATGAAGCCTTAAGATCGGCGAAATCGTGCGCAGTTTTTTTGTGAGCGAGTGGCATGGACGGCTATTTAATAACAACGATGATTTTTCTTGATTCCGATGCTCTCCCTACTCGATTATGAAGAGAAACTGGACGCGCGCTAGTCCAAATTTCACTTCTGAGTGACATGCCGCCAGAAATACTTCCGTCAAGGTGTAGGGAGTAATCTGTTATGCACAGCGATCTTCCCTTGCAGTTATCAGGGGGTCATTGACAACCCAGAGATACGTTTAAGAGATTCTAAAGCCCAGTATTCTTCCCTTTATAGAGATACATTCTCTAGCAGAATAATATCGGCCCACATATAGCGTGGCTTGCTCAAGAATTCTTTCGTCCTGTTGGCATCTAGTCTTGACCCACCCATAACTCCTACAGTACAGGATCTGTAGTAACAGTTTTACCAATAGCGTATTAAAAGTACTTGTTAACTTCCTAACAAAACACTTATTTGGTTTGACATTGTAATAAAATTAATTGTAACACTGTTCCTGTTTTTTTCACGACCCAGTGGCTGAGTTGGCTGCGGCACCGTGATGGTGTCCGGCGCTAACACGAACTAGCTGATTCGAGTCCTGATCGTGGAAGACATTTTTATCACCGCAGGGTAGGAGAGGTAGCGTTGCACAGTTCCTTAGTTGTTCACCAAAGTCCTCGATTAAATCCCAAACCTCTCCGTAGTACGAATGGAGTGAGGGCATATTATGACACTGTAGACGTTGAGCCGGATGGTGGTACACAATTCCTAATCACCAAGTTGTGAGCCAAAGTCTTGGGTTAAATACTAAAAATCTCAGCAGTGAGCGCATACGACACTGTTGATGGTGATCCAACCACTGGGTGGGGACGCACGTTAAGCCAGGCTGCTCCATTGGTATCTTTCGGAAGAATGGACCTGAATGGGCGGGCACCTGGTTTCACCTTCTCCCTTCTTCATATCTCATTTCTTACAGTAGAAGCAACATCCTATAATGAACATATTATCACAGTAATGCAAACCTAGAACAGCACACACGAACAACACTGGGGGAAGCCAACGGGAAATCATCCCAGTTCATATTCCGAAGTTACACAGTCCAGTCACATTAATGTGACCACCTCTCAAAAACCAGAATAACCACCTTTGGCACAGCGGACCACTGCGAGACGTGAAGGAAGAAAGTCAATTATGTTTCTGAAGGTGTTCACTGGGATGATGAGCCATGCCGACTCCAGTGCCATTGCCAGCTGCGCTAGATTACGCTGTTGAAAATCCATGGCGCTAACAACCCAATCGAGGTGGTCCACAGATTCTCGATTGGGTTTAAATCCGGTGAGTTTGCTGGCCAGGGGAGTAAGGTAAACTCATACTGGTGCTCTTCGAACCACGCACATACACTGCGAACTGTATGACACCTCGCATTGTCCTGCTGGTAGATGCCATCATTCTGAGGAAAATTATTCGCATGTTGGGGTGGACATGGTCCGCAAGGACAGATACGTAAGTAGGAGGGGTACCTGTTTTCTGGGAACAGCCAATCAGCGTCCAGGGATTGCATGACGTCACGAAGTGAGCAGCCAATCAGCGTTCAAGGTCGTATGACGTCACACGTTAGTTCCTCGACCTGTCGCACAGATGGCGGTAGCTGCCGGGCTTTGACGTCACACGTTAGTTCCCCGATCTGCGGATAGATGGCGCTGCACCGTTAGTTCCCCGATCTGCGGATAGATGGCACCATCTCCCAAGGGCTTAATTTCTAGTTCATTAGGTGGCGGCTAGATGGTGTTCGGTGGCATTATTTCCGGCGCGCTTTGCGAAATGTGTACACTGTTCCAACGACTGTTATCTCTGTTTACTAAGCGTGACGAAATATGTATTCCTAGCGTCCTGTTAAGCAAGCACTGAACATCTTGCTACTATCGACACACAGTAAAATATTTTGTATCGTGAAAAATACTTAGGCGATTTTTTTACGTGAACAGACATCGGTAGCGTAGGGGTTAGAGTGCCGAAGGTCGCCGGTTCGAGTCCGGCCGCGGTGTTTTAGCCGTTCCAACTCGTCAATTTCAAAATTTTAGTTTCCCATACCTAGAGAGGATACCTGCCTTGAATAAAAAAAGCATAAATGTTTCCTTTTAAACGGGAAAAAAAAGCGTCATAAACTCCAGATATAAATTCTATGTGTACCTGTTTTCATGAAATTATTTAGCGTTTTTGCCTCTCATTCGGTAGGACGGAGGTTCCAGGCATCCATGGTTTCCCCCAGGTGAATGCCGGGGATGCTACCTTCAAAAGGCCATGGCCGAATTCCTTCCCGTCTCTAAAGACCTCGCTGTTAACATAAATTCCGTTCATCGAAGCAGGCAGACATTAAAAATTAATTCACCGACGAAGAGACGGGAAACAAACTCACTTTTTCATTATGAACAATATAATATAACTCACGAGTGTCACCTACAGTCCGTGTATTTTAAAGGATGTATTAAATTGGGGGTATTTATATTTTTATTTATATTTCTCGTGTCCAGGACATAACAAGTTGAAAAAAACAAATAACATTAATTAATTAATATTAACTATAAACACAATTATATAGAATGTGACCAGAAATTCCGCAATCTTGATGGCCTTCTCGTTTGCCCTGTAAAGGTCGTCGATATTGCAGGTTTCAGGGAGATTCCTGCATATCAGAAGATGTTGTGGGTTCTGAAGCTCGCCACATTCACATAGATCGTTGTCATTAGTGTACCCCCATTTTTTAATATTATATTTACATCGGGACACTTCAGTTCTTAGTCTGTTTAGAGCCTTCCATATAGCATACTGGCTGATTACATCCCGCAGCCGGTGCCTCTTTGATGTTCCTCCACCAGGACAAATTTCAAAATTAGGGGTAATGAAATTGTGTGTCTCCAAGTGAATGCCGGGGATGCTACCTTCAAAAGGCCATATGCCGGGATGCTTCCTTCAAAAGGACATGGCCGAATTCCTTCCCATTCCTTGCTCCCCATCCTTTCCCCATCTCAAAATGCCAGGTTGTTAGAGAGACGTTAAAAAGTTTAAAAAATGAAATTATTGTGATAAAGTATAGCAAAACCACACATACGTTATTCCTTTCAAAATTCGTAGCCTCAAAAACCCATCAATGGTGAAATCCTTTCATTGAAACCGAGAGACATTCACCGATGAAGGTAGGGAAAACCATAAAAAAATTCCGTTCATCGAAGCAGGCAGACATTAAAAATTAATACACCGACGAAGAGACGGGAAACAAACTCAATTAGTCACATCATGTTGGATTCGTTATAAACAATTTAATATAGCTCGCGAGTGTCACCTACATTCCGTGTATTTTAAAGGATGTATTAAATTATGTGTAATGAAACACAGACACTTTTTGGACTCAAAGAGGCATTGAAGGGGTTTACTGATGGATGTAAGTATAACCTCGATTGGTTGAGAGCCTCTAAACTAAAGCAAAGTTGTCGATTTGAAAACCAGGCTCGTAATTGTTGCCATCCAGGTCAAACCTTTGTCGTTTGTCTATCCAGGCCAATCTATGTATCAATTCTGTTATGCTTTCGTAAGCAATCACAAATTGAGTGTCCTTAGCTGTACTTTGTCTAAAATTCCATAAATCCCTTGTGACACATCAGTGGTAATTGACACCTTTAACTGTATTTTACAGTACAGCACTTATGTTCCAGGAACGAAATACCGTCTGTTAATCTTACTAATTTCACACCTGGGGAATCTAAGTACGCCAGTCCTATGTGATAAAAATCGAGCACGCTAAGGCAGTGCTTTCGCAAAGTCTTCTGCTAATCAGTAGCCAGGTACCAAAATGTTCATTTAAGGTGGTTCTACTGCAGTTTTCAGGGAAAATTCCTCCCTTTTTCCAGGAAATTATTTTTCAATAAATCAGGGGGGACGAAATACGTCTGTTAATCTTACTAATTTCACCCCTGTCGAATCGAAGTACGCCAGTCCTATGTGATAAAAATCGAGTCACGCTAAGGCAGTGCTAAGCACTGAACATGCCTGAGACCATCGCCTGTGACCAAGGTGGAGATACTCCCTTATAGAAGAAATCCAGTGCCAGCTTCTACTGATATTCTATTCCTAATTCTTTCACCAAGATCCACCCCTAGCCTCATCACCAACATACCCACAGCACTTCCTCAAACCACCTTCTGTTTTCCAATGATTCCCAATCCAACCCCTGATCAGTTACAGACAGGGTTACCTTCTGTTCGTGCGTTAAAGTAAACCAAAAATTCAAATTCGCAAAGTCTTCTGCTAATCAGTAGCCAGGTATCAAAATGTTCATTTAAGGTGGTTCTACTACAGTTTTCCAGGGAAATTCTCCCATTTTCCAGCAATTTATTTTTCAATAAATCAGGACCCAGGGGAGTTCTCCATTCGGCTTAAAATGTTCCCATTTAACGCCAACCTTCGGATTCAGGACCAAGTCTGACATTTGTTTGTAATTGCATGCTTTGTTCAAGTAACCACGATAAAGTTACCATAATGCTCTTAGCTCACTGATAGTTTCATGGTCATCAACAAGGCATCATAACCCACATTTTCATAGAAGATCCCCACACATCGACAAGTATCCAAAGGTGCAGACACTAGTTCTATTGCGCCGAAGATAGCACCCACGCTTGAACTGTCGTAAATTGTTAGGTCAAAGTGGGTGTTTGGATATTTTATCCATTCAGTCCTCATCATCTAAAGTCTAATGCCAGATTGTGGTCATTGCCAATTTAGGCTCCATACACCACTCAGAATTATTCCTCCAATATCCATTCTAACAGCATTATACACCACATACAGCCCCTGACACTCTTCCAATGACATCCAGTCCAGTTCCTTTATTAAGGCACTTGTTGAATATTTTCCACTAATAAATCTAGCTGCTATATTTTGCACCTTGCATTTGATGTACAAAAAATGTGGTCTCCATACTACACTTATATATACAAGAAATGGTCTGACTGTGGGTTTGTACCCAAGTCCTTCGCTTCTCGGGTACATCCCCTCATCACCCCCTCTGTTAAATGATTTTTATGTAGTGAAAAACGTGAGAAACACAATTCGTATGCCAACACAAACGGCAGTAAACTGTAAAGAGTACAGTGAAATGGGAGATTGCCAAAGCCCTGAAGCAATGGTTAGAAGCACACGTTGATGGTGAGCATAATTCTATAACCATATATTTTAGACTCAAATTAACAGAGGAAGTAGACACACGCACACACTTGTACATGCATACAGCGAGGTCGACAGAACTAACAGCAAGCATCATGGAAACGATGAAGTGGGGCAGAATTGTCGTTACCACTGATTAACTGGGCAGAACTATCGTTAAAAAAATCATCAGACAGACGAGTTTAAGTCAGGTATCACAATACTTACACTTACATGCACAAAGAGAGGACGCAGATATACATGTACAAGTCTACAGAAAGTTCAGGACAACTACCTGCACCAACCATGGAAACAAAAAAAAGTGGTGTAGTACTTTCTTGCCCCCATGACTGGCTGAAAAACAGAACTCTCCTTACATATCATCTGCCTGGCGAGATAGAGGGTGTGCAAAAGATGGCATGTTTTCACCATACACCTAATATTTACATCATAAATAGTGTTCATCACACACAATTGATTACATTTACCATCAATACGTTTCCCCCACACTGCAATCCCTATCTGCCATTCATTAAGAGTGCCCAGGTACCATGAGTTACAATAGACATTTGACTATCAGCAGATACCAGAACCCCTCATATTCATACTAGGTCTCAACCACAAATCCATACGTATCCATGCACCAGCTCAAAGAAACAGGAACAGCAAATCATACATCCAGATAAATGAGTTTAAGGAAGGTATCACCATACTTACGCACACAGACACATATATCCATGCCTACAGCGAGATCAACACAACAACCGAGCCCAATCATGGGAAAATAAAAAGTGGGACAGAACCCCCCCATGGCTCATAACTGACCAAAAAATCATGAGTAACATATGTTCCAGGTACCATACTCTTCACATCAACATCATATCATTTATCTCACACAACAGACCTCACTACCATCCAGTATCATGTGTGCTAGGTACAAAACCTGTTCACATTAGCACCACCACATCTATCCCACACCTTAACCCTTACTTGCCATTCAGTAACATTTACCCCAGGTACCACGAGTAGCAGTAGACATCTGGTCATCAGACAGATATCATAACTCCCATATTCATACTAGGTCTCAACCAAAAATCTGTACGTCACCTCACACAAGCAAGGTATCACCACATTTTACGAAAAAAACACACAGAGATAGAGACGCATACATACGTTCATTTCCAGGCCTACAGCGATCTCGACTCAACAACTAGCCCAATCATGGCAACGAAAAAGTGGAACAGAACACGCATGACTGGTCCAAAAATCATAGAAAGACACACATAAACACATACATACACACTAACATGTCAATGCATTCAAACAGTTCCATTCATCACCACACATAACTGGAGGAAAAAACTGAAGAGGTACAGGATGTGTGAAGTTTGAAATCACAGCCACATCTCTCCCACACCGCAACCCTTTTTGTCATTTAGTAACATGTGACCCAGGTACCATGAGTTACAATAGACACTTGTCTATCAGACAGTAATATGTGCCCCCCATGTACCACGAGTAGCAGTAGACATTTGGTCATCAGACAGATATCATAACTCCCATATTCATACTAGGTCTCACCCACAAATCCATACGTCACCTCACACAAGCATAAGTGCAGGACAAACGAGATAAAGGAATGTATCACCACATTTACGCAAAAAACACACAGAGATAGAGATGCATACACACGTACATTTCCATGCCTACAGCGATCTCGAATCAACAACTAGCCCAATCATGGCAACGAAAAGTGGAACAGAACACCCATGACTGGCCAAAAATCATAGAAAGACACACACTCACATGTCAATGCATTCACACAGTTCCATTCATCACCACACATAACTGGAGACAACGCGAGACAAACTGAAGAGTTACAGGATGTGTGAAGTTTGAAATCACAGCCACATCTCGTCCCACACCGCAACCTTTTCTGTCATTTAGTAATATGTGCCACCCATGTACCACGAGTAGCAGTAGACACTTGGTCATCAGACAGATATCATAACTCCCATATTCATACTAGGTCTCACCCACAAATCCATACGTCACCTCACACAAGCATAAGTGCAGGACAAACGAGATAAAGGAATGTATCACCACATTTACGCAAAAAACACACAGAGATAGAGACGCATACACACGTACATTTCCATGCCTACAGCGATCTCGACTCAACAACTAGCCCAATCGAGGCAACGAAAAAGTGAACAGAACACCCATGACTGGCCAAAAATCATAGAAAGACACACACTCACATGTCAATGCATTCACACAGTTCCATTCATCACCACACATAACTGGAGGAAAGAGACTGAACATGCTAGATCCAAACTGAAGAGTTACAGGATGTGTGAAGTTTGAAATCACAGTCACATCTCGCCCACACCGCAACCTTTTCTGTCATTTAGTAATATGTGCCACCCATGTACCACGAGTAGCAGTAGACACTTGGTCATCAGACAGATATCATAACTCCCATATTCATACTAGGTCTCACCCACAAATCCATATGTCACCTCACACAAGCATAAGTGCAGGAACAGCACATCATACATCCAGACAACGAGATAAAGGAAGGTATCATCACATTTACGCAAAAAAAAAAAAAAAAAACACACAGATATAGAGGCGCATACACACGTACATTTCCATGTCTACAGCGATCTCGACTCAACAACTAGCCCAATCGAGGCAACGAAAAAGTGAAACAGAACACCCGACTGACAAAAAAATCATCATTAACATGTGTTCCAAGTAACAAACTCCTCACATAAAATCATATCATTTAACTCACACTACAGACCTCTCTGCCATTCAGTATCGTTGGTAATATGTACAAAGCTAATTTCATAAGTTGCCACATACATACAAGTAATTGCAGGAAAGGGTCCCGACACACGACATCCACACTGAGGTGTTACATGATAGGCAGATGATAGCATGTCTTTACAATACATCTCAGTGCTCACCACACATACTTGATTTTTAATGTGCCATCAGTATAGCTGGTGGCTGGAACTAAGCTCTTGGCAATGTTTGGTCAAAAGTCATTTGTTAACAGAGCTCATCAATCACAAATTTTGGGTCAACCTGCCCAAGCGGGCGCGCGCGAGGT